>CM038465.1:33651880-33795173 GCA_021464415.1 Lonicera japonica | reverse complement strand
TTTGAAATATGAGTTGTCGATTATTGACAACTCGAGATTCCTCGGGAACTTGATAACAATAAACCGATCTTGAAGATTAAAAAAAAAACAAATTTCTAGAAAAAGATAATAGCCCCTTTTTTGGATCAAAGTTGTTGCCTCTCAAACCCTTGGGTGTTAGCTTATTTATACTGCTCGGGGATTTTTCGCACAACATTCCCTTGAAAAGTGGAACTGTTGCGCGACATCTTGCTGGATGTAGCACGAAAAACGGCTGAAGGGTTGTCCCTGACAGACTGATATGTCTGGGAGTGGATGGTCTGGGTCAGAGGGGTTTGTCGCACGACAAAGGCCTCTGAATATTGGTTTGTTGCACGATAAAGCCTTCTGAGAATAGGTGTGTTAGACTACAAACTTCCCGAAGTCGTTTCTAGTGTTTCGTGTGAGTTCTAGACTTAAAAAAGTGCTTTTTCGATGGTTTTAGGGTTCTTGCACGAGTCACGGATTGGAGTGTCTACAACCCCTCTTAACAGTTTTCACACATTCGCTAAAGTAGGGTGGTCTACCCCTTTACGCAGTTTTCACACATTTGTTAAAGCAGGGCAGTCTACCCTTCTATGCAGTCTTCACACATTTGCTAAAGCAGGCGATCGACCGCTCTACGTGAATTTTACACAAACATTTGCTAAAGTTAGGCAGTCTACCTCACTATATAACCGCATTCGTTAAAGCAGGGTGGTATCTCCTCTACAAGTGTGGCTCGTATACACGTTTGCTAAAGTAGGCAGTCTACTTTACTACACATCACCACGCATTTTTAGCTCAGAAACACATAAATTGTACATTGTATTCCCCAGCGAAAAAACCTAGTAGGTGCATAGCCTTGTAAAACCCTAACAGCCAATCTTAGCCAGTGGAAACACTTCGCCAAGCTCGCCTAACTATAGTGGCTAATTTCTACCCAGTCAATAGGTCTATTTAGGAAGTCACAAATTTTTCCTCTAACCGAACCTTATGACAGGAAACAATGAGTCCTTCAAAAGACTCGGTCCGCTGAAATGAGCCAAAACCTCACGTCTTCACTGAACGTGGGTATGTTTGAATGAACGTTGCATCTCATTAATTTTAAAACCTCACGGGGATTCATGCGAGAGTTACAAAATGAAGTGTCCCCGTTATCGTCCTAGTATATTTGCTTCACAAAGATCCTAGGCCGAGAACACTCAGAACCAACTCTAGCTTAACAGAGAATACTTGTTCCATGTCCTGGAACATCTTGTCTATCTGTTGTCCCAGTTATAGAAATAGTTTCTTGTTCTATAGGTGATGGCGGAATATATTTGGAGTTTCATAGAAGGCGAGGAACATATAATTATTTGGACTTTTCTAGAACAACACGTTTCGTGGCTTGTTGTTTCTTCCTCTTTGGGCATTATGTTGCAATCTGGTGGTAGGTGCGTTTTGCTGTTTTGTGGATGATGCATTGAAAGTGAATTCTTGAGGTTGAGGTTTATCATACAAGTTCTTCTGGATTTGGTTGTGATGAAGAACATGATTCTTTTGAGAGTTGTGGGTCTTCATCAACCTTAACTTCGTGGATGGGAGAGGAGGTGTGTTTGGATTTAGTATTAAATATGCTAATGATATGTCTATTATGTGCTGGGGCTTAATTCATTTATATTAACATTCTTATTTGAGCATGAGGTGCAAACATTACTTTTTTCCTTGCTACCATGCTCAACCTCCACGTGGTCTTCATTGCTTGTGTTATTAGGTAAATTATTTTCATTCGTTGGAGGAAGCATGCTTCGAATGCTAAATCATCATTTTTTTGGGGTAGCTTATTTGAAAATTCTAGACGTTCTCTATACCACAGCTAATCTCTTTTCTTTTTTTTCTTCACTGTTGGGGTTAGCTCCCACTAGCTGAATGTCTGTCAAAGCAAGTCATGGCATTTGGAGATTTCCCTCCCTCGGCATAATATTGCCCACCTCCCCCCCCCACCCCACAACCACCTAATCTTAAACAAAAATAATATTAGTGCTACATTCTTTGATTTAGATAGGATTTTCAATGAGAACCTAAATTGCAGTGCTTCACTTAGACTCATATCCCGATATATTTTCCTGTTCCATATGCTATATAGCTTTGGTTGTTTCTAATTCGGTAATAATAGTTAGATTTATTTTCATTGAGAGAAGAGAAAATTTTGTCCAAAACTAATGGAAGCTCTTTCGAAAAGATCCTCCAATGAGAGGACAAAAGCATAGCACTTTATAAAACTTGGATGACTTTTATCCTAATATTGACTTAAAGCCAGTTGACTAAATTTTAAGTCTCTTTGTCTAATATTATGAATGGGTAAAAGTTACCATATGGGAAAGGGTGAATAGCTTCCTTCGAGCTCAATAAATGAGCATAAAAATATTATTTGTAAAGAGATGATTTGTAATTAGTTTTACTTTGGAAGACAATTGGGATTTGTATTGTAATATTTATCTTTTCCATGAGGGATTTGAACTTGTAAAGTTGTATTTCTTTAAATTTTTCAACAGGATTGGTATATTGTATATATAGAGGCATCATGCCGAATTTTCGTGAAATTTTAAAATCTTAAACGAGGTTGCTTTTAATCTTGTTAATTGCCTATATTTTTAGCTGTTATTAGACACATCATCCGTTAACGTCTGCTTTTAAAAGGCGGGTTGCTACACATGTGGTTCGATACTCGGACTTCCGAGACTATTTTACAAATTGATGTGCCTGCACATGGGTTACCACAACGCACTATTCTAGCGGCGTCAAATAATAATAATCTTATTTTTGACTAGTGGTTAGGTTGAAATTCATGCAATACTATAAAAATTTGAAACTCATAATATGAACTCTTAATTTCAACCAAAAGAATATGTACTAGGTGATCGTTTTATTATTACTTCTTTTGAAAGCGTGATCCTTTATGACAAAATTCATATCTTCTAGTGAAATGTGTTAGTACCTTGTATGTATAGGAAAGAATGATGAGATTGATTCTTTGAGACTTGATTATAAAGAGGGATTATTGTCAATGTTATTGACGGAGCAAAAAATTTGGTAAAGGTAAATCAGGCCAATCCAGTTAATCCGTAGGCCCACTCTTTGGGCCCAGAGGACGGGCCGTCTTCAAGCGGAAAGAAATAGCAAAAGAGTATGCCGAAGAAGAGGCACCAAAGCGTGCCAAGACCCTGGCATGCCGATATAAGAGGCTGGTGCCGAGATCCTCAGGAAGAGGAGCACGTGTCATTGCATTCATGGAGCACATGGGAGCTACGTGTAGAGGATCACACCAAATCATACGGATCTATGCAGAATCGTGCAGATCCAAATTGCTCCAATACCAACATACAAATTTAGAAGTTGTTAGTAGTGGATAAGGGAATGAAAGCTGGAGTGTTATCCAAGGATTACCATTTTAGACATTTTACGATCAACACTAATGAGAAAATGTAACCCTAATTCTATACGTATAAATAGAAGAAGGGAGGCTCGGGAGAAAGGGTTGGTTGCTGATTATTTGGGCAGAGAGAATGAGTTACTAATTTTACATGATATGTTTTAGAGACAGAAAGCTTGTAACACCATTGATACTGCCTTAAGAGCTCAATACAACAACCACACACACACACACAAATGGAGGACATACGGCTGGATCAGCATTAGAGTTGCTGGGGGAACCTACCGTACCCAAAAAATTCTCTTATCACACTCCACCCACTTTTTCCATACCCTCTGACTTGTTTCTCAATTTGTTTATCACAGTGGGTCGGATCATAAATTTTCCGCCACCCACAGTTTGGCGCCGTCTATGGGAAACGAGAGAGATAGTAGTTTTTCATAAAAAAACCAGTGAGTGTGATCTTAACCAACACGAAGAAAGATAGCAATCATTAGCATGCCACAAACAAAAGAAACTACGTCGCAGATTTCGCAGGCGCAGCCCACCGGGGGAGATGGCGGATTGCCACCTCTCCAACAATTACAGAATATTCCCAAAATCCACTGGCCCCCACGAATCGAAGGCTAGTGGACAGCAACTATGAAGATCCTGACATTACTGATGGGCATGCCGTCAATGATGTTGTCGCAGTTAGACTGAAGAACCAAACCTTACATGAGCTTTTGAGAAAGTACATGACAAAATCTGCCTCCAGAAATGTAGAGGAGGAAGACACAACAACGTCGACCGTCAGGCGGCCACGAACTGATAATGTTGCAACTGAGAACCCAGTACCCGCTCAGACTTATACGTTGGGCCAGAATGATAAACAGCCACTTGGTGTACACGTTTCTACTCCGGAAGTCCCAGTGGGGGAACCTAGGCCAAATGCGTTTGATAGGCTGGTCGAAAAGGATTCTGGTCCCAAAGCATGGGCAGAAAATGATCTGAGGAGATTGATCGACTCTATAGTGGTACGTGCACCAAATCATATGGATCTGTGCAGAATCGTGCACATCCACACTGCTCCACTACCAATGTACGAATTCAGAAGTTGTTAGTAGTGGATAAGGGAATGAAATTTGGAGTGTTATCCAAGGCTTACCCTCTTTAGTCATTTTACGATCAACCATAATGAGCAAATGTAACCCTAATTCTATACGTATAAATGGAAGAAGGGAGGCAAGGGAGAAAGGGTTGGTTGCTGAGTATTTGGGCAAAGAGAGTGAGTTACTAATTTTACTTGATCTATTTTAGAGACAAAAAGCTTGTAACACCATTGATACTGTCTTAAGAGCTCAATACAGCAACCACACACACACAAACGGATGACGTACGACCGGATCAGCATTAGCGTTGTCGAGGGAACCTACCGTACCCAAAAAATTCTCTTGTCACACTCCACCCACTTTTTCCATACCCTCTGACTCGTTTCTCGATTTGTTTATCACAGTGGGTCGGATCATAAATATTCCGCCACCCACAGTTATGTATATAAATACCCATATTTCTTACTCTTCCAATCAAGGAATTCCAATTTTTCTTTATGGATCAGAGCAACCATCCTCTTATCCTATCTCTTTTATTTTGCCATCCTATTTCTTCTTCTACAAACATTATCAATGGCTGCCTCACCATCATACCCATATCCTAATTCTCTTAATGTGGCAAATTTTGTGTCAATTAAATTGACACAATCCAATATGGTCGGATTAAGTCTCAAGATATGGTCGGATTCATCGATGAAATTAATAAATTGTAGATCTAAAAAAATAAAAATTGTGAGTGGGTGTAAAATTATTTAATTTTACATCCTTATAATTGAGTTGAACTTTGCATATCTTCTATAGATGTATGTATGTATTAATCTAAAGACATTGGATGTTACAAAACAATGATATAAAAAAACGAATAATTGGGGTAATTAGTAAAACTGACCCCTAAAATTTTATCCGAAATCCTCACTTGTCCTTAAAAACTAATTTTCACTTAAAATATCTTTAAAGTTTCTAATTTTTTCTCGTAACCGACATCCGCTACTTCGGTTTTATTTTATAATAGAGATGGTTAGGGTGCTTTTTCTTAAACGAATTTTGCGGTGGTTGTTGAGTTCGATAAGCAAAATGTCTATAACGGTTCCACTTGTAAAGGTTCACTCGTATCCAGAAATTTATTGTTTAATTTATGTTGTGTTGTCGTATGTTACCTAGAGAGGTACGAGAGTCGGTGATTATGGGCCCAATTAGAAGAGTGACGTAGTACTTCTATTTGTTAGACTAAAAAGACAAAGAAAACAATAAAACTTAATTATTGTAGTTTACCTTAATTATTATTCCCTTGTACCTAAATCTAATTTAATATTTAAAGCTAATTTTGTTTTATAATGAGCTTTAATTTTGTATCCAATTTCGAGGTAAGATTTTATATTATGGAGAGCTTTAATTTGTACATTTTCAATATATATAATGAAATTATTTTTAAAATTTTATCCAATCTCGAGGTAAGAATTTATACTATATATATATTACATATCATATCAGGCTCTACCTGAATTAGGGGGATTATTCAATATCACACACTTCTTGGTACATGTCTCTCTTTTATTAAAGGGTTATATTTTTGGGCAGTACCATTTACACTTTTTATATTTCTTACAAATATTCTCTTAAGATAAATTTTTAATCACTAACACCCTCCTAAGACTAGCCTAATGAGAGTTGAGTGAGTCACACACTCGACCCACTTGGGGAGAGTTTGTTTGTAGGAACTCGCCTAACAACAAGAAATGAATTAGTGGAGTGTCTTTCAAATAAGGCCCGCCTAATGAGAGGCGAGTGTACTTAAATAAATTCGATTCATATGAGGAGAGTGTGTTGTTATGTACTCACCTAGCATGGAAGAGGGTGTTTGTGATAAATAAGGAAGTGTTAAAATGTGTTTTTAGTTAAATTTTGGATAGAGGTGTTTGTTGCATATTTAAAGGGTGTAACTAACACCACCTATATTTTATGATACCCGTTATAGATTCTAGAGTTATTATTGTTACGGTCATTTTGCAAAAAGGAAGGTTCATAAGAAAAATGTAGTCATATCTACGATTTTGACAATACCTTTTTTTTTTTTCGTTTGAATCTATCACTGGCATAGTAAAATATAAGGTGCATATGTTCCACAAACTTACACGCAGAATAATTGAGTTTCTGAATATTTTTATAATTACAAAATTTTCATGTAAAACAAAAGGCTTAAGTGATTTGGTTTTCATTAGACACTAAATTCAAAATTCTAAAGTTCAAAAATAAAGTTTATAATGTTGAATAATAAATGTAACAACAGTATGATCAATGTAACAAATCTCAATATGTTTTTCTTTGTTTTGGAGAAATTTATTTATTTATTAAAGTTGAATAATAAATGCAACAAAAATATGATCAATGTAACAAAAACCAATTATGCTTGTTACCAAATTAAGTAATGTAAAACTTTAGAAGCGTATAAATACAACATTTCAGGCAGTACTATACTCTAGTAAAGAGATAGACAACATAGATAACCTTTTGTTTATCTTAATTTTCTTGTCCTTTTAGAACTACCTTTCCTTAAGCCTTTGTTTCGAATAAAAAAAGGGGTTGTCGAACGCACCTGGGATTTTTAATTCAATTCTTTTACGCGCAAGTTCATTGAACACACCTTAAATTTCATGTTTCCCCTTATGATTTAAACCGGATAAAAAGGATGGTCAAAACTTTTAAAACCGTATGATGATTATAAAAACCAATATTTTAAATAATTATACTAATCATTTAAATGATGTGTTAATCGTTTATACTAGACATCACATATGTTCCCTAGTCTCGTAGTAAAAAAAAAAACAATAGAAATTTTTTCGCTCCACTACCACTTCCCCACAAATATGAGAAATTATTAGCTACAATCGTGATACCACATCATCTTGCTGCCATGGTATCACCAATTAATAATAATGCTTGTCTATGCCAACTAAAATTTGAGTCAATTAACTCTATCCGCATGATCTCGTAACGGCGTTCATTCTTCTCTCCTTTTGAGAAAATCTATTTCTCCCTTACGATCTCATCAACAGAATTCAATCATCTGATTTAATATTTCTCCTGCAGAACAATAAGGGGCATGAAAATCCATCCACAATGAAGGTAAAAAAGCAGAGAATGAGAAAGAAGTGTTCAAATTCGATTGAATCTTTATATACAAGGTAGGATTTTAGTGTAATCTTTTTCACCATAACAGAGCATGGAAATCATATTTAATAACTCACTACATTTCCATTTAAGTTTAAAGGGCCAAACAAATTGGATCGGAATTTTGAAAATATTTTTTTTCGTTTTCCATCGAGTAATCTTTAGGTTTAACTTGACCGAAATAAATATGTTCATTGTTGATATCAATTTACTCGTGCCATAAAATAATAAAAGGGGAACTATATAACACACAACAGTGAAAACATCTCAACATAATGTTTTATCAATCACCAATAAAATATTCAAAAATAATATTTCTCTACTCAACAAATTCAACGAACCACAATTGACCTCTTACATCGAATCCTTTTAGTAACATGTTAATTAAAAACTATCTCTCTCACCCAATTCACCACGTCAAAATTTTTATCTAAGCCGTACGCAACATTCGTAATATTCCTCGCTCTTCATGCACTTTCTATTTCTTTGCTCACTGTCTTTACAAAATAATATGTTCTTTCTCAACAAAACAAGCAGTCATATATATATATATATATATTACATGTTGCAAATTCTAAAATACCAAATGGGGCGCAAAGGAGGCCGCGTTGTTTTCTAGAATGGTGACTTCATTTTTTTATTTTTATTTTTTCTAACTCCAAAAATAGCCACGTTGCATGCTATTAAAAAAAGACCAAGGCTTCAACTAAAATCCAACACTCCACGCACCCCTATACAAAGCATAAATAATATATAATTTTTATATATTTTTATTAATAAAAAAATTATTAAATGTCACTTGCGAAATAAAATATACCATATTAATAGGAACCGCTAATTAAAAACAAGGACCCCACATTATTAAAAAAAATTATAAACCACAAATTAAAAAATTTTAAAAAAGAGATTGGTACCTAATTTTTTCTTAGTATTATTACTCTAAAATAAAATCCTGCTTTGGGATAAAAAGAAAAGAAATGGAAAAGTCCAAGTCATTCCGGCGCTGACCTGGCTAGCATACAGCAAAGTAGGAAAATTGAATATTGTGGTTTTCTAGTGGGATCTATCTCTTCTTGTTTTATCATTCCATGTTTCTAGTTAAACATAATAAAAATTAGAAATCTGTGACCAGGACATATACTCAAGAAAGTATGATTTAATTAAAAAAAAAATATCTTTATTTAATTTATTTTTTCTTAAGCAAGCAGAGCAAAAAAGTAGCTATGAAAAAATTATATCTAAGTGTTTAATAATAGTATTTTAAAGTTATTTCAATACATTATAAATTTAAGTCATATTTTTTAATAAAACACACATGATAATTATTTTGGGTTATATAAAGTTAAGTTTTCACTCATTTTTTGCAAATATATTACTATGTATTGGAATTTATTTGACTATACTTTAGAGTTACATAAGTAATACAAAAGAATATAATTGTTAGAAAAATATAAACACATCACGCAAAACAAATATAGATTAAATTTTTTGAATTGCAAAGTTAAATTTGCACAAAACATAATTTCAGTTAAATTTTTTGAATATAATTCTAGTTAATGGTATATGATAGAAAAAATATTATGAATAGAAAACGCGGTACAAGTGATCAAACGTACTTTTACTTGCCAAAAATAAGTTTAAGAAATGTTTTCTTGAACTATTTTCTTGGCAGAAATTATGACTTATACTTCATAGTTATTTATACAATATATTAGTTAAATCATTTCTGTTATGTAACTCAAACTTAATGTGCAATTTTCTAATAATTAATAAAGTATGAAACGTTGTATAATTTCTTAATCATTAGTAAAATACGAAAATAAACTACTTTTATTAAATATAAATAAATGATTCATTTGTATGTTTAAAGGGTGATTTCAATTGTCAATTAATCTTGAGTTAAAAAAATTAAAAATTATATTGTGGACAGTACACCTACTACTGGTAATGGGGCGCGCTTTGGAAGAAGCGATCTGTTACCGAGCCATCTTATTGGGAATAACAAGAGCATCTCTGAATATTCAAAGTTTCATATCTAAAGTGAGTTTTCAAGAAACTGCTCGAGTTTTAGCAAAAGCAGCTCTCCGGGGTCGTATCGATTGGTTGAAATGCTTGAAAGCAAACATTATACAAAAATGACTAATATATACTATTACAAAAGAAAGAAACTAATTATGACAATGGGTGAAAAAGAAATAAATATAAAAGATGAAAGTAGAGAAAAAGAAGAAAAGAATCCAAGAAGAAGAACAGAAAGAAAAGGTATCCAAAGGTATTTAAGGATCCAAAGTATTCTAACAAAGAAAAGGGATCTAAAGGGATTTAGGGATCGAAAGGTATTCTAACACACACACCCCCCTCAAACTCAAGGTGGTATGAAGAGACTAACTCGAGTTTGAAGAGAGATAATGGAAATATAGAGAAGAAGAAGCTGCCCAAACAGCTATTGAGAAGCTGAACGGTATGCTATTGAATGATAGACGTGGAGGTAGAGGGCTACAAAAAGGAGAAAGAATCTGAATATCATCAATACCAAAATTCAGAAAAGTACTGAGGTCAGAAGGAGAATAATCAAAACAATTATATCCTCAAAATGTCCAGTCAGGATTCGTTAATCCGAAAATCTCCGCAACAGAATCCACTTGAGAAGATCCCCCTGAAAAACCTTCCAAAATTGCTTGGTAATTTGACATATTCGGATATGCTGGCAAAGCCTAGTGTTCTGAAAGACTCATGGTAGTCAGAAGGATATCAGGTGCAGTATTTTATGTCGACGTGAGGAGCCTTAATAAGTCTTCGGAGAAAGGATATCCCAATAAATCTTCATTGATCGGAAAAAACCCCAGGTTGTGGAAGATCCAAGGTAGTCGGAACAATATCAGGTGCAATATTCTCTACGGACGATAGGAACCTTGAGGAACTTCCAAGAGGAGCAAAGGAAAGGGATGGGTTAGCTCTAGAATACTCTCCTTCTAATCGAGCTTCTAACACCATCACCTGTGATTGCAAAGCTTCTAATGCTGTCACCCGTGATTGCAACTCTTCTACCTTTTGTTAAAGAGAAGCAATGAGAGTAAAACAGCCACCAATGGGATTTTCAACTCTTGCCCTAACTTCAAAAAGAAACGATGTGAAAGTATCAAGATGATCGTATTCGGGAACACGACGCAAAAAAAAACATTTTTTACCCCGAAAATAGAGAAGATTGTGAAATAATCTCGACGATCAATCACATTTGGAAAAAAATTAGTCGATTCACAAGATGGAGGACAGTATATATGGTACTAAAAGCAAGCAGCACATGGTGTACCTTTAGAACTGACAGTGTTCGACATAATTTTGAGAAGGAGACTGGGATTTTCGAGCTGTTGAAGAGGGAAAAAGGGATATTGAGGCTACTAGTTTAGAACATAGGGTATTTTCTTTTAATAAGGAGACTGGGATATTCAGGCTGATGATCTCTAAATAGGGAGATACAGCTGGATACTTATAGCCTTAGATAGATTTTGAATTCTGAAAACTTTCGAGGATTTCGAAGTCGAAAACTTTGGAAAAGATGTCTCCCCACTGGATTTGGACTTGACGAGACCTCAAGTAAAAGTGCCATGCGTGAGGGCGCGTGGCTGATTTTTAGATAAACTTGTTGGGTTAAAATGCTAGTCACAGAAACTTTAGGGGGTTAAATTGAGAATAACTGAATCCTTTTAAACTTTCTGGACCAAAAACCCAAGAACCGAAACATTGAACAGTGAACCCGTAACGGCCGTTGCTTTGAGCGAAAATTTTTTTTTGGGGCTAAATTGCAAATAACGAAAACCTTTTGAAACTTTCTGAACTAAAATGTAAGACCAGAAACTTGATTCATTTTCTCGAAAAAGCAGACCACCTGTTTAGGTCTACCAGCCTTAACCAACCAAACTCGATCAAATGTAAAACAAACCCTTCCTAAACTTGGCTGGCTAAATTTTTGGTCACGTTCAGGGGATTGCGAACCAAGAAGACCAAGCCTCAACTCTATAGCTTTCAGATTCAAATTGTTCTTGTTTTCGAGGATCAAGGTGGAGCTACCCAGCGAGGAACTATCCGAAAAACCCCAAGTAAGTTCGTTCTTTTTTTTTGGGAGACAGAGTCCACAGAGGACGAAGAAACCATTAAAGAAACATTGCCCTAAATTTTGGGCGTGCGTCTCGCCGCTGGAAACTTCTGATCTGATGAACTCGATGATGACAAAGCTGAGAGCTTTAGAGACAAATGCATCAACTCCGTTGGGGTTGTGTGGTTTAGGTTTAGATTTGCCATTTTTTGAAGATAGAGGGATCGGAAGGACAGGTACTGGACGGATGAAATTTGGAGAGTTCTTCACTTGATTGCTTTGTCCAAGTGTGAGACTCTCAATTGAGTTTCCACTTGTGATTGGCAATATTGCCGAAAAAACAAACCCCTCCACATCAAATCAGATTTACATCAACATAGCACCGAAGAAAAGTACAATGGCAACAGATCCGGAAAAGGCGAATTTGTTCAAACTAGCAGAGTTATCGGGAGGCAAAATAGGTGCACCGGCTGGAGTAGCTTCGATCGATGGCCCAGGAGCTTTGGACGACGACGGTGCAGTCGGAGGAGCCAGCGGCGAAGAAGTCGGAGACTCGAACAGTGGTGCGGCTGTCAGTGATAAAGTAGGTGCTGTGGAAGGAGCTGGCAGCGAAGCTACCGGAGTAGTAGCGGTCGAAGAAACAGTTGACAACGATGCTGGCGACTGAGAAATAGCAGATCTGGCAACTAGGGCAAAGATTAGCACCAAAAATACTCTAAAAATGCCTTTGTTTTTGCTTTCGCTCTCTAGTACTTGCTAGTATGAATGAAGAAGTACAAGTTTTTTTTTTCTGTAGAGAGTGTATGTGGGGGTGGACATTGGGTCTGCTGAAATAGTTCCGGATCAGGTGGTAGTAATGATCGACGGCTCTGCGTGCCGGAGAAGCCACTCGATGGTTAGTTGACCAGGCAAGCGGCAAAAGGCCGCTCTCCCGAAATGGTGGAATATTCAAGAATTCTAGGTAAGAAAATCGAATTCCTCTCATACCAAGTCAAATTATACAACATAAAAAATAAAGAAATTATATTAATGCTTCAAGAATCCCAAAATGGGTTATATTGTTACAACAATCTTATGTTTAAGATACAAAAATGACTAATATATACTATTACAAAGGAAAGAAACTAATTATGACAATGGGTGAAAACGAAGTAAGGGTGTGTTTGATTGGCAACATTTTTCATGAAAAATGAGCATTTTTCACTTGATTTGACAACTTAAGGTGTTTGATTGGCTTTTTTTTTTCTAAGCAATTCAATTCCCACTTTTGGCTCACACATGTGCATTTTCAAGGCAATTGAGAAAAATGTTATCTTGGGGGGGGGGGGGGATGTGGTTTTTTCTACATTAAAAATGCCATAATACAACCAATATTTTTCGGATAAAAAATTAAGGCAATCAAATACACTACACTACATTTTTCATGTAACTCAATTGTAAACAATTTAATTGCCGGTAACTTTTTTTCTTTCCATACAAATTTTACGCTTGCAATCAAACGCACCCTAAATATAAAAGATGAAAGCAGAGAAGAAGAAGAAAGGAAAGAAAAGGGATCCAAAGATATTCTAACAACAACTACTACTATTACTATTATTACTATTATCATTATAGTAACATTTTATATTTTTAATCTGCCCGGACGGCTCGAGTGTTATAATATGTCAAATCTCGCGAAAATTGACAAGACGACTTCCAAACTACTGTGAAGAAAACGAAAACATGCAATTGGCAAAAAGAGGTCCCACCCACGCACCCACCATAAATATATCCAAATGAAAAAAAAAAAAAAATAGTTTAAAACAAAAATACACATGTACATATATATATATACATATTTTTATGTTTTTTAAAATAATATTTAATTATCATTGACCGAACATCGACAATTACCACCTACATTCATTGTGGGCGGTGCCAGTGGTTAATGGGGTATGGTGACCACTCATATTTAAAAATAAAATAATAAAATATAATTATAGTAAGGATATAGTGGATTAAATTTTCTTTTAAAAAAAATAGTTGTCTTATTTTAATAGACAAATATTAAAAAAATCTTATGATTAAAACAGATTAACCCTTGAGGTATATAAAAGATAAAGTATCCTTCCTTTAAATATAGTTACAGAAAAGGTAACCTCTTTAGCAATGTAATATTTGTTTTGGCATATTATAGTAATATTTGAAAAAGCGGTACTTTATTTTTTTAAAATTGTATATTTGCCCTGATAGTAACCTTTAACGAAAGTACTCTTACATGATTGCTCAAGGTCTCAATCCACACTTGCAATACTACATCTATTTGATTTTTTTGCTACAAAGTTTTCTCACACCACATTTAAATATGAGATTAATTCTCGTTTATCTATGAGAGACACTTTAATTAAAGACTAAAGAGATATCTATCACCTACATACTTCTCTCTCTACTATCTTCTGGAATCTATCCTTCACATGGATTCTAAATTGTACAACGCTGCAATTACCGGCAATATCAAACTCCTAGGCCAAAACAAGGACCAAATTGGGGTTCAATTGACTCAAGATAGAAAAACTGTGCTTCATCTCGCAGCGCAATTAGGCCATACGGATGCCGTGAAAGTGATCTTGTCTATGCAACAGTCGCTAATAAGTGAAGTGAATTCATCTGGTGAGACCGCGCTTCACCTTGCTGCTAGAGGCGGACACGCTTGTGTAGCGCGTGTTTTGATCGAGTGTGCGAGAAAATCTGATGACGATTTAGAAAGTAGACCACGCCTGTGGCAACTTATTCTCCGGGCAGAAAATGATGATGGAGAAACAGCCTTACACGAGGCTGCGAGATTCAATCGATGTGAAGTGTTGAGCATGCTTGTAGAAGAGGATTCAATTTATAAGCATTCAGCTAATAAGATGGGGGAGACTCCACTTTACATTGCTGCTAGTAGAGGGTTTGTTCAGTTAGTGGATGTGATATTGAAAAATTGCAAGTCACCGGATTATTGCGGTCCAAATGGTACAACAGCTCTACATGGGGCTGTTGTTTGTGGCAGTGAAGGTAATTAATTATCTATGAACTTGGTTAATTAACAATGCTTTCAATACTAATATTATGACAATTTTTTATTTTTTTAAGTTTTTGTGGTTAGTGGGTTCATCCCCACGGATGTCGGGATTAGCTTTCGCGCTCTCTACTAATTCTTGCCATTGGTTGGTGCCTGCCCCTGACCACAGTAGATTTATCGCTCTTGGGATTCAACCTGGGAAAATCCCAGTCGAACTCATCAACAACTCTGGGCGGACAAATCACTTGGTTAAACAAATTATCTAACCCACAAAGTTAATACTAGTAATACTAACAATAATAATGAATTAAGCTCTGTCATACATTTCTTTCCAGAATGTGCAAGAAAATTGTCAGAGTGGAAGAAAACCATAGTGAAGGAGACAGATTCAAATGGTCAGACACCGCTACATTATGCCGCATACTTCGGTTTCTCATCAATAGCAAGCCAGCTATTACGCTTAGAACCATCAACAGCCTACATAGTCGCCAAAGATTATTCAGAAACAGCTCTTCACATAGCGGCAATAAGAGGCCATATATCAGTAATGAAAGAAATTTTATTAGCGTGTCCAGATTCTTGTAGCATGGTGGACATTTATGGGCGGAATATGCTTCACCTTGCAATTGAAAACAACCAAAAGAAGGTGGTTGAACATATAATAGAGGAATGTCCAGTAATTAGCAGCCTAATAAATCAAAAGGATGTTGAAGGAAATACACCAAGTCACCTGATGGCTCGTTCCAATTGCAATGTGCCCAAACTCATACAACATGATATGGTTGACAAGGGAGCTTTGAACAACCAAAAGTTGACTGATTTGGGTTCATTATACAAGAATATAAGAAATACAAAGGCCAAGGTAAGTAACTATATATATATATACAGGGTCCGAATTTGATATTGAAGTATTTTTATATGGTCTGTCCTTTTGATGACGAATTTTTGTTGCCTAAACAATGAAAGATGTTTTTAGCGACAAAAAAGTTGGTTGAAAAGGATGAGTTGCTTCAGCAGAGCTCAAAAAAAACTGAAATAGGAATGAACTGAGCAGAAAAAATAGAAGCACTTTACTGAATTACCTAGAATTACTTATTTATTCTGAGGAGATACATACATCTATTTATAATACATAAGATCATTCTAGACTCATTAAATGATGCTTGGAAATACAACATATTGGAACTATTACTACATTACTTTCTTATTTAATATCTTTCTAGAGAAGTGTATTAATTTCCAAGCAGCATTTTCATGAAAAACAACATCTCTGCTTATTATCAATTTTCTAGTTTCCACATTATACAATCTATAACCTTTCGTCTCAGAACTATATCCAATAAATATGCATTTTTGACTTTTCTCATCAAACTTTGTTCTTTTCTCCGAAGGAATATAGGCATAACAGATGCAGCCAAAAATTTTAAAATGACTTACATAGGGCTTTCTTCCACTCCATGCTTCAATTGGAGTCCTATTTTTGACAGCCTTGGTAGGGCACCGATTCAGAATATACACAGCTGTGTTAACAGCTTCAGCCCAGAAAAATTTAGGCAACCCTTTCTCATTCATCATTGATCTTGCCATTTCCACCACGGATCGATTTTTTCGTTCTGCGATACCGTTCTTTTGTGGGCTCTAACCAGCTGTTAGTTGCTTCCATATTCCTTCATCTTTACAATATTCTTTGAATTCTTGCGAGGTATATTCTCCTCCTCTGTCACTACAAATAATCTTAATACTACATTCCTTTTGCTTTTGAACCAAAGCTTTGAATCTTTTGAAAACTGTGAAGGCTTCAGATTTTTCTTTTAAGAAATATACCGAAGTCATCCTTGAATAGTCATCAACAAAAATAAGAAAGCACCAATATTGGTTCAAGGATGGTGTCTTCATTGCTCCGCATATATCACTGTGGATAAGTTCCAATGGTGCCTTTGCCCTCAATGATCTTCCTTTAGGAAATGTGCGCTTGTGTTGTTTGCCAAAAATAAATCCTTCAAATGGATCCATTTTAGTTTCAATTTTAGGTAATCCATTCACCATACTTTTTTGTTTAAGCAACTTCAGGCCATAAAAATTTAAATGACAAAATCTTTTGTGCCACAGCCAAGAGTTTTCAACTACTTCACATTTTAAAGACATGACTCCATAATGAAGCTCAATGGGGAAACTCCTATTCCTCTAAATTTCCACTTCTGCTATCACATGATTCTGGTTACTTCGATAAAAAATTTTGCAAGTATTTTCCTCAAAGCAAAGACGATAGCCATTCTCGACCAGCTGTCCAACACTTAACAAGTTTTGCTCAAGATTAGGTACGTGTAAAACATCATGTATATATTTCAGCCCTTTTTTGGTTTCAACAGCAATCGTCCCTTTTCCTTTCGCTTCAACAATAGCGCCGTTTCCCATTCGTATTTTGGATCTAATTGTAGTATCCATGTTGAGGAATTTTTTTTTTCCTGACATTTGATTACTGCAGCCACTATCAAGGTACCAAACATTTTTGCTTTCTTGGGTAGCTGATTGACATGCGTAAAACAAATTTCCATCTTCTATAAAATTTGCTTGATCATTTGCTTTAATTCGGCAATTTTTTTCAATATGGCAAACTTTTGACAATAATGACACCGGGGCTTTCCGCGATGCCAACAATTTGAAGTTATATGATTGGTTTTCTTGCATATTTTGCAAGCGGGGTTAAAATTATTAGAATTTGTACATTTTTCATTTTTTCCTTCTTTCTTGTTTAAGAAATGATCCCTTCTTCTTGTATCTCGCTTCCTCTAGTCATAACTTGAGTTCCCTTTTATTGAGAATCTCTGTGGCTTTATGTTTAACTTGGACTAAAATGCACTTTCAACAGCTTGATCATCAAACCTTAGTCTCCTTCGTTCATGAGATTCAAGTGATCCCATTAATTCTCTAATGGACAATGTTGTGAGATCTTTGGATTCCTCAATTGCAGCAACAATATATTCATATTTGCTAGTCAAACTGATAAGAATTTTCTCAACAACACTTTGATTAGAAATATTTTCTCCATAGGACTTCATTTGATTAACAACTTCCATGACTCTGGAATGGTAGTCTTTTACCATTTCAAAATATTTCATTTTCAAGTTTTGAAATTCTTTTCGTAGAGCTTGGAGCTTAACACTTACTGCCCTTGGGTTGCCATGAAACTCCTGCTGTAGGATGTCCCAGGCCTCCTTGGCTGTGTTTGCACCCATTATCCTTAAGAAAATGGCTTTTGAGACTCTATTTTGAATTCTTGAAAGTGCACCTGGGTCATTCATTCTACTTGTTTCTAGCGCTTTCTTCTCTGCATTGGACAATTGGCTTTCATTCTCTGGTTCTCCAAAACCTTTCTCAACGATACTCCACAGGCCTTCTAATCTGAGAAGAGTCCTCATTTTTATTTTCCAACGTTCATAATCTTCTCCTTCAAATATTGGAATGATGGCATTTGAGATACCCACACCTTTTGCTGCAGAGGATGCCATGTTGTAATTAAACTTTAGATTTCTGGACTAGATTGCAACCTGCTCTGATACCACTTTGTTGGCTGAAAAAGATGAGTTGCTTCAGCAGAGCTAAAAAAAAAATGAAGTAGGAACGAACTGAGCAGAAAAAATAGAAGCACTTTACTGAATTACTTAGAATTACTTATCTATTCTGAGGAGATACATACATCTATTTATAAGTACATAAGATCATTCTAGACTCATTAAATGATGCTTGGAAATACAGCATATTGGAACTATTACTACATAACTTCCTTATTTAATATCTTTCTAGAGAAGTGTATTAATTTCCAACAAAAATTAGTCCCTATAAAAAAGTCTGCTTAACTGAAATCCTCTTATCTATGGTAATTAATTAGTAAAATTTAGACCACATGAGCTAGAGGTTGCTAATACTTAATTGGCAAATGCTCTTTCAACCATTGCCAATGGAGGATGTAAGGGGGACATGAGTATCTTGGCCACTCTCACATATTTGTGAAAAATTATTACCACTACTTCAATTATTATTTACAACATATTATATGTTAGTTAGGTCTTCCTAAATACGTTTTATAAGTTATATAATATAACCATTGTCATTTTGGAAAATCACAAAGATTTTTATTCTTTCACCCCAAAACTAAAAATAAATAAATTATTCTTGTTTTTAATTTGGATCCGCCATTGACCGCAACGTTAGGAGTTTAAATTTGTTAACCTTTCCTTAATTAAGTTCACCACGACCATGTCTTTCTTTTGGCCATAGAGTTAATATTGGATCCACATCATCAAGGACCTGGAAGGATTTCATTCTAAATAAAAAACAAAATGAAGAACCTAAAGCATAAATATCTTCTTCTTTCACTTTCGAACATCGATCTTGTATTGTTCGACCTCTGGCTTTGGTGGCCGCAACACAAAAATAAAATCATAACGGAAGATAGATATTTGCACAGATGAACTCAAACTGACCAGTGATATACTAATTTGATTGTTGGATTTCAAAACATCCTTTATATTTCCTTGGATACAGAGTTGCATGACAATATATATATATATATATATTTACACGACTACAATATATTTGTTTGTATATATATTTTGGGGTAAAAGGAGAGTTGTGTTTAATTTTAAATTGATCAAAAATACAAATAATGGAAGGCTGACTTTGTATAGCTTTTTCTACAAGATCGGAGGCTATTCGAAGGATCTTCAACGATTAATCCAAAACTTTTGTTGAGGTTTATAAAGATCGTTGCCTGATTTTTCAACCCAAAGACGAATTCTATAATTTTTTTGTTTCTTAATTAATGTTTTGTATTTAGAATGAAATCCTGGTCCTTAAAATCAAATTTTAGGTAATTGGATGACGTGGGTCCTACGTGGACTATTCGCCCAAAAGGAAGAGACGGTTATGTTGACCTTAATTAGGTTATAGTCAAAACATTTACACGGAATACATTAGAAGAGGATTTTTAATTGACGTACAAATGGTACACATGGTTTCTGCCTTTGGCCGTATTCTTATTTTACCCTCACAATTATTTTTTTAAGTAAATAAATACTGCGACTTGAACCCACATGCTCTTGGTTAGAAAGAAAAACACTTAATCATGGGGCAACTTTTCAATGTAAAATATTTTTTTTATTTCCACTTAGATAGCTGCTTGCATACAATGAGAGCGTAAATATGCATTGCATGTTCTTGGATACGAGTTAGTTAAATTGTGTAGTGTTACAAAAAAATAATAGCCAGCACTACATACATTTACCAATTTCATGTCATGGTTATTCATATCGAGTTCATATTGATGGGTCATACTATTAGTTTACAACCTATAGGGGGTAATTGGGAACAAATTTGTTCCTCAATGTAAAGAAGCTATTATGAATACAAAGAATGGCAAACTAACAAAGTAAGATAGAGTGAAGAAAAACCCGAAGCTTCAATTGGCCTGTCAAGTTCTTTCAAACTAATATGATTACTTATAAATTCTTAGACTCACATTCAAAATGCACCCAAATCTCATGGATGTACGTTGTATGTGCAGGATACAACAAACATAGAAACGACAACGCTTATGAACAAAGAAGCAGCAGATCCTGCTCTTGTTTCTTCTCCTGACCCTGACCCTGACCCTGACCCTGCCCCTGCCCCTGCCCTAGCTCCAGCTCTGGCTCCTGCTCGTGATCGTACAGAGGACATAAGAAAATTTATCAATACGGATATCATTGTGGCCACACTCATAGTGACTATTGCTTTTGCTGCTGGATTTACTATGCCTGGTGGATATATTCAAAGTGGCAGTGAAAACCAAGGCTTGGCTGTCCTTACAAAATCCGTGGCTTTCCAAGCCTTTGTCATATCCGATACTTTAGCCCTCGTATTGTCTATCATTGCTTTACTTCTCTATGCGCTTGTAGCTAGTGATATTAAGCAAGATACTATTGCCAAGATCTATTGTGCTGGTAGTATTCTCATTCTGCTAGCCCTTGCAGCAATAATGATTGCATTCATTACAGGAACATATGCGGTATTATCACATTCGTCAGCCCTCGCAATTGTCACTTGTCTTATTGGTTGTACCTTCTTCCCCATCTATATTATTGTGTGGGCAAGAGCTGATTAATTGTGATTGATAGTGCATTTGTAATAATTTTATGTAGAACGTACTTACATAATTTTAAGCAACTACGTACTATTTGCATATTCATTTTTGTTCATCTTTCTGTTATATTTCTTTTTGATACAATTAATTAGCTAGCCGGCCACGTAGTCCAAATAATTTGGTTACTGGTGGTTGGTGGTCTTCCTGGTACCTTCACTCAAACAAACTCATACTTAGCTTTCTTTCATTCTATTAATTATATTATGTATGTTATTACAATTACTTATTTTTTTAAATTCACTTAAAATTATTAAAAAGCCTATCCTACCTTCGAGGAAGGGAGTGTTGCAAATGAATTGACTCACACACACAAAAACTAAAAGAGAAATGAACGGAGAAGATTTTATCACAAACAAAGTCTTGTATTTCTTACTTACTACAAATCATACGAGTGCATAGTTATTTACTGGCTTCACCTAACATGTATAAACCCAAATACATTAATGAGAATTTAATGAGAAACATCTCCCTAGACACCTTTTCTACTATACTAGATATAATATATGGACCTTCAAATGCATGAACTAACAAACAAATACATGCACAACAATTAAAACAAAATGCGTCTAAATAAAAATACTAAATTTTTTTTGCTACAAGTTTATTTTCTGACACCCCTAGCTCTTAAACTTGTCACTACAAGCAATTCAATATTTCTGTCAAAAGCCAAATGAGCAATCCTATGAAGGAAGCCATCGAGTTTTAGGAGTTTAAGTCAAAATATTGTACTGCTTTTTTTTCTTCTAATATATTTATTTTCAATGCGCAAAATTTAAATTTCCTCATACTTTCCTTTTGATCGAAGAAGGGAAAACATGGAAAAAAAAAAACTCACCCTTCAATATTTTGTTCCTTACAATAATTGCGAAAAGCAATGCATATTTTCTGAATTCTTTTTGCCCCAATGCTGTGAAAGAAAAAAAAATATGTAAACAAAAGTATGTTGCATTAATTCTGATGGAGGAGACATGAAAAAGATATTGATTTATATTATATCATAAATATAGTTTATTTCTGGAACGGACTGCCAGCATATTGATCAAATTTTTAGTGACAAAAATTTGAAATTAAATTAAGCAACAAAAAACTATGTTAAAAATCTAGTCCACACACGGAGCCTCTACATAAGAGATTGAAACAATATATATAAAGATATAGGAGAGAGAAATATATGGAATATAAGAATACAAATAAAGGAGGAAAGATCCATAAATAAAAAGAGCAATTAGTTACCTGGAGCTGCTACCCTTCAGCTGGTGAACAAGAGCATCAACCCTCTTGAAATCTACACTTTGTTGATCTCTATGCAATGTATTTTTATATATATAGAATAGAATTAGCCAAATAAAGAAATTTTTTGGTCCCTTTTCCTTTGTTTTTTAATTTAATTGTTTTATCCACCATTTGAGAAAAGAATTGTAAATGACCATTTTGTTTGCAAACAATGTAAAAAAAATAAAAAATAGTAGTTAAAATATAGGGAGCAACATTACAACATCTGATTAAAGTGATTAAAGTAAAAGTAGCAGGAAGATTTAAAACAAGCTAGAAAGGCAATAAATGATTAAACCTTTTCTTTTTTTCCTCAGAGACAGAAGACTTTTCTGAAGAACTGGTTTTCTTTTGGGTCTTAACCTCTGCCTTCAGCTTATCTATAGACTGCTTTACAGATGTATCCTTCTTTTGCTTCTTCACAGGCACTTGCTTCTCCATAGCATCCTTGGCTTCCCTCTTGCTTGTATATAGAAACATATAGACAAAAAATTTAGCTAAAACTTGCATATACAGAGGAAGAAACATGTAAAGCGAATAGTTAGCACTGACTAATGCAAAAACCAGTATCAAAACCAACCACAAACCAATATACATGATGTACAGAACAAAAAAGCAAACAGACCAGTAATCAATGCAACATCTCACAAAATCAAAAAGACTAACCTTTTTTGACGAGTAGAGCTACAGCGGGAGCTACATCAACCTATGATCAAAATCAAACAATCAAAACACATACTTTGGTGCAATTATAGTATGTCATCGGCAACAAAGAACAGAGAACAAATACAACATGTGAACGGCACCGTATAAAAATCAAAAGAATAACTATCATAAAAGGCATAAACAATCAAATCACATAGCTATTTACGCATATAAACTGAAGGTTTGAAGGGGTTTAGAAGTTATGGAGGGGCAGCTCCAGGAGCAACAAATTTCTAAGGAACTCAGTCTTCTGTTACAACTTCCAACTATTGAAACCAACTAGAAAGTTTAATAGGTACCTAAGCAACTCCTAGGAGCAAGAAAACTACTGTTGTTACAAACTTTCTACGATGAAAAATTAATTCTGTATTACGAATTGATAATAAACAAAATTAAACCGACGCTAAAACCGAGTCCTGTGATATCCACAGTCTCCTTAAAACAGTTACGCCGCCCCTCGGTAGTGCTTTGAGGCTGCCAGACGACGTCTGTTTCCCAGGATGAAACGGTACTTCAGTGTTACCTAAGCACCTCGGTAAACTGAACGAACTGAAGACGTTAGAATCTTACCACCGGAGAAGAAAACCTACACGCTAGAGCAAAATCGAAGGAGGTACAGCGGAGAGGAAATTTTTGAATTGTCGAATTTTTGGTTGTGTATTGTGGAATGAAACAGAAATCTCCTTTTAATTCAATTGGGAATAATGGTCATTAATCAAAATAAAAACCGACCATTAAGTGGTTAATTAATCTAAATAAATACAATGAATTCGAAAAAATTAATATTTCGGGTGCAAAAACTTAGCCCGCACAAGGCTCGCTTTTTGGTCCGGCATTCGTGTCCGCAGGTGCGGGCACACACGAGCCACCATGGTTCCAGGCTTATTTCGGTCCATGATTTGCACCCCCCCCCTGCGCCTGTGTGCGCGAGAGAGAGCCTCTTATCTTGAATCATTCAATAAGGCATTCCTATGAGCTTAGTTATAAGCCCATATAATTTTTCCCATCTTTCCTATGTGGGACTTCCCACTTTCATTGCATTTTTTCATTTCAACTTGCCACTTTGGGTGACAATTTTCCATTCACCACTTAACCATTTTGAGCATATAAATACACGATTTCGATGTACTCACGTAGGAGAACACAAATATATTAAAACTTTCACAATCGAGTGCAAAGTCTTATTACAATTTTACCCTCAAAATGGTAGAAAATGTGTTTTCTAATACCCATTTTCTAACAATTGTTCTCTCATAAGATGCCAAATAAGAAACTTAGTATATATGGGCTTCATAAATTGTATTTCAGTTTGGAGGAGCAAAAAGTTTTGAATCTTATATTTTTGTCACTTATTACTGAGATGAAACTTGTTTATTACTTCAGTGGTTACAACTTTGTTTTGAAGATTGCTCCATCTTATGTCTAGCCTGACATAATTATACACACACAAAATCACACAGTCAAAAACACAAACACTTGGAGTGCAAAGGCTCGTGACAAGGTAAAATACAGAAAAATCTGTCATTGTGGCCTTGTGGGGAGGAGAACCCAATTAATCAACAACAATTTTCGAAATCGGACATCAATAATTCAGTTTATTTTCCATCTCACATTCAACCACTGATGCAAATATGTGATTCAATTATAAAGATGTATACAAACTTAACAATTATAGAGAGATTATATGCAGCAACTAAAGGAGCCTAAGATGTAAAAACTTAACAATTAAAATCCAAGACAATATTTGCAGCAACTATCAATTTCGATTGAACTTTAAGGATCCCGAATTATGTACCTGGATCGGATGAGAAAGAGATTAGGTTAGGTTAAAATTATTCTTTCATTTTAATTTTCATCCAATCCAATCAATTTAGTGCAAAATCAAACTCTCAAAGTCGATTATAGTTTCTTCAAATATGAATTGAAACCTCACAGTTGAATCTAAATTCAAACCACACAATCGACTGTCAAAGAATGTAAAAAAGAGAGAGATTAGGGGATCAAATGGAAGAATTAAATGGAAAACATCCACGAGTTGAACCTCTCATAGTCGAATCGAATTGAAAACATCTTCGAGAAGACCGATATTCACAGTCGAAGCTTCAATATTCATTCGATCATTCTTAGGCAAAATTTGGTATAGAGGAAAACTAAGAGGTAAAAAGTAAATACACGGTCCTTTTAATTTAGTTTATATATTTATTATTAGGTTATTTATGTTTATGCATATGAAGTATTATAAATTTATAAAAGTGACTTAAAGGCCATCACTTATGATTAATTAAGTCGCAAAAATAATGAGTGACATAACCCTTAGCATAAAACTGACTTATATGATATAATTTCTTATATCTCCAAGTTAGGAGGGACCTCTTTATACCGAAAGCAATGAATCTATTGAAACTTCCTAAAAAAAAGTCAGGCTAGAAAACTAATAGACTGTGGCCAGGAGAGAACAGGAAACATACTTAAATGGAGGCACATGCCCTAAAACATTAACTGCGGCACTGCCGTACCCAGAATGAACCGTAACTCGAAACTGCTGATATACCTAAACTGCCTACAACCGAAGCACCCAAAATCATATCAGTAAATGGTAGCATAATCGTAGAATAATAAAAAATATAACATAAAGTTGTCTTGGCTACATGAATATCAGTACCTGAAACCACAGCATAACCCGGGATATAGTGGCAATAACTGTAAGGGTTGAAAGACATACCACCAGTCTCTATTCCTATATAGTATTGATTATCAGACTCTTTCCCTTATAGCAATGAGAATGAGAACTACCCTGGCACTGATCTATAGAATGAGCACAGAACAGACCAGTTCCCCTTTTCTCCAGGGGAATAATAATACTCTTAACATGTCTACGGCCTTCTACCGTGGCTACCTATATCTTATTACAAACCCCAGTCCTCTCTACCGTGGGCTTATTGTTATGAAATTGGTGAATGGAAACTCACACACAACTAAAGTAAAATTGAGAAAATGAAGAAAAATGAACACACAGAATTTATGTGGAAAACCTCCAAATAAATTGAAGGAAAAACCACAGGCAAATAGCAGAGGATTTTAATTTATAAAATGGGATACAACACCTTCTCTCTAAATATAAGGAGAGAACAATTACACTCTCTCTTACTTTAGGAGAAACACTAACCTCTCTCTAGACCTCTCTTTACCAAGCTTTGTTAATTCTTGGCTTGATATGCAAATGGAGTAGGATGGAGAGGTATATATAGTAGTTACAAAATATATCCAATGGTCCACATTCAATCCCACCAACCATGATCCAAGGGTTCATATTCATTCTCACCTACCACGCATGATGTAAGCGATGACATCATCATGATGTAGGCGATGACATCATCATGATGTAAGCGATGACATCGTCATGATGTAAGTGATGACATCATCGATGCACGATGTAAGCGATGACATCATCATGATGTAGGCGATGACATCAACATGATGTAGGCGATGACATCGTCATGATGTAGGCGATGACATCATCGATGCACAATGACAATTGTTATTTTTCTACTACCTCAACAATCTCCACCTTGTCAAATAATTGCTTAAATGGTTTTAACAATATTTGCCACATTAAAGTAATCAACCGAGAGATCTTCGTATCCTTTCCATCCTTCCGTATTTGCTAGCTCTATGTATGCTTACGTTTTTACTAGACCACACAAGGATCTACACCATTCAAACTTGTCAGTATTAATCGGCTTGGTCAGAACATCTGCTAGGTTCTCATTTGTGTGAATCTTTTGCATATCCACCTTTCCATCTTCTATCACCGTTCGGACGAAGTGATATTGAACTCCTATATGCTTTGTTCTGGAATGAAAGGCTGGATTTCTTGCAATATGCAAGGCACTCTGACTGTCACAAAATAGAGTGATTTTCTCTTGTTTGTGCCCGAGCTCCTCCAATAACCTTTGAATCCAAACTACTTCCTTGCAAGCTTGTGTAGCTGCCATATATTCTGCTTCTGTTGTAAACAAAGCTACTACAGTCTGCAGTTTTGATATCCAGCTTACAGCTCCTCCTGCAATTGTAAACACATAGCCTGAAGTTGATTTTCTTTTATCGAGATCTCCTGCAAAATCTGAATCCACGTAACCTCTGACAGTTAATCCTGATCCTCCATAACATAAAGCTGCATCTGAGGTTCCTTTGATATATCTCAGAATCCTCTTCACTGTACTCCAATGCTCTCCACCTAGATTCACCATGTATCGACTAACCATTCCCACTTCTTGTGCAATGTCTGGTCTTGTACATATCATAGCGAACATTAAACTTCCCACTACTGATGCATACGGTACTCGAGACATCTCCTTCCTCTCTACTTCATTGCTAGGACACATACTTGAGGATAACTTAAAATTAACAGGTAGTGGGGTTGAGATTGGCTTATAATCTTGCATGTTGAAGCGTCGCAAGATCTTCCTTAAATAATTCTTCTGAGAAAGCCAAATTTTCCTGTTATTTCTGTCTCGGTAAATTTGCATCCCTAGAATCTTGTCTGCTGGTCCCAAATCCTTCATTTTGAACTCCCTAGCCAATTGTGCCTTTAGTTCCTGGATGTGAGCTTTGTTGGGGCCTGCCACCAATATGTCATCCACGTACAACAGCAAGATAATAAATTTATTATCACCACCAAACCTCTTGTAGTACATATAATGGTCTGAATTAAGCTTGTTGTAACCAAGGCTAATTATGAAGGAATTAAATCTCTTATACCAACACCTCGGCGCCTGTTTGAGACCATATAGAGATTTGTTCAACCTGCAAACCAAGTTCTCCTTGCCTATTTCAGCAAAACCTTGTGGTTGGAGCATATAAATTTCTTCTTCAAGTTCTCCATGAAGAAATGCAGTTTTCACATCTAACTGCTCCAGATGTAAGTCAAGCGTAGCACACATAGCAAGAACTATTCTGATTGACGTAAGTCGTACCACCGGAGAAAATATCTCGTTGAAATCAATACCTTTTTTCTGAGCATATCCTTTTACCACCAGTCTAGCACGATACCGCTCCACCTGATCATTGCTATCACGTTTGATCTTATAAACCCATTTGTTACCAATAGCTTTACGTCCACTAGGTAATGGTACTAGTTTCCACGTCTTATTTTTGTGTAAAGCTTCAATTTCCTCCTGCATTGATGTCATCCACAGAGATGCATCCGAGCTACTTGTAGCTTCGTTGAAAGTTGTTGGCTCACCTTCCTCCGTTAAAAGACAGTATGCAATATTGGTTTCTGTAACATATTCCGACTGCCAAGCTGGTGGTCTTCTCTCGTGAGTTGACCTCCGAACTTCTATGACCTTAGGCTGGACTGGTTCCTGTATCTCGTGTTCTGGTGTATCTTCAGAATAAGCTGGATTTTCTTGTACTGAACTATTCTCCACCTGAACTGTTGTAGTATCTGAATTTTCTTTCTGCGTGCTATCGCTTCCATCTTTCTTTTGTAGTTTATCTTCCATAAATAGTACATCTCTGCTGATTACTACCTTGTGGGCAGTGGGATCCCACAGGCGATACCCCTTAACTCCATCAACATACCCTAAGAAAATGCATTTTCTGGATTTTGGATCCAGTTTTGACGTTTCTTGGGTATTGTGCATAGCATAGACAGGACTTCCAAATGTATGTAAGTGAGAATAATCAGCTGGCTTTCCAGTCCACATCTCCATTGGCGTCTTTAACTCGATTGCCGTTGATGGAGATCGATTTATCACATAACAGGCAGTTTTGGCTGCTTCTGCCCCAAAAAGAGTTAGGTAGTCCTTCCGTTCTCAACATGGCTCTCATTCTTTCTGCAAGAGTCCTGTTCATCTGCTCTGCCACCCCGTTATGCTGCGGAGTGTACGCCGTAGTGAACTGCCTTTTGATACCTTCTTGTTGACAGAAGTTATCAAATTCATCGCCAGTGTATTCTCCTCCATTGTCTGTCCTTAAGCACTTGATCCTTTTCTCAGATTCAAGCTCCACCCGCACTTTGAATACTTTGAAAACTTCAAAAACATCTCCTTTTCTTTTGATTGGATACACCTAACATCTCCTGGAGTAATCATCGATAAAGGATACAAAGTATCTTGCACCTCTTAGGGACAAAACTGGTGCTTGCCAAACATCAGAATGAATCAGTTCTAAGATAGCTTTGCTTTTAACATTAGAACTGCCGAACTTCAATCTGTGCTGCTTACTAGTAACACAATGCTCACAAAATGGTAATAATACCTTTTTATGCCCTGGGGGAAGTTTTTGTTCTGCGAGAATCTTCAAACCTCGTTCCGACATGTGGCCAAGTTTGCGGTGCCACATCATCGTTGATTCTTCTACCAAACTTGCTAATGAAATAGATGCTTCTCCTTCTTGTTGTGTTTCTCCCTTGAGCATGTACAAATTTACAGCTATTTTTTCCGCTTTCACCACCACAAGCGCGCCTTCGACAATTTTCATGATCCCATCTTGAATATGGGTTTTGCATCCGAGATTATCTATCTGTCCCAATGACAGTAGATTCTTCTTTAGGCCTTCAACGTGTCGTACATCCTGGATGGTGCGAACTGTTCCATCAAACATTTTTATTTTGATAGAACCAATACCAGCAATCTCCAAGGCATGATCGTTACCCATGTAGACAGATCCTCCAGAGATAGGTTTATACGTGTGAAACCATTCTCTCCGAGGTGTCATGTGCCAAGTTGCTCCTGAGTCTAAGAGCCAGACATCAGCGAACAATTTTCTGCCTTCTATGCTCTGTGTTACCTCGCTGTATAGTACTTCACCATCATTTAAGGTACTTGCCACATTTTCTTGAGCATTTGATGACTCAGGATCTCCACTCCTCTTCTTACAGTCCCTTTTGATGTGCCCTTTCTTGCCATAGTTGTAGCACCTGAAATTCTTCTTACTCCTTGATTTTGATCTATTGCGATTCTGACTCTCGTTAGAGCCACGCTCTAATGATCTTCCTCTTATCATCGTCAGTGCTTCCGCCTGCTGTGAATTTGACTGTCTGTCTTTTTTATTTTTGCGCCTACTTTCTTCCTCTAGAACTGCGGCTGCAAGTTCGTCGAAGACTAGATAGTCAGTCAAGACGTTGTTTGTCAGATTGATGATGAGTTGATCATACGAGTCAGGCAGACTTTGGAGTAGAAGTTTCGCACGTTCAGAAGTCTCTATTTTATGACCCAACGTTGTAACTTGTGAAAATAAAGTATTTAGGGTGTTGATATGGTCGGTCACCGGTGTGGATTCCGCCATTCGAAGAGTATAAAGTCTCTTTTTAAGAAGATCTTGTTGTGTAGTGACTTTGCCTCGTACAACCTTGTTAGTGTGTCCTATATCTCCTTTGCTGTCTTCTTTTCTGCCACACTAGATAACACTCCGTCAGCTAGTGCTAAGTGCAAGTCAGCAATTGCGTTGCCGTCCATCTCGTTCCACTTGCCATCATCAGTGATCTCCGCGGGCCTTTCTCCAATTGCTGCTAAGCAATTGTCCTTCCTTAAAATTGCTTTAATCTTCATTTTCTACAACGATAAATTACTCCCGTTGAACTTCTCAATTTCATACTTTGTTGCCATCGTAGAACGTGCCTCCTTTTCACCAACTGATTTTATAAAATCAGATATGAACCTGGCGCTCTGATACCACTGTTATGAAATTGGTGAATGGAAGCTCACATAAAACTAAAGTAAAATTGAGAAAATGAAGAAAAATGAACACACAGAATTTATGTGGAAAACCTCCAAATAAATTGAAGGAAAAACCACAGGCAAATAGCAGAGGATTTTAATTTATAAAATGGGATACAACACCTTCTCTCTAAATATAAGGAGAGAACAATTACACTCTCTTTTAATTTAGGAGAAACACTAACCTCTCTCTAGACCTCTCTTTACCAAGCTTTGTTAATTATTGGCTTGATATGCAAATGGAGTAGGATGGAGAGGTATATATAGTAGTTACAAAATATATCCAATGCTCCACATTCAATCCCACCAACCATGATCCAAGGGTTCATATTCATTCTCACCTACCACGCATGATGTAGGCGATGACATCGTCATGATGTAGGCGATGACATCGTCATAATGTAAGCGATGACATCATCGATGCACGATGTAAGCGATGACATCATCATGATGTAGGCGATGACATCAACATGATGTAGGCAATGACATCGTCATGTTGTAGGCGATGACATCATCGATGCACAATGACAATTGTTATTTTTCTACTACCTCAACACTTATTATGAAGATTATTGCTGAAGTCAGCCTTAAGCAAAACTTGAGCATACATACCCAGATCTTTAGTAGATGTGACATGGTTTGTAAGCAACGAAATACCCACACCCTTATCAATGACATGCAAAAATCGGTGTGTGAGTTATCCAATTAGATTGTAGAATTTAACCCAAACCTGAGCTATTTTTTCAACCTGTTCTTCAGGGTAGAAATCAGGCTCCTACTACTGTAGTCTGAGTGTACCTGGTTTAAAGTTCATGCTACCATCAGTCCAAGCATGAGACATATCGTTCCTCAAAGCAAAAAAAATAAAATATATTAATAGTCATGTCCAAGGGGAATGACTTTAAGTTTGGGCATCTGAATAGTGTTGTAACTCACGGCAGATTACATCAAATCTATAGGGTTGAGTGCCCTTAGCTAAAATAAGTCTACCAATCAATGCATTCTCAAAAGATTTAAAGATTCTTTTATTAAGATATAGTCCATCTCTTTCATACTAATATTCTAATATGTAAATTCAGCTTAAATGTATCAATTAGAACACCAATGAATTTAAATATATTTAAATTTGTTTTCGAATATGCATCTGTAAGATTCTTGAGTTTCTGTTCAATGTTACGTTTCCAAGAAGGTGAAGTTGTATATTATAGTAAGCTTTTAATTGTGTATGTGAAAGATGATTAAAATGAATAACCATAATAAAGAAGGTTATCATAACAGATTAAGAAAATTGAGCGAGAAGAAGCAATAGTTTATTATTAAGCAAAAGGATATGGTTTTTAAAAATTTATGAATATTTACGTGGATACATAAAATGGTTCATTAATTGGCAATGATTATATGATTAATTAAAGATTATGTAGTAAAAAAGTTTGACATGAGCCAATTAATGTATATATAGCATGCATATTTGAGCAAAAGGTGTAGGGAGCTGAGGTACCCACATATTCGGACAGCAAGATCGCAGGTTTCAAGTCCCACCCTGACTGTGGGGATGTTTCATTTGTTATTAAGGGAGAGAAATATCCTTTCTTTTCTTATTTTTTTCCCTAAATATTCATAATAGAGAAAACTTTCTATATTAATACACAACAAATTTTCAGCAAAAAAGCCAACCTGGTTTAATACTAATTTTCTTTCTCTCTTCTCTTTAATTATTGTGTAACGACCCGGTCGCACCTCAGTACGATATTGTCCGCTTTGGGTAGCGTCCTAGATAAGCCACAACCCCAAGACATCTACCCTCACGGCTTTGTTTCTGGGAGCTCACGACCAGCTTCCAAGGGGGTCACCCATCCTGGGATTGCTCTGGTCCACTACTCGCTTAACTTCGGAGTTCTCATGGGATCCAAAGCCAGTGAACTACCCAAAAGGCCTCGTACTTAATTAGCGACCATATCTTACTTATATGGGTCTCCAAGGATCCCCAACTTCCGGTGTGGGATGCCCCCTTTGAGCTACCATTCCTCCACACAAGGGAGTACTCATCATTGAGCTACCATTCCTCCAGAAAAGGGAGTACTCATCACTCAGGGCGTCACATCCTTCCCCCCAAGGGAATCAACGTCCTCGTTGACACACCGTACTCTATAGGGTCCGCTCTGATACCATTTGTAACGACCCGATCGCACCTCAGTACGATATTGTCCGCTCTGGGTAGCGTCCTAGACAGGCCACAACCCCAGGACATCTACCCTCACGGCTTTGTTTCTGGGAGCTCATGACCAGCTTCCCAGGGGGTCACCCATCCTGGGATTGCTCTGGTCCACTACTCGCTTAACTTCGGAGTTCTTATGGGATCCAAAGCCAGTGAGCTATCCAAAAGGCCTCGTACTTAATTAGTGACCATATCTTACTTATATGGGTCTCCAAGGATCCCCCAACTTCTGGTGTGAGATGCCCCCTTTGAGCTACCATTCCTCCACACAAGGGAGTACTCATTACTCAGGGCGTCACATATTGTGTGTTGTTTATTATCCTGGAACATTATCTAACAACACATCACATAAGAAAATTAGTGAACAATATTTTTTTTTTTATAAAACACAAAGATATATAAAGATGTATGAATTTTGCCATTTTTTCACCTTCATATCCCCATCCTCGGCATGAATCACATACCGCTTTTGTCGAGTGTGCCTCAAGAAATCAAATTCTGCTTGAGTGTCATTACATGTTTAACGTGACATACCATACTGGTAACACCATCCCACATGCTAGTGTTCACAGTGCCAATACTAACAACTTTGCACATAGCAACATTGTAGGATTTCAACCCACATTACGTGCCTTGTAGTCAATAAACCAATCAGGGTTTGTGCAAATGTTATTGGAGCATCAAGAATCTAGCCGCTACTTTGATATGCAAAAAAGTAAGTAAGAAACTCAGTGCTATCCACTTGAGTAGCAACTCCCATAACCTCCTTAATGCATCCCCCCTCTTATATTTGAACTCTCGAAATTCTTTTTAATATGGCCTATCTTGTGACACTTAACGCATTTAAAAGTATTACGATCTCATGACTGATAACTATCCATGCATCTATTTTTGGCACTCTATGACCTTGACCACCCACTTCGTCTAACACCACCATTGGCCACCAAGCCTTCACTAGAAAAAGAGTTGGGCCCGCTTCCTCCTCTTGTTGGTCACATGCAATTTGAAATATTTCACATATTTTTTGAACCTAATAGCTGTCTTGCCGAATAACAGAGTGGTGACAAAGTGATCAAATGAGTTGGGCAATGATGCAAACAACAACAAGGCTTGTTCCTCCTCAAATACAACATCAGTTCTCTCAACAAAATGGATCCTTACTTTGAAGAGATTGATGCACTTGCTCAAATCCTAGCCCTCCTTCATCTCCAACTTGAAAATTTTCTTCTTCAAGATAAGCTTGTTTGACATAAATTCCCTTATGTAAAGCTAGTCTAATTTATTCCATATAGCCTTTGCATTATTCTCCGGAATCATGTTTCATGACTTCATCGATAACATGCATCTTGAAAGCGGACGTAGCTCTCTTATTGATATCTTGCCATTTTGCATCAATATCTTAGCATTTGTCTTTGCCAAATCCCAAAATTGATTACCTTGTCATATGGCTTTATTGTAACCGCCAAAGTACTTATGGAACTTACACTATGTTCCCACTTTCAATGTGAACTAGAAGTTGCATCTTGTGTAGTGGTATAGATTAATTCCATATCATTGGCCATTTGATAAATAGTCGGCGCATAAACTTAACAACTGGGCCAAAACCTTTGATATCTATTGTTGGTATCAAACTGATCTCATTAATACCACTTGTTATGAACTAACGAAATCAATCTATGCAAAATTCAACAATAAAATCCGATAAATTCTCTTTCAAGAATTTTTACAAACACTTAGCATGCGAAAAACTACTAATCAATAGGATCAAATATTTGGCAATCTAACAAGAGAGCAAGATGCAATTACAATAAAACTATTAATTACTAATAAAGCAAAAGAAAATTGAAAAGTAAATGTGAGATGAAAACACATCGGGATAACGCGGTTGTCCTTCAGAACTTCTATGTGAAAGCCGAGAATCTTTTATTAAGAAACCAAGTATTACACACTCAAACTCTCAAGAAACCCTATATAGATGAATTCGGATAAACCCCAAATTGATACCCTCTCAAACCCTAGCTAAAATTCAAACTAGACCTTCACAATAGCTCTCTCTCTCAGTAAAATACAAACCCCATTTTCACTCATTACACTTCTCAACAAAATAGAATAAAACCCAACATATTTATTCTTGAGTGCAAAATGGGCCTAAAAACGAGCTACAACCATTCTCAACTTAACCTAACAATTTTAAGTTCGGGTCGATCCACTCATAACCATGAGAGAAACATATTGACCACACTATGTGGATGAATCCAACATTTTTCATATTGGATTGGGCCGCTCAAAAAAGAGGAGCCAACATAACAATATATTGTATAAATATGTGGTTGTATGTTACAATAAATGAGAAGGAAACCGAATTCGTTACTTCCCTATGTAGAGTGAGAATTCACAGCGATAATATGTTATTTTTAATGTTTAAATTTGGTTAATTATTTACCCATAGAGATTTTCATTATTTCCTGCGTCCCTTAGCATTTTATATGAAGGAAAACAAAATATTATGTGTACATTTGGCTAAGGAAAAAAAGTATATCTATATTATAAAGAAGAGATGTATAAGAGGAAAATGTCATATTTTTCTAAAAGAAACATACGACACAAACCATAAATATGAACAAAGTTAACATATTCAAAAATTCTTAATAAAGGCAATATTATAGCCAAAACAATTATGCTTATTATAAGAGTATCGTACAATTTTAGAAACACTACAAATTCTTAAGACAGTACTATATTGTTGGAGTTTTTGTGTATTTAAAGAAAAATAAAACCAAGACAAGGTGATTTAATGTGTTGTGATGTTATCCCAAGTCCCACATAGGAGAGATATAAAACCTTTCATGGGTTTTTATATGGAATAATTTGCTTAACGGCTTGAGCCCTTTGGGCATTAGACTTTTGTGCTATTGGGTGAGGACTTGGATGAATGTGGTTCTCCACACGCGCGCCGACCGACCGACCGACCGGACCCGACCCGACCCGGTCCGGTCTCGGGCTTTGGGCTTGTCTTGTGTAGTGTATTATCTTTTTATACAAAATGCTCCATCATTTTCCTCCGTGATTTTAGCCAACATGTTCCCACGATTTCATCCCACGCTCCCGTGTTTTCTTGCGGATTTTCCGGAAAGGTGTTTTTTGGTGTCATCACTTTCTCCTTTAAACGGATCAAAATAGCTTTCGAAAAAAAATATACAGAGAGAACAAAATAACAACGGATCTATCTTCAAAAATATTTTCCGGCAGAAAAATTTTCAGCCTTCGGTGGTAGAAAAAAATTTTAGCCTCCGGCAGTAGAAAAATTTCCGATCCCGAGCAATTAAAAGAGTGTTATTGTCGAGCGATTGAAAACGTGCACATCGATCGTACAGAGAGTTTCTGGGCTGTTTCATCCTGGGGACAGCGTCGCATTTTCAGAACTGCTAGCACAATTCCGGGCAGAGCCGCGAAACGTCTTAAAGAGAGCGACTTAGTTCGCGACTCAACCCGGTGTACTCTCTACCTTATTTATTTTTGATTCAGCAGTTTATATTTTCCAACAATTTTAAGACGTTTCTTTCTGCTACTTTGTATAAATGTTGTCATGGCTAATGATCATAATCAAGCTGCTGCTTCTGGCTCATTGAATCAACCTTTTAAATTTGAGGGTCTGCACTTTAAGAGGTGGAAACAAAAAATGTTTTTTTACTTAACTCTTAAGAAGGTGGAATCTACTTGTATTTCTGAAAAACCCACCTTCCCTGGTTCGATTTATGAGGCAGAACATAAGACTCTTAAAACTTGAGAAGACAATGATTATGCATGCAGAAATCTGATCTGGAATGCTCTTCATGATGAGCTTTATGATGTTTACCTCCCGTGCAAATCCGCAAAAAAAATTTGGGATTCACTTCAAAAGAAATATGACACTGAAGAGGCTGGGTCTAAAAAATATGCTGTCAGTCGTTATCTGAAATATCAGATGACGGACGACAAATCTATTGTTACACAGTCTCACGAACTTCAGAAAATTGCACATGAGATTATTTCTGAAGGAATGAATTTTGATGAGCAGTTTCAAGTGGTAATTTTGATTGATAAATTACCCCCTGGTTGGAAAGATTTTAAAAATAGTTTGCGTCACAAATCTAAAGAGTTTTCTTTTGAAAGTTTGATTACAAAATTCAGGATTGAGGAGAAAAACCGTAAACAAGATCGGAATGATGAGGTTCTGGTTGTTTTCAACAAAAATCAGAACCGTAATCAAAATCAGAATCGCTCGAACAACACCCCTCCTGCACTAAGGCCGAACCGGAAAAATATGAAAAATCAGAACGGTGGAAATAATGCGAACCGGTACGGGAACCAGAATAGGAACAACCAAACTCAGAACCAAAACAGAAATGGCCAGGCTAATAATAATAATAATAACAACAGTGTGTTCTCTTGCTATCACTGTGGAAAGCCTAGTCACATGGCAAGAAATTGTCGAAACAAACGCCGAGTTCCTCAGGCGAATGTTACTGAAGAGGAGACCTTAGTGGCTATGATAACAGAAATTAATCTGGTATCGGGTTCTGAAGGCTGGTGGGTGGATACTAGCGCCTCTCATCATGTCTGCCATGATCGTTCTCTATTTAAAACCTATTCTGATGCTGTTGATAAGAAAGTGCTGTTGGGTGATTCCCACACCACTAATGTTGCTGGCACGGGTGATGTCGAGTTAAAATTCACTTCTGGAAAGACTGTCATCCTTAAGGATGTTCTGCATACTCCAGAAATTAGGAAGAATCTTGTTTCGGGTTACATCCTTAATAAGGATGGATTTGTTCAAACTATTGGGGCAGATTTGTTTACTCTTACTAAGAATGGTGTATTTGTGGGGAAGGGTTATGCTTGTGATGGGATGTTTAAGTTGAATGTTGATGCTAATAAAATTATTTCTAGTTCTGCTTATATGATTTGTTCATTTAATGTGTGGCATGCTAGACTTTGTCATGTTAATAAGCGCCTTATTAGCAACATGAGTAAACTGGAAATTATTCCCCCCTTATCATTAAATGATTTCGAAAAATGTGAATTTTGTAGCCAAGCAAAGATTACTAAAACTCCTCACAAATCTGTTTTAAGAGAAACTAAACCTTTTGAATTAATTCATTCAGATATTTGTGAATTTGATGGTGTTTTAACGAGAAATGGAAAAAGGTATTTTATTACTTTTATTGATGATAATTCCAATTTTTCCTATATTTACCTTATGAAAAATAAAAGTGAAGCAATTGATATGTTTAAAATATTTTCTATAGAAATTGAAAATCAGTTTAATAAGAAAATAAAAAGATTTCGTAGTGATAGAGGAACCGAATATGATTCTACTAATTTTAAAAATCTCTATACTTCACTTGGTATTATTCATGAGACGACTGCTCCATATTCACCTGAAATGAATGGAAAATCCGAAAGGAAAAATAGAACATTTGCCGAATTAATTGTTGCTACGCTAGTAAATTCAGGGTCTGCCTCACATTGGTGGGGAGAGATTTTATTAACCGTTTGTCACATTCTTAATAGGGTGCCTAAGATTAAATCTAATTTATCCCCCTATGAGATTTTGAATAATAAAAGGCCCAATATATCTTATTTACGCGTTTGGGGGTGCATTTCTTACATACGTATTCCTGATCCTAAAAGATCTAAGATTGCTAGTAGAGCTTATGAATGTGTTTTTATCGGATATGCAATTAATAGCCTATAGATTTTATGATTTGAAAAATCATGTTATTATTGAATCTAATGATGTAGACTTTTTTGAAGATAAATTCCCTTTTAAATTGAAGAGTAGTGGGGGTAGTTCACTACCTTCTAGCTCTACTTTACCTACTAGTACTGTGCACCATGATACATCAATTGAACCTAGGAAAAGTAAAAGAGTTAGAACCGCTAAAGACTTTGGGCCTGATTTTTATACATACACTTTAGAAGAGGATCCTTCCACTATTCAAGAAGCTATGTCTTCTTTAGATGCTGACCTTTGGCAAGAAGCCATTAACGATGAAATGGATTCCTTAGAATCAAATAGAACTTGGCATCTAGTAGACCTTCCTCCTGGTTGTAAAACCATAGGTTGTAAGTGGATACTTAAGAAGAAATTAAAACCTGATGGCATTGTTGACAAATACAAAGCCCGTTTAGTTGTCAAGGGTTATAGACAACGTGAAAATGTAGATTTCTTTGATACTTATTCTCCCGTTACTAGAATTACGTCTATACGTGTTTTGATTGCCCTGGCTTCCTTGCATGATCTTGTTGTATGTCAAATGGATGTTAAAACCGCTTTCCTTAATGGAGAATTAGAGGAAGAAATATACATGGAACAACCTGAAGGATTCATTATTACAGGCCAAGAACAAAAAGTATGCAAATTAGATAAATCCCTTTATGGTTTGAAACAGGCTCGTAAGCAATGGCATGAGAAATTTGATGAATTGATTATTGCAAATGGATTTAGAATTAATGAAAGTGATAAATGCATTTATTATAAGACTGAGAATAATGCTTGCACTATTATATGTTTATATGTTGACGACTTGCTTATTTTTGGTTCTAATATCCATGTTGTTAATAATGTGAAATCCATGCTTTGTGAAAACTTTGATATGAAGGATTTGGGAGAAGCCAATGTAATTTTAGGGATTAAAATTACTAGGACGGAAAAGGGACTTTCTTTGGATCAATCTCATTACATTGAGATGATTCTAAGAAAATATAATTACTCAGACTATAAACCAGCATGTACACCATATGATCCTAGTGTGAAGTTGTTCAAGAACACTGGAGACAGTGGTAGACAAACTGAGTATGCGAGCATCATTGGCAGCCTTCGATATGCTAATGATTGCACTAGGCCTGATATTGCTTATACAGTGGGGGTACTATGTAGGTTTACTAGCAGTCCTAGTATGGAGCATTGGCATGCTATTGAGAGGGTCATGCGTTATTTAAAAAGAACCATGGACCTAAAGTTACACTATCAAAAGTTTCCCGCTGTCCTAGAAGGATATAGCGATGCTGACTGGAATACCGTATCAAAAGATTCCAAGGCCACTAGTGGATATATCTTCAGCATTGCTGGAGGTGCAGTCTCTTGGAAATCCAAGAAACAGACCATTTTGGCCCAGTCTACGATGGAGTCTGAGATGATAGCACTAGCTGCTGCTAGTGAAGAAGTAAGTTGGCTGAGAAGCTTTCTTGCAGATACCCCTCTATGGGAGAGACCGATACCAGCTGTCCTTATCCACTGCGATAGTACCGCGGCTATTGCAAAAGTTCAGAACCGTTACTATAACGGTAAGAGACGACAGATTCGTAGTAAACACAGCACGGTTAGAGAGTTACTCTCCAAAGGTACTGTCAGAGTGGATTATGTGCGGTATGAGAAAAATTTGGCTGATCCTTTGACGAAAGGACTAACGAGAGAAAAGGTGCTTAACACCTCGAAAGGGATGGGGTTAACGCCCAACGAGATTTGAGTCACTGTAATGGTAACCCAACCTATGGACTGGAGATCCCAAGAAATAGGTTCAAAGGGTAAACAACAAGTTACAAGTGATACTTTAGAAATCATGTAGTAATATCTCAACCCTATGGAGCATGATATCTTGAAGCGGAGAAAAAGGTTGAGCATTTGCTCTTAATGAGTTCTATAGCTCTATGTGGAGTGGGGTACCGATGCTACAAGAGTACTCTTGATAGACTCACCTATGTGAATGTGGAAGAGAGGTCGCTTCCTATGGAATTTTGGGCAAATTCTCTAGAGCATTCACTAACCGGGATATAAGCACATGGCCATAACGTGCTGGCTTTTGGACAACACTCTTGGGGGTAGTGTGTGTTGTGATTGTCAGAGATAGAGTTCAAAACTACGAGTTACTCTAGTATAGTCTGAAACACAAACACTACGTAAAGGTTCAAATTGAAAAATACCTTTACTTATGCATTGTCCTATGGAATATGCTCGATGAAAAAGTTTTTCCTAAAATAAAAGTGGGGGATTGTTGGAGTTTTTATGTATTTAACGAAAAATAAAACCAAGACAAGGTGATTTAATGTGTTGTGATGTTATCCCAAGTCCTACATAGGAGAGATATAAAACCTTTCATGGGTTTTTATATGGAAGAATTTGCTTAAGGGCTTGAGCCCTTTGCGCATTAGACTTTTGTGCTATTGGGTGAGGACTTGGATGAATGTGGTTCTCCACACGCGCGCCGACCGACCGACCGACCCGACCCGACCCGACCCGGTCCGGTCCGGTCTCGGGCTTGTCTTGTGTAGTGTATTATCTTTTTATACAAAATGCTCCATCATTTTCCTCCGTGATTTTAGCCAACATGTTCCCACGATTTCATCCCACGCTCCTGTGTTTTCTTGCGGATTTTCCGGAATGGTGTTTTTTGGTCTCATCACTTTCTCCTTTAAACGGATCAAAATAGCTTTCGAAAAAAAATAAACAGAGAGAACAAAACAACAACGGATCTATCTTCAAAAATATTTTCCGGCAGAAAAATTTTCAGCCTCCGGCGGTAGAAAATTTTTTTAGCCTCCGGCAGTAGAAAAATTTCCGATCCCGAGCATTTAAAAGAGTATTATTGTCGAGCGATCGAAAACGTGCACATCAATCGTACAGAGAGTTTCTGGGCTATTTCATCCTGGGGATGGCGTGGCATCTTCAGAACTGCTAGCACAATTCCGGGCAGAGCCGCGAAACGTCTTAAAGAGAGCGACTTTGTCCGCGACTCAACCCGGTGTACTCTCTACCTTATTTATTTTTGATTCAGCAGTTTATATTTTCCAACATATATTCTTATAAAGAGATAATAGTTTTGCCCATATGGATGGCCCTAAATAATGCCTTGTTAAAGTACCAAGTAATAATGTGATACAACTTCATTATGGATAATTAAAATGAGTGCCATCCCAATCATATATATATTGATATGAAGTGATGAGATCTGGTAGTTCTTTGGGGAAAGGATGAGAGGAGAAGACTTGGACCTTGGCAGTTCGTGTGATAACTCATACTTTTAATCATTGGGCCAAACTTGGATCATAATTTTAGGGATAAAAAAATGTATTAACATTCAGGATAAAAAGGGAAGAATTAGGAAATCGAAGTGGTTGCCTTGTATTTAAAGAAGGGATGGCAACGGGTTGGATATGGGGCAGGTTCGGTATTGATGACAACAGCTCGGTTAGGGGGGGTTTGGCGAGTACCAAACCCGCCCCAAACCCAAGGAGGGTTTTTATTTTTGAAACCCAAACCCGCCCAGCAGGAATAGCTTGAAACTCGAACCCGCCCCGCCCCGAATTAAAAGGTCTCGCTCGCAGAATATAATGCATTAACTACAGACCACAACCATTCATCCGTGGAGGAATTGGTGGTCCTAGTTCCAACTCCACCTTGAGGCCTTCTTTGATTTCTATGTTACAATATAAAACATAAGTAAATAGAAAGAGCTAGCATCCATTGAAAGAATCACAAATGGATTAGAGCAACAAGAGAGCGACGTAGTGAACAAATGAAAGGTTAAGGTGAATAACAAGCCATCAAACCCAACTAAAATAATAAACCCACGCCAGCAATCCATAGAATTGGTCACTATTTGGAGAGTATTGAGAGGAGGTGCTGCTGGTGTTAGACGGAGGTAGGGGCTGCTGATCACAGGAGAAGTCACAGATAGTGGCGAGTAGATCGGAGAGAGGATAGGGTAGCATTTTTTTAACACACTATATATATTTTCTATATTAATATATGTATGTATCAATGTGGTTTAGGTCGGGTCGGGTCGGGTTTTTAAGAGCAAAATCCTAAATCACTATGACTCGGTCCGAATTTTTTCCTTAATTAAAACCCAAACTCAATCCAGGTACAAAAAAACCCACCCTGAACCGGCTCCACTTAAATTGGATTGGGTCAAATCCTAACCCACCCTAACCCGGATTTAGAGGCCAACTCAAACCTTTTATTTTTTAAATACGACCCATGTCTTCCTGTTTTTATCTCTCCTTTTGTATCTTGTCAATTAGATAAAGTTGAACAAAAATAAAATAAAATAAAATAAAATTAGATAATGGTGTGTGGGCCGTGTGCCCTTAAAAAGGTAGAAAAGAGTCAAGAAGACAAAAAAAGTAAAGGCATATTTAATTAAGCAAAAAATGTAAGTTTTATATCTTTTTTTTAATCTATTAATTAGGGGCTATGCAGTAATAAGGTTGAATTTACAAGAAATCTGAGCTTAAAATTTGGTGGATGTAACTAAGAGTATTTTCACACATGACACATAGATTCGAGTTTTGATTATGGGTGATGGCAAGAGATTATAGAGATGAAGTTTTACTGGAAGCACGATGTTTTATGATACGGAGCCCCAAGACACCAAAAGAATCAAATGGCAGTGGGTAGTGGCGGCTATGATTTGTCGATTGATCGGGGAAATTATTTTATTTTATCTATATTTTGTTATTATTTTCATAACTCGTAACTAAATGTGGTGACATGGAGATGATTTATTGATTTTTTTTAATAGCAAATTAGGATTTAATCCAAAATTTTAAGGGTTTGTATACTCAAACCCATGACATTTTATTAATGAGTGAATAACTCATTTTTTTTGTATATAGCCCATATTTTAAAATAAGTTTTTTCTAGATATTTTGAATATTTAATTGTAATTTGACAGAGTTGTCCTTGTTAATAAAAAAAAGAAAAGCTATAATTGTTATTAATTGTGGTGGAGAATATTTAATTATGTTTTTCAAAAAAATTATCCTTTTTTATTATTATTATCCACTTGACTAAATCAATGTGTAATTATCTCATCACTTGACAAAAATGACAATGATAGCTATCTCTCTCTATATATACAATTGTGTATGGAGATTTTATTGTGTTCTTTGATTTATTAATATTTTGTATGATCAGATCATGGATTATAATTCGTATTTTCTTCCTCTTTCTTTTGTTCTAAATATCACCACCAATAATGGTGATATATATACCATCAAGATTGTGCGACTATCATAAATCAGGTTTGATTGTGATTATGAATGTTCACTGTAGAAACTGTTACTTGATCTTTAATAGATTTTTAGTTTATGGGCGGGGGGAGAAGTTAGCGGAGAATATCGATGGAGTTATTATTTTGTAAGAATATTAAATAATTCTAAATTCTATTGGTTATATAATTCCCTTTGTTGGAATTAATATGTTTTCTTTTATTTCATCTTAAAGTTCTATTATTCTTTAATTTGTGCTCATCTCTTTTGGAAATTTATTCTTGTCGCTGCTTCAACATTAATCTGGTATTATGGCATGGCAACTTTCTTAACATTCGTTTTGCATTAATCTCCTAGCCAGAATAAGGAACAATGTAATTAAGTTTGAAATTAATGAGGAGCGATGAAGAATTCGGAGCCGGTTATGGAGATCATATTATGATTGAGGACGCCGACATGATGCAATTGAATGAAGAACAAGAGTCGCCGAGGAGTGGCAATGAAGAAGTTATTCGCTCATAGTTCAATTCCAAGAATCAACTCATGTGAGGTCAAACAGCAAGACTGTATACGCAGTAGTCATATTACACAGTAACCATATCACGCAGTAGTCATATTATAAGGTATGTTATCTAAACTTCTTGATTTTATAAAGTCATCAAATACTTAATATATTTGTTTCACAAAATAAATTCCGTAATATGTATTATAGAAGTCATATTACTTATTATTTTTTAAAGAATTCAAATATGTAATATATGTAATATGTGTATACTATAATCTGTTGAATTTGCTAAGGATAATTATTATTTGCTAAGGATAATACATGAAAATCTTTAACAATGTTATCTCTAATTTATTTGACTTAAAGTTTGAAATTAATTTCAAAATTTTAAAAGTATATATAGTTATCTTAATTTCGGTTAGTTTAGATTTTAAAAGTTATTTAATTTTAACGAAATGGAAAAAAGGGCAAAATTGGAAAAATGCAGAGTTAATAAAATATATATAAAATCAATTATTAAATAACAAATTAGTTTTTATCCAAAACATTGGGCCAATAACTAATTAATCAAACGAAGTGGGTTAAATGCAAAATAATTCAAAAATCATGGGCCAAATACAAAAAGCCCCTTGTTTTAATTGTGAGAAATCTAACTCAAATAGTTTCAAAAATGTTTGAACTCTTATAAAGGTAGGGAAGCCATATATGTGCCAAAGGTGAACACGTAAGCATTATTTATCAAATGATTTAGGTCTAAAAAGGACACTAAAATTAAAATTATTCATCAAATATTGACTCTTTTATGTTGAAATTTATGGTTCAATTATCAAATTATTTATGCCTAAAAACGACATTTTTTATTTATCAAAATTTGACTCATTTATAATAAAATTTATGATTCATTTATCAAATAATTTAGATATGAAAACAGACATTTAAATTAAAATTACTTATCAAAACTTTACTCCAACAATTTATATTGAAATTTATGATCCATTTATCAAATGAAAATTTTGACTTGTTTATATTGAAATTTATCATTCATATTTTGGCAACTCTGCCCTAAAATCTCACTTTAGTCAAGTCACCCACTCTGAGGCACCAATTTTTTTTTTCTCCTTCACATGCAAGTACTATTGTTAATTGCGATGGTAAATGAAGACAAATTTTAATTTTCTTTGGAGGGGGGGGGGGGGGGGGCTTTGGAAGTAAAGATCCAGAAGTAGTTGAATTGTTTAAACTTTTTTTATTTTTTTTGGGTACAATAGGAGGGCAAAGCCCTCCTAATACATTATACTATAAGTAGAAAGAAGCTCATTTAACTGAGTAGGGTGTAGACACTCCAATTCTTGATCCTTGCAAGAACCCTAAAAGTTCTCGAATATACTTGGAGTCTGAAACTCATCCACACATCAGAAACTGTTTCAAGAGAGTTTGTAGGGGAACAACAGACCTACTGATTGGGTTTGTCGCATAACAAACCATGCTTGTCGCTTGCGACAAGCCTGGCCTTGTCGCACAACAAATCTCCCAAACATAGATCAACCACTTTCTGACACATCAGTCTGTCAGAACCTTCATCTCAGTTATTTGTCGCGTGACACATGGACTTCTATCGCACAAAAAATGGCAAGGCCTGAACCCCCATGGGTTTAAGGACATGATTTTGACTCCATAAATTCTTACCATTCTCTCTAATTTTTTGATTTTTAAGTGATTTTAAGTTCACTTTATACATCCATCTAATTTCTGAAGAATTCCGTAATCTATTCTTGACACTCGCAGTGTTATATTCTGGAGTCAAATTCACAATTATATCTTGAGAAAGAAAGCTAATATTCACCGGAGGTTTTCTCTACCGTATCATATTTTCTCTCTTTCATTCTTATATATATCGTCGGGAAGGTAATTAAAGTCTCTTATAGTAATCAAATTATATATTTGTGTGCTTGTTTTATCATAATTATTCATAGTCATAAATTTGTTATATATGTTTTTCTGTCTACTTTCTAGTTAAATAAACTTATTATCAAGCTACCGATATTTTACTATTTTCATACAAAACATTTTTTCAAAACCTTGATAAAATCATTCCTAAAATTAGAAGAAGTAAGGCCATTATTGTCTGGATAAAACCAACCTTCCAAAACCCAGACATATAAAGTTTACTTAGGAATTAAACCTATATATTCTTACTTCCCTATAGGATGTAATGTATTTGATATACTCTCCTCAAGAGTTCAATTCCATATCAAATCAATTCCGATAAAATTCGATATTTTCTAATTTAACGAAACAAGACCATTTATATTGTTATCTGAGGAAACAATACCGAATTAATCTTATGATTTGAAACAAATAAAATAAACCTTTGTTACTAATAGACAGACTTTGACAAAACTAAACATCGGATTAAGGAATACAAGGTTTTCAGCCCTTTTCCCATTTCTCCGAAAATCAGGCTTTCATAAGATAATTCTATAAAGTAGTAGAATAACAGTAAAAGTATCCAAGTTTTTCAATATAAAATAAACATATAAGACCACTAGAGACTGAAATGGTGGAACGAGTGCTTAACACCTTCCCTGTCCGTAATATAATTCCCGAACTGGATAGAATCTTGGTTTCATAGACAAATGTGTAAGAAAAAGGCTTATTTGTAGCATTTTTTCTTACACAACTCTTTTGTCCGTTTTCTTTTAAAATGTACTGGCGACTTTGAATGAACCCTCATACATCTAAAATAGGATAGAGAGACACACGAAAAGAATTATTACTATATTCAAGCAAATGGAACAAAGGAATTCTTTTCGATATTCTAGACCCCTAACTAAAGGTTAAGACCTGGAAGCCGCATTTGTAGATTCTCACAGTGGCGACTCTGTTGGGGATTACTAAAAACTAGCTTCTTATATGTGAACTTTTGTTTATAATATGTTGAACATATGCTTTTATGGCTTTCCTTATTTTCTTTTTCTTTTGTTCTTAATGATTGCAAAGAAATATCTTTTTTTATAATAAAAATGAGTTTTCCAAAATCACATTTAAAAAATAAGATTTTTGTAAATAAACCTCTCAAAAACTCTTGTTTTTCATATCACTCATCATGCATGGTTTCTACGAGTGAGATTTTCACCCCAAACCGTCAAAAGTATTATGAGGGAGTAGGGAGTTGGCTTGATTGGGTCAACATAAGCCAAAAATATTTTCTTCCACTCTCCTTGGCCAAGTACGCCCCCGAGGTATATCGAGTGAAGAGAACACTCATGTACCCGAGAAGTATATCAAAAGATTCTTGCACGTACCCGCCCCTGAGGTATATTGCGAGGTCTTGCCAAATAGGAGGAGTCTAACGCCTTCACCATATGTTCACCTGTGTTGCATATAGGATCGTGTTAGGATAAAAAACATGTCAGTCAGCCGTAAGGGATGTACCACCTTACGGCTTATCATTCACACATTTTTTATGAAACCTGAAACTTATCCCGTTGTTTTTTTTTTCATAGTTCTTTTGTTAAAAATGAGTCGCACCCTAGTCTTCCTTCATCTCCGCTACGTGATTTTATCTATAGCTCTAAGACTACAATCTGGAAGTTTAGGACAAATGAGATTACACAAGAAGGTTAGTTAGAACAAGCACTCCGATCATGTCGAAGGAGCAAGAAATTCGAACGGTCGATCCGAGCCTAACCAAGGCATCAAGGGCTCAGACCACTCTAGAAGACATGCACCGCTTGTTAATGTCATTCAGTCAGAGTTTGACAAGTATCAAAGCCAAGCAACCTAGTTCGAATAGAAGAGTTATTTGATAAACGAACTGCACCACCAGGTTTTGAACGGCCGCCACCGAATTGAGATATGAATCATGGACAGTCATCACGCCCCCAAGTAGTAAATCTACATAACAAACATCCCAGCCAAGAGTGGGAATAAAGAATTTACTAACCTTAGAAAGAACATTGTAACAATCATTATTCATGCACCAAATAAAAGATTACCGGTGGTCACTTAGATTATAAATTAGATGATTGCAACTAAAAAATAAATCCACAACAAAATGTTTGTAGTTCCCATATTTCACCATGGACAAAGACATAACATATATTGATTTGCAATCTGGAGTTATATGTTTTCTCACTATACTTTGGAGTTGCTAATTGATACCGTAAACTTGTCGTTTTCGACTACTATGTCCCCTTTCATAATGCGATATTTTTTGTTTGAAATAAAATTCGCTAAACTCCTTAGCTGTTTTATCACATTATCCTTATGAAGCCATAACCAATCCAACCTCTATGTATCAATCCAACCTCTTAATAGCTTTCCATTGTTGTATTTATCTTGTTTTGAATATATTTATTAGCTTAGGAATGATTCATTATTATCTCATCTTTATTTAAAGTTGATAAATATCTATAATTAAATTAAATATGGAACAAATCCAATAAATTAATAAAAGTAATTAAATCGTTAATCATATAATTATTAGATTACACATATCACTTTATTCGGTAACACTCTGTCTTATTTACTCGAATTTATCGTACCAAACATGTATACAATACCTCGGTCCTATAGGACTGAGTTATTGTCTGGAACAAAAAAATTACGCTAGCTCGGCCTTATAGGACCAAGGTTAGTGCACTTTCTTGGTGCTATAGGATCGAGTATGTTCACATTACCTTGGTCCTATAAGATCGAGTATGTTCACATTACCTTGGTCCTATACTGCCGAACCAACGTTAAAGTGTTATAGATTTGATGTTTGTAATTAGTGTTGTGCACGATTTTGTTGTATTTTAGACCTCCTGCTTGCCTTTGTTTCTCTGTTTTAGGTATTAAAAATTGTGTATTTATTTAATTTTAGAATATTGTAATAATTTTTGAGTTAGTAAAGAAAATATCGAAAAAGGGTTGATTTGAGTGAATAAAGTATCGAAGTCAAGAAGAAGCAAATCGAAGCAATTCCAGAACAAGAATCATATTTGAGAAAGTCATGCAGTAGTTTGGTATTTTGATTATATCTTCTCGCTCAGTACTCAGATTTTAGAGTTCTTTATATGGTTGGAAAGATGATTCGAATACCTACAACTTTCACGTTTTGAGTTTCTTGCTCCTTACTCCTTTACAATAGAATCCTTATTCATCCTCTATCCACATTTTCCTCATTAAACTCCAAATCTATTCTTATTTATAGAATCATTCTTCATAAAAAAAAAGAACAATCCTTCAATTTAATCAAAACTCCCAACTCTCATTCTGTAACTCTTTTTGAGAGATTGTTTGCGATTTTAGCATATGTATCTTTCATTGAGAGAAACATGGTGAAAGTTCTGAAAACTCCTAATTTTTATTATGTGAAACCTCGTTTAGGTTGTTTATATTTTTGGAAGAACTAATAAATCTTTACGATGGAAGAACATAATGAGATTTCGCGCCTTGATTTTTGTGGTACGATATTAGGTGGTGAGGTAATTTGTGTTTTTGGAAAAACAAATATTCTCGTCATTGAGGTTGTATTGTGAAGGTTAGGAAGAGAAAAAAAATTCACGTTTCGAGTCCATGGAAGATTCTCTGTAGCAGATACAATTCGAAGCAGAGGAGGATTTGGAATTTCGTCCATCTATTTTTAGAATTAGTTTTTTTTTTATTAGATTACTTTGTAATTTTATTTTTACTATCGTAATAAGTAAATTAGATTAATATAAATTCTAAACAATTATTCCGTGTAGATTCGATCTCTTACTTATGCTATCTATGTTATTAATGTAATGTAGTAAAATAAGGGTTTTTTTTAATTAGTGTTTTTTTTGTGATGGAAAAATTGCTTTTTCAATTACCTTCAGCGTAAAGAAAGAAAAAGGAAAAGAAATGCGTGGCCTGGAAAGATACTGAAGAAAGTATCATTTAATTCAAATTTTTTTTTTTTATTTTAAGCCCTAATGTGAGTGTAGTCAAATTTGTTGGTTCTATTCTTGAATGTTTGACTTTAAGGGAGGAAGCACCTTCCTGTTACTTCCCCTCCAAGTGGATTTTTTTTTGTTTAGCTCTACTGGCTTAAAAAAATAAAAAATTATATATAAAAAAATCCACTTGGAGGGGAAGTAACAGGAAGGTGCTTCCTCTCTTAAAGTTGAACATTCAAGAATAGAACCAGCAAATTTGGCTACACTCACATTAGTATTCAACCTAAAAAAAAGTGTCAAATTCTTTCTTTTGATCCTTATTTCTCTCCAAATAAAAATGTTACCTACTAATTTTAAGTAATCTTATATGCACCCACTAATTTATTTTATTGGGATATTAGAAAATGGGAGTTCTCTAAAAAAGCTTTTTGCAAAACAATCAGGGAATAATATTTTTTGTAAATTAAGGGTTTATATTTGACCAACCTTGAAAATGAGTTCCAACGCTAAATTTGCAATAGATGTTTGATATGTAATTTTTTATGGCATAATGCAAAATTAAGTTTGCACTGCATCTTTTTTAACAGATTATTATGTCTGAGTGTTTAATTGACAGTACTTTAATGCTATTTCAACAAGTTGCAAATTTAAGACCCATTTCCTAATAGAACACATATGATAATTGTTTGGGAATATACAAACTTAAGATTGCACTCATTTTTTTTTTCTGATATATCACTATATATCGGGGTTTATTTGATGTTACTTTAGAGTTACATAAGTAACATATAAAAATATAATTGTTCAAAAAATATAAACACATCATGCAAAACATATATACATTAAATTTTTTAGATTGCAAAGTTAAATTTACACAAAATACAGTTTCAGTCAAAATTTCATTTAAAACGCAATTGATAAACAAACTCTTATTTCAGAAAAATAATAAAATCTAGGCACTTATTTCAAAAAAATATTATTCCCTGATTTTTTTGCAAAAAAATATTATTACATAAGACCTTTTACCACATTTCAAGTTATATACTTCACCCTACCTAGTATTCAATCCATTTGTTTCGCTCGGAAATACATAAGCTTACCCTAATTTAATCTTGATACGCACCCCACTATTTCTCTAATTTTATTTTCATCTTAGTCCACCTTCCACTTTCAGCAAAACCAATGCACTGGTTTTGCGTTATGGCCGATAGGAAAAGCCAAATAGACTACATGCAATAAAAAAAATGTTTGTTTATGTATAACCACCAAGATTTTCACTTAAAATGGCTAACCCAAGTTGTAAATTATGTTCATTTTATCCACATATTTATATATATATCTCAAAGACATTCTCATTACACTACTGATGTGGGATATTTTAGGTCAATATCCCAACATTAAATCCCTAATATACTCGTTACACTGGATCGACAGGCCGATGTCACATACAAACAATTTCGGTTCTTGCTAGCTGCATCCAGCAATTCCAACTCGCTGTCAACCGCACAACCTACAATATCCACACTTTATAATGAAATACAAAATATCATAATTCAGTAACTTGAGTTGGGTAACTTTAGCTTAGTAACATCAGAAATACGATACTATAGTTTAGAAATCTACAAAATACAAGACACAGTAGTCATAAAAACAGCAAGTTAAAAGCAGGGGCCGCAAAATACTTCAAAAAAAAAATTACAGACCACAATTAAAAAATAAAATTTGGGCTCTAATTTTTTCATAAAATTATTACTCTATAATAAAATCTCCCTCCGGGATAAAAGAAAAGAAAGGGAAAAGTCCAGGTCGTTGCGGCGTTGACCTGGCTAGCTTTACAGCAAAGTAGGCCCACAAATAGGCAAGATCGAATATTTTCATTTTCTAGTGGAACCTATCTCTTCTTGTTTTATTATTTCTAAGTAAACGATAATAAAAGAAATAATTAATTTTTTAAGCCAGCAGAGCAAAAAAATAATTATTAAAAAAAATAGAAATTAACTTGGAAGGGAGGTAACAGAAATTCGGATGCTTCCTCATTCAAAGTCAAATAATCAAGAATAGAATCAGCAAATTTGGCTACACTCACATTGTTATTCAGCTTAAAAAAAGTGTAAATTTTTTTCTTCTAATCCTCAATTCTCTCCAAATAAAAGACCGTTACCTACTATTTTTAAGTAATCTTATATACACCCACTAATTTATTTTCTGGGGATATTAGAAAATCGAGCTTGTCTAAAAAAGGTTTTTTGCAAAACAATCAGAGAATAATATTTTTGTAAATTAAGGGCATATATTTGATTAACCTTGAAAATGAGTTGCAATGTTAAATTTACAGTAGATTGTCGATATGTATTTTTTTATGACATCGTGCAAAATTAAGTTTGCACTGAATGTTTTTTTATTATATTATTATACCTAGGTAAGTGTTTAATTGACAGTACTTAAAACTAGTTCAACAAGTTGCAAATTCAAGACCAATTTCCTAATAAAACATGTATGATAGTTGTTTTGGATTACGCAAAGTTAAGTTCGCACTTAATTTTTTTTTTTCAAATATATTACTATGTATCGTAGTTTATTTGATGTTACTTTAGAATTACATAAGTAACACATAAAAGTAAACTTGTTAGAAAAATATAAACACATCCTGTAAAACAAAGGTGCGTCAAATTTTTTGGATAGCAAAGTTAAATTTGCACAAAATACAATTTTGGTCAAAACCTCATTTAAAACACAATTGATAAACCCTTATTTTAGAAAAATAATAAAAACTAGGCGCTCATTTCAAAAAAATATTCTTGCCTGAATATTTTGCGAAAATACAAGATACCGTAATTTGGTAAATTGCAAAATGGAAGGCACCGTAATTCAGTAAATTGCAAAATACAAAATACTGTAATTCCGTAACTTAAGTTGGATAACTTTAATTCAGTAACCTTATAAATACAAGATGCAATAGTTTGATAACCTACGAAATACAAGACACTGTAATCATAGGAATTGCAAATTATGAAAAAAAAAAAATTATTATAAACCGCAAACTATAGAGTTTCGAAAAGAAGAATTGCGCCCAAATTTTTTCTTAAAATTATCACTTTAAAATAAAATCTCCATCCGGGATAAAAGGAAAGAAATGGAAAAGTCCACGTCATTGCGGCGTTGACTTGGCTTGCTTTACAGCAAAGTAGGCCCCACAAAGATACTGAGTAAAGTATGATTTAATTAAAAAAAATAGAAAATTATCTTTATTTTTTTTAAACAAGCAGAGCAAAAAAATTAATTATGAAAAAATGGAATCTGCTTAGAAGGGAGGTAATATAAACTCGAGTGCTTCCTTGTTCAAAGTCAAATAATTTGGAGGCAAATTTGGCTGAACTCACATTATTATTAAACCTAAAAAAAAAAGTGTCCAAATCTACCTACTAATTTTAAGTGATCTTATATGAAGCCAATAGTTTATTTTCTGGAGATATTAAAAAATTGGGCTTATCTAAAAATTTTTTTTGCAAAGCTATCAAAGAATAATATTTTTGTAAATTAATGGCTTATATTTGACCAATCTCAAAAATAAGTGCAACGTTAAATTTGTTGTAGATTTTTGAATTGTAATTTTTTATGGCATCTTGCAAAATTAAGTTTTGCACTGTTTCTTTTTTTAACATATTATTAGACTAAGTGTTTAATTGATATTTCAAAAAAGTTATTTCAACAAGTTGCAAATTTAATACCTATTTCTTAATAAAGCACATATGATAGTTATTTTGGGTTATGCAAAGTTAAGTTTGTACTCATTTTTTTCTACTTTATTACTATGTATTGGGATTTATTTGACGTTACTTTAGAATTACATAAGTAATAATAAGAATATAATTGTTAGAAAAATATAAACATATCATGCAAAACAAATGTACATTAATTTTTTGGGTTCACAAAACACAATTTCTGTCAAAACCTCATTTAAAACACAATTAATAAACAAATTCTTATTTTATAAAAATAATAAAAATAATTTGTAAAATACGAAAGTAAACTATTACAGTTAACACTACTATATTACTTAGTGTATGGGCATAAAGAGGTCCATCCCTACCCACCCACAATTATATATATAAAAAAAATTATTTTTTATATAATAGATGTTTAATATATAATATTTTTTGGTATTATTACTCTTTATAATTAAAAAAATTATTTAGTATTAATTAAATCCTCACTAAATTAAAATTCTCACTTGGCCAATGTATACAAACTTAACCTTCAAATATATAAATATAGCGTACAATTACACAAGTTTGCCATCAGATATAAAATTTCGTGCCAGGTTTTTCTTTCGCTTTCTTTTTTCTTTGCTTTTTAAAAAATGTTTAATTACCGTTGACTGACCACCACCGATGGTCACCACCTACAACGAACATGGGGGGCGGCAATGGTTAATGAGGTCTCGATCGCAACTACTCATATTTAAAAACAAAAGAATAAAATATAATTATAGTAAGGGTATAATTGGTTATTTGAAAAAAAAAGAGTTGTATTATTTTAATAGACAAAGATTAAAAATTCTTATGACGAAAACAAATTGTGCAATAAACACTTGAATTACATAGAAATAAAGTACTTGGCGTGGAGTGGTTGCTCACTTGCCACCATTTTAAAGTCACAAAAAAAAAAAAGAAAAAAAGAAAAAAAAAAGCACCATACCCTTAAATATAGTTACCAAAAGGGCAATCTTTGGCAAAGCAATATTCTCTTTGGCATATTATAGTAATGTTTTGAAAAGTTGTACTGCATATACTTTTAGGCCTCATTTGATTCGGGTATTAAAAAGTGGGATGGGATTATTAATACCACTTTTTTTATAATACCTTGTTTGATTCGCACAAACGTACTGGGATTACTAATACCCGTACTAACTTAATACCACTCTTTGTGCTATAATTTAATACCGGGGGGGAGGTGGTATTGTTTATCCAGGATTAAGAAAAATGAACCATATATTTTCAAATATGCCATTACTACTATAATATTTTCAAAAATGCCATTACTACTACTATATTATTATTATTTTTTTAAAATTTTTTTTTTAAATATTTTTTTTTTTAAAATTTTTAATTTTTTTTTAAAAAAATTTGTTAGTCCAAAATATAAGTCCGTATACGAGTTACAGAACCAAACATGGTATTAACATTAGCATGAGATATCCCAGTATTAATACTACATGAATCAAACAGGGTATTGATATTAAATTAATACCAAGATTAATAGTCCAGTACTATTAATACTAGTATTATTAATCCCACTGTTCCTAATACCTGAATCAAACAAGGCTTTAAAGTTGTATATTGTTCTGACAATAAGTATAGTTGTTTTGACAATATTACTACCGTTAACGAAACAGCTCTTATATGACTGAACAAGGTCCACACTTGCAGTGCTATATCTATTTTATTTTATTTTTGTTGGTTTCCTAAAATGTTTTTTCACACAATATTAAATATGAGATTAATTCTTGTTCGTAGATCTGACGTTGCCGCTGGCCCAAAGGAATGTACTATCTACCTATAAGAGACATTTTAATTTAAGACTAAAGAGATATCAATCACCGACATACTTCTCTCTACTATCCTCTCGATTCTATCCATAACATGGATTCTAAATTGTACAACGCTGCAATTTCCGGCAATATCAAATTCCTTGGCCAAACCAAGGACCAAATTGGGGTTCAATTGACTCAAGATAGAAAAACTGTGCTTCATCTCGCATCGCAATTAGGCCATACGGATGCCGTGAAAGAGATCTTGTCTATGCAACCGTTGCTAATAACTGAAGTGAATTCGTCTGGCGAGACCGCGCTTCACCTTGCAGCAAGAGGCGGACACGCTTGTGTAGTGCGTGTTTTGATCGACTGTGCGAGAAAATCTGATGACGATTTAGAAAGTAGACCACGCCTGTGGGAACTTATTCTCTGGGCAGAAAATGATGATGGAGAAACGGCCTTACATGAGGCTGCACGATTCAATCGATGTGAAGTGTTGAGCCTGCTGGTAAAAGAGGATTCGATTTATAAGCATTTGGCTAACAAGATGGGGGAGACTACACTATACATTGCTGCTAGTAGAGGGTTTGTTCAGTTAGTGGACGTGATATTGAATAATTGCGGGGCAGCAGCTTATAGCGGTCCAAATGGTACAACAGCTCTACACGGGGCTGTAGTTTCTGGCAGTGAAGGTAATTAATTATTATTGCTTTCAATAGTGTTATTATGACAACTAAATTTTTTTAATTTTTTTTTTGGTTCGTGGGTTCATTCCCATTGGGTGTCCGGGCCAGATTCCAAGCATCTTTACTAATCGCCGATCGCGGTTAGTGATTTGTGCCTGCCCCTACCACAGCAGATTTGTCGCTGCTGGGTTTCGACTTGAGAAATCCTGGGTGGACAAATCAATTGGTTAAACCCACGAATTATCTAAGTTAACTCACGAAATTAATGGTAATACTAATAATACTAACAATAATAAATAATTAAGCTCGTCATATATTTTATTTTCCCAGAATGTGCAAGAAAATTATTGGAGTGGAAGAAAACCATGGTGAAGGAGACAGATTCAAATGGTTGGACGCCGCTACACTATGCCGCATACTTTGGTTTCTCTTCAATAGCAAGCCAGCTATTATGCTTAGAACCATCAACAGCATACATAGTTGCTAAAGATTATTCGGAAACAGCTCTTCACATAGCGGCAATAAGAGGCCATATATCGGTAATGAAAGAAATTTTATTAGCGTGTCCAGATTCTTGTAGCATGGTGGACATTTATGGGCGGAATATGCTTCACCTTGCAATTGAAAACGACCAAAAGAAGGTGGTTGAACATATAATAGACGAATGTCCAGTAATTAGCAGCCTAATAAATCAAAAGGATGTTGAAGGAAATACACCAAGTCACCTGATGGCCCTTTCCAATTGCAATGTGCCCAAACTCATACAACATGATATGGTTGACAAGGGAGCTTTGAACAACCAAAAGTTGACTGATTTGGGCTCACTATACAAGAATATAAGAAATACAAAGGCCAAGGTAAGTAACTATATATATATACAGGGTCCGAATTTGATATTGAAGTATTTTTATACGGTCTATCCTTTTGATGACGAATTTTTGTTGCCTAAACAAAGAAAGATGTTTTTAGTCACAAAAATCGTCCCTATAAAAAAGTCTGCTTAAGTCAAATCCTCTTATCTATGCTAATTAATTAGTAAAATTTGGAACACATGAGGTAGAGGTTGCTAATACTTAAATGGCGAATGCTCTTTCAACCATTGCAATTGGAGGATGTAAGGGGGACATGAGTATCTTGGCCACTTTCACATATTTGTGAAAAATTATTACCACTACTTCAATTATTATTTACAACCTATTATATGTTAGTTAGGTCTTCCTAAATACGTTTTATAAGTTATATAATATAACCATTGTCATTTTGGAAAATCACAAATATTTTTATTCTTTCACACCAAAACTAAAAATAAATAAATTATTCTTGTTTTTAATTTGGATCCGCCATTGACCACAACGTTGCGAGTTTAAATTTGTTAACCTTTCCTTAATTAAGGTCACCACAACCATGTCTTCCTTTTGGCCATAGAGTTAATGTTGGATCCACATCATCAAGGACTTGGAAGGACTTCATTCTAAATAAAAAACAAAATGACGAACCTAAAGCATAAATATCTTCTTCTTTCACTTTCGAACATCGATCTTGTATTGTTCGACCTCTGGCTTTGGTGGCCGCAATACAAAAATAAAATCATAACGGAAGATAGATATTTGCACAGATGAACTCAAACTGACCAGTGATATACTAATTTGATTGTTGGATTTCGAAACATCCTTTATATTTCCTTGGATACAGAGTTGAATGACAATATATATATATATATATATTTACACGAGTACAATATATTTGTTTGTATATATATTTTGGGGGTAAAAGGAGAGTTGTGTTTAATTTTAAATTGATCAAAAATACAAATAATGGACGGCTGACTTTGTATAGCTTTTTCTACAAGATTGGAGGCTATTCAAAGGATCTTCAACGATTAATCCAAGATCGTTGCCTGATTTTTCAACGGAAAGACGAATTCTATATTTTTTTAGTTTCTTGATTAATGTTTTGTATTTAGAATGAAATCCTGGTTCCTAAAATAAAATTTTAGGTCATTGGATGATGTGGATCCTACGTGGACTATTCGCCCAATAGGAAGAAACGGTTATGTTAACCTTATTAGGGTATAGTCAACACATTTACACGGACTACATTAGAAGCGGATTTTTAATTGACGTACAAATGGTACACATGGTTTCTGCCTCTCGCCGTATTCTTATTTTACCCTCACAATTAATTTTTTAAGTAAATAAATAGCGTGACTTGAACCCACATGCTCTTGGTTAGAAAGAAAGACACTTAATCACGGGGCAACTTCTCAATGTAAAATATTTTTTTATTTCCACTTAGATATCTGCTTGCATACAATGAGAGCGTAAATATGAATTGCATGTTCTTGAATACGAGTATGAGAATCCGGACTTCTGTCCATCCTTCTTGAGGTTTCTTTTTTTCTCAAATTTGTGAATTTTGGGAAAACTTGTTTTGTAGAGTCGTCAGTTTGTTTTGCAAGAAAACAAACAAAAGATTGTATACAAGATAATTAGCTAATGATCTATCTTTCTTACATCTGAAACCAGAAATTGTTTGAAAACTTATTTTGCTAGGGTTCGGGAACTAAGTTACAAATTGGGAGGTGTTAGGCACCCAATTCGCCCTTTCGGCCTCTTAATGGATCATGTATCTAATTCCTATTTTAGATATCTTGCAAGTAGTTTGAATCATTTCCAAAGTAGACCTTTCGGATGAGTTAGATTAGAAACAGTATTTATGAAATCAGACTTGAGCTTTGCGAGCGCCTACGTATTCATTCTCAGAATGAAATCAGAGTCTCGTAGTTCCTTTTTTTTTTTAAAACTGTTTCTGTATTTGGTTTGTTTAGAAAACGTGTAAAAACATATTTTACTTTTCTTGTAAAACTTAGAAATGACTTGTTTTGAAAGCAGTTGACATATTTACAAGTTATCTAATTTTCTTGATTAAAACTTGTTCACTAATTGAAATCAGGAGAGTGGTAGAAAGAGATACCTAATGCGCTTGAAGAATAAAAGACTGCTTGCTTGCTTCGTTCTTTCTCTAGAACTTGCTCTCTTTAAAAACTCTCTTCCTAATGATCTAGACAGAGTTTTCCCTCTTTAAAAACTCTATCGAGTGTTCATGCTTCCAAATGAGACCCTAAGGGTTCTATTTATAGCAAAATTTCTGCCAAAAACACTTCCAAAGTGCCCTACCGTAGGGGGTGCGGCTAGGGCGTGTGGCTCGAAGCCAACCGTGCGGCTAGGGTGTGCGGCTTGAAGCCAACCGTGCAGCTGGCTCTTGGAAAACTCAATTTTTCTAATGGGGCGCTGCCTCGCACCCCACGACCTGACCAGGAAGGTCGATCCCCGTCCTAGTAAGTGAAGTGGCGACATTGGTTGTGGTAGATTCTTGATGCGCTTGAAAGTCAAGATTTTTCCTAATGGTTTCCTATATGCATGATGACTCAAGACTTGATGCGGAATGCTTGTTTTGCATGAAAATCAGGTTCACACGAGAGTTGTGGATTGGGGTGTTCACAACGAGTTCATTAAATTGTATAGTGTTACACAAAAATAATAGCCAGCACTACATACATTTACCAATTTCAGCTCATGGTTATTCATACTTATGGGTCATACTATTAGTTTACAACCTATAGGGGGTAATTGGGAACAAATTTGTTCCTCAATGTAAAGAAGCTATTATGAATACAAGAATGGCAAACTAACAAAGTAAGATAGAGTGAAGAAAAACCTGAAGCTTCAATTGGCCTATCTAGTTCTTTCAAAGTAATATGATTACTTATAAATTTCTTAGACTCACATTCAAAATGCACTGAAATCTCATGGATGTACGTTGTATGTGCAGGATACAACAAACATAGAAACGACAACACTTATGAACAAAGAAGAAGCATATCCTGCTCTTTTTTCTTCTCCTGACGCTGCCCCTGTCCCTGTCCCTGCTCCAGCTCCAGCTCATGATCCTATTGAGGAGTATAGAAAATATATCAATACAGATATCATTGTGGCCGCACTCATAGTGACTATAGAAAATTATATACGTACGTATATAATTTTAAGCAACTACATACTATTTGCATATTCATTTTTGTTCATCTTTTTGTTATATTTCTTTTTGATACAATTAATTAGCTATCCGGCCACGTAGTTCAAATAATTTGATTACTGGTGCTTGGTGGTCTTCCTGGTACCTTCACTCAAACAAACTCATACTTAGCTTTCTTTCATTCTATTAATTCTATTGTGTATGTTATTACAATTACTGATTTTTTTAAATTCACCTAAAATTATTAAAATGCCTATCCTACCTTTGAGGAAGGGAGTGTTGGAAATGATTTTACTCACACACACAAACACTAAAAGAGAAATGAACGGAGAAGATTTTATCACGAACAAAGTCTTGTATTTCTTACTTACTTCAAATCATACGAGTACATAGGTATTTACTAGCTTCGCCTAACATGTATAAACCCAAATATACATTAATGAGAATTTAATGAGAAACATCTACCTGTACACCTTCTCAACTAGTTAGACTAGATATATGGACTTTCAAATACATGAACTAACAAATACATACACAACAATTGAAACAAAATGTGTCTAAATAAAAATACTTAATTATTTTGCTACTAGTTTATTTTTCGACACCCCTCTTAAACTTGTCACAATAAGTAATTCAAGATTTTCATCAAAAGCCAAATAAGAAATTCTATGAAGCGTGGGATCGCTTCCAATAATTCATCATCAAATGCTTTCACTATGGTCTTGAAATGAGTCGTCTAGTCCAAAGCTTTTACAATGGCCTGAACCTAGATCCTCTAACATGATTGAGTCTATGCATAAGGGAAATTTATGAGTCTCAACCATAGTTGTCAAAAGCGCGCATAGTCGCAATGCGCATCCAGGCGCACATGGAGGGAGTCGCCTACTATAAGATGTAGTGCATTCAGCAAGGCGATGGCTTTTGGCGCCTCGGCTCTAGGCTTAGAGCATTTAGCAAGCCAAGGGCTTCTGAAGGTAGGATATTTTTTGTTTTTATAAAAACCCTAAATGAACCTCATTCTCACTGTCAATGTCGTTGCTCCTTACGTAGCTACTCTTCCTTTTTAAAGTCGATCTCCTCACACACAGGTACTTCTCATCTTTCTTCTTTCTTCTCCTCCTTCTAATCTTCTTTCTTCTCCTCCTCCTTCTAATCTTCATTCTTCTCCTCACACGCTGTGATGCTGTTGATTTTTTTTCTTTTTTCTTATTTTTTTTTCTTGGAAGAACAGAAGACATTATTTTTTTCTCCCCACACGCTGATTTCTATTCCTCACGTTAATTTTTTTGTTTGTATTTCTGTAATGTTTTTCTTGTTCTTGTTCTTTTTCTGCCTTTTTTTTAAATTTCTATTTGGCTTTGTAAGATTGCTTGAATGTTTGCTTTAATTTGTACTAATTCTTAAATTATAAGTGTTATATATTTTCCTAATGGGGCAATACTCAGTAGGCAATTTAGCTGCCAAATTTAGGCATTGGCAGTGAGTGTATTATAACACTAGGTTCTTAATTATAAGTGTTCTATTCTCCTTTTGTCATTAGGTAAAGTTCAATGACTAGTGACATGAGAAAATATCCGGCATGGGCGTATTTCATTATGATGAATCCCGAAGTAAAAATATGACCATTTGCACTTTTTGTGGAAAAGTTTTGGCTGGTGGCATATATTGGCAAAGCAACATCTTATTGGTGGTTTTAGGAATTCCAAAAATTTGCCCAAAATGTCCCGATAGCATTAGAAAAGAAGTTATATAACAATTTGATCAAAGGAAGCTACAAAAGGATAATATGAACATGGTTCTAGATTTTGATGATATTGGTGTTGGGAATGATATATGAAGATGAACATGAAGAAATTATGGAAGTTTCTAACAAGCGTCAACAATTTGATCAAAGGAAGCATCCCCAGGAATTCTTATTCATACCCTAAACCTATCCACGGGGTTCTCAAGTTGTTAATGTCGGTCTGTTTGAGCTTAATAAACTCCCAAAAGTGGTTTTCGATTTACTTTCTTGCCGAGTCTTCCAAGAATTATATGATCACGGGTAAGGAATTGATTTTCTCATCATCTTGGGTTTTCCTTATTTATCACCACCTCGGTTATCGAGATTCACACTGACCGGTTGGGTTGGTAGAGTTCACACAAGTGCTTTACAAGACTAGAATCACATCCCATCATGCCGCCCTGCCATGAGAATCAATTACCGCTCTTCACACCCTAAGGAACTTCCTATATCACAGAACTACCATAAGGACCTATCTTACCGCAAAATAATAATAGTCCTTCGACCTCTGAACAATTATACACCATTCTGCACAACATAGCCCGGTCCTAAACCATCATGAGCAATCACCACAGGACCATGCAAGCTCGCCTCAATGCACTAACCAAGCTCCCGCTGTTTAGAACCCACCTCCTCCTAACAATCAAGATCCACCCATACCTCTAATCAACCAAAACCCACCACCACTCACCGCTTTAGTTTACAACCAACCTCCACCACACGTTGCTCTTCCACAAGATGCACCCTGACAACAATTTACCTTGATAGTATCATAATATATGCCCCTAATCCTCCACACGGAAAATATGACGTGCATAGCATGAGTCAGTACGTCGAGTCATCTTTCAAGCCTGCCAATGAGGACGAGGCAATCATCATGCTTAAGGAACAAATGAAGGCCCTAAGCCAGAAAATGGCTGGTAAAGTCGACGATATTACTGACCTACAAAACTTCTCTCTATTTTTTTAAAAACAGTTACCAATCGGGTTCAAGCTACCACAAATAGAGAAATTATCTGGGAATGTACTACTACACCTCCATCTTAAAGCATATGTTCGAACCATGCAGCTATATGGGTTGAATGAGGCCACCTGGCCCAAGACTTCCTCCAAACTCTTATCGAATTGGCACATGGTTGGTTTTTGAAGTTGAAGAAACACAGGGTAGCTGACTGAAAAACATAGTGAAAGAGTTCATGGATCACTACAAATCTAACAAGGAGGTTAAGGTCACTAGAAAGGACCTCAATATGACCAAGTAGTGGGATACTGAGAGTGTCAACGACTTCATCACCCGGTGGAAAGAACTTAATTCTCAGATGATAGAAAAGTCCCCCGAGCAAGAACAACTGAGCTTGATCGTTAAGAACTTCAAGCCCGGGATCAGGGCTAGGATGGGTAGACAGTACTTTGAGCACTATAAAGCCTTGATGCATGTGGCTAATGAAACCGAAGAAGAGCTAGCAAAGGCCTCTAAACTCAAGTGGTCGTCATCACTACACAAGAAAACTATGCCCGCTGTCAATCAGGTGTGGTCATATCAAAATTCAGATTTCCGTTATCCTTAAGAACATGGGTTAAATAAGGCAGCCACATTGTGTCAATCAAAACCGAAAGTAAAAGACCGTCCATTCTTATCTTTATCGGCATTATTGAGCTAAATCCTAGCCACCCTACATGCTAAGGGTATTCTATAACTACTAGTCCCGCGACCACCTCCGAACTTACTCCTGGGTAGTTGGAATGCCAATGCACACTATACATATCATTAAGGTTCTGACCATCCTATAGAAAATTGCTTTTGCCCTGAAGCATGCAATTCAGGACCTAATAGATCATGGCAAGATCTCGGCTCCCAAGGTCCCAAATGTAACAAATAACCCACTATTAAATCATGGGGCACACGGATAAATGTTTTGCTCCTAAAAGACGATGGGCTTGATCCAATCCTTTTGATTTAGCCAATAAGGAAGGGAAATGAGGCCAGCAGGGCCTATCAGATAGAGAACCGTTTGCACCATAGTGCCAAAAAGAAGAAATAAAAAAATCTCGACAGGTTATTCCGAGATATGTTAAAAAAAGCTCAAAATCAAGCTATTTAAATTATGGAGAAGCCAGTGTATAGTCCTCGCTTCAGCTAGTGGATGCCAGAAATATGATTTAAGCCCAGTCAGAGGCTAGGAAAGTGGAATCAAGGCATCACAGAGCCGATCACCATCCAAACCAAACAACGCAGACAAGGTCTTGGTTATCAAGAAAGGAATGTGAATTTTGGCCAGGACACACCAACAAAGAAGTGGTCTGTTTATAAGAAAGTCACCTAAGCCAACATCAAAACAATAAACTTTGACTGGTCAAAGCTCATAACTGACGGGCCAGAGCCCGACACTACCACAGACAAAGATGTGGACAAATGGGCCCAACAACTCACCTAATCGAGTAAAGAAGAGAGCCAAAAAAGCAAGTAAAGCCCAGGTACAGCTTGAAGAAACCCAGGTGGTAGAATAATCGAAAAAGACACAAGCCCAGATCTCTTGTGGGGTTTACTAGTCTCATCTAAGCCTCACCGAGACACCCTCCAGAAGCTCCTAGACGAAGCCATTGTCCCAACATAAGCATTTTTCGATGTTAGGCATGGTAGGCATATTGGGTATACAAAACTGCCTATCATTTTTCGATGAAGAATTGTCACCCCTTGGCAAAGATCACGACCAGGCCCTACACATAACAGTTGAAACCTGGGGAATGGTGGTCCCCAATGTCTAGAATGATACTGGAGCTACATTCGATGTCTACCTCCTCAAGACTTTCAGTGCATTGAGTTTGGCTGAGACTAGCCTAGAAGAATCCCCATTAACAGTAAGGGCCTATAACAACACCAATAGGGCTGTGTTGGGATTCGCTAAGCTCGATCTCCTAATCGGTCCTGTTGAATTTTTGATTACTTTTTAAGTCATCAATATCCCATCCAGTCTCAACCTACTTTTAGGTCGTGCATGGATACATCAAGTAGGAGCCCTACCAACTTCCTTTCATCATAAGTTCAAGATTGCAGTGGAGATTTTGAGAAAGTGATCCTGCCCAAAGACCTACTGGTATTAGGAATCAGAAGTCAAGATGTACAGCTCAAAGGCTTCTTTTGATAACCAAGAGTGCAAACCTTAACAACTCAGAGCCTCAACTACTTATTACCAGACATTGTCCCTTAGCTCAATGAATGAGTAGTCGCAATGATGAACTCCAAAGGATATTTTCCAGGCTAAGGATTAGGAAGTAATAAGTTGGGCATTCCAAAACTGATCGAACCATACATGTATAGAAGTAATCTCATTGATCTAGGGTTAAAAAAAGGGGACAATAGACCTTCCATAATAACACTGCCAAACAGTTCGCCCAATATGTTTTTTAGTGAAAGAAGGTGAAGATTCCCATTTCGCGGATTCCAAGAGCACGGGTAGATGCGAGTAGACAATGGGACCCAGGTTTTGAGATCTTTTATGAAAAAGGATTAATCTTGAAGTAAGCTCCAATCCACTGTGCCTCCACTCAAAGCCAGTTCCTAGTCGAGAGTAGTTTGTTGAAGACCCCATTGAGCTCATTCAGCCCTGTGCAGAGGCATGCATCGACCTTGTGAATCTGATTTGTCCAGTTATGGGGAATTGAGTATGAAAGGGAGTGACTATGTAAGGGCTAAAAATGTGGGTAGAATGAGCGATTATGAGCTATTAGGAGAATTTCTTAATAATATACCCGCCAAAGTTTATATTAATGAGATATATATGATTATGCAGTATCCTAATGTATCCGATGCCATGATTACTTTTATTGAAATTGAATCCATAAATGATATCCTTGAAAACCAAGATTAGAGAATCCAAATCGAATAGGGTGAAGCTATTATAGTTAACTTAAGGACTAATTAGGATAAAAAAAGACATCAAAATCAGGGCTGACTTGAGAAATGATGGAAAACAAGAAGTGCACATGTTACTTTAGGAATATGTTAATGTATTTGTATGGTCTTATATAGACATGCCAGGCCTGAGCACAACTATAATGATGCATGAAATTCATACCAAACCAGAATACAAGCTGATCAAGCAAACGCTTTGCAAGTTGAAACTTGGATGGTCTTTCAAAGTCAAGGAATAAGTCAAACAGTAGCTAAAAGTAGGGTTCATTCAAGTTGTTGAATATCCAACATGGTTTGCTAAAGTAGCACCAGTGCCTAAACCAAATGGGAAAGTGAGGGTATGTTTCGACTACAGAGATCTCAACAAGGGTTGTCTGAAAGACGACTTCCCCTACCAAACATTGACTTGATTGTTGCCAATATAGCCAACCATGCCCTAAATTTGTTTGTTGATGGGTTTGCCGGGTATAACCGGATCAAGTTACATCCCGATCATTAAGATAAGACCGCCTTTACCACACTATGGGGAACTTATTGCTACACCATGATGCCATTCGGGCTGAAAAATGATGGAGCTACCTATCAAAAGGTCACAACTACACTCTTTCATGACATGATCCACAAAAAAGTCAAAGTTTACATAGACAGTATACTCATTAAGTCCAAGGAACAAGAAGGGCATATACCCATCCTTAAAGATTTTTTTGACCGATTAAGGCAATTTGACATGAAGTTGAATCCCTAAAAGTGCATGTTCGCGGTGACCAAATACAACTTATTAGGGTACATAGTCAACAAGAAAAGAATAGAAACAGATCCTGCCAAGATCAAAACCATCTGAGAGATGCTAGTACCGCATACGGAGAAAGAAATCAGAGTGTCCTTGGGTAGACTATAGTACATAACCCGGTTCATATCGTAGCTGATGCAGACCTGCGAACCAATTTTTAAGCTTCTCCATAAAAATTTCGATGGCCAGTGGAACGAACAATGCTAAGCCGCATTCAACAAGATCCGGGAATACTTGTCCAACCCACCAATACTCGCTCTACCTCAACTAGGAATTCCACTATTATTATACCTCATTGTCAATGAGATGGCAGCCAAAGCCATGCTCGCCTAACATCTAGTGCCAACCATGAAATAATAGACCATAATTAGCAAAATATCTGAAGGTGGCCGGGACTAGCTTATAAGATACCATACTAATTATGGGGATATTGCACTACTGAGAAAGTATCCACGGGTGCTACCCCATTCTCCCTCACATACAAGATGGAAGCAATATTGCAAGTTAAGTTAGAAATCTCGTCACTGAGGGTGATCATGGAGAACTAAGTTAATGAGATCGATTGGGTTAAAGCTCGGTATGAAGAGTTAACATTACTTGACGAAAACCGTTTGAAGGCTGCCTATCACCACCAAGGATATTAGAAAAGGGACACCAAAGATTTCAATTATAAGTTTGAATAAAGAGGAATGTGGGTGCAAGGTCTAGTACTTAAAGAAATTAGGGAGCCGGCCAGGGGTCCTCTAGGTAAATTCCCACATAAATAGATTGGACCTTCTGCTGTCAAATTAATCCTACCAGGAGGAGTGGCAATCCTAACAGATATGGATGGATAGCAGTTCAATTCACCAATTAGCTTGGACAAATTGAAGAAGAATTAGCAATGAAGAAAAATAGTCAGCACACCCAAGAACTATACAAACCTGAGCCCCATAACTAATATTTGAGATATTAGAATAAGGAGAACATAGGCTATCGGAGATGTGAATTCAGGCCCGATCTAATGAAACCCACACTTCCATACATTTTAAAAAATTAGGAAGTCAAATTTCTAAAGCAAAAATAATTTTTTATTACCAAAATAGGCTAATTTATTTATCTAAACTTCCCAAGTTACATCAATGAGAAAAAACAAAAAAGAAGAAAGCCCCAATCTAAGCACCCGAACGCGAATCCGCTCACGGTCAAATTGCTAGTAGGCCTAAACAACAGCATCCTCGGTCAGCTTCTCATCCCTAAAAGGAGACCATGCCATCTGATACAAGTCACCCAAAACCCAATCACGAACCTTGGCCCAGATACTCTGCACCACGGCAGCTAACATCAGATGAATGACCCCAAACTCGCACTGCCATAAGAATGGATGAGCCGATCCTGCCACAAGGCAACCAGCTTAAGGGTGAGGCAGATGACAACCTCAATGAAATCGGAGGAGAAATCTTAGAAAGGTGGCACGATAGACTATGGGACATTGAACTAGCGGAGGAACCTCGAAGGCATGTAAAATGAAGTCCGATGAAGACCACAGTTCCTCACGTAGTTCTGCCCTCTATTTGTCAGAACCGCCAACCTCAACCATCACCATTGCACATGCCACCTAATATACCCATTGGTCTCCAAGAAAACCCAATTCCATCTAGCAGAAGATCGAGTGAAAACATAAGCAATGGGGCACCAAAAGAACAAGCACGGGTCGTGCAGAACACTTACAGAGATCTGGTCGTCAAAACAAACTGAAACCACTCTAGCAACCACATGTACAATAGTATAGGGTGATGGAAACTTAGTTCCAGAATCGTTTAATATTGCGTATAGACCGAGCAAAATTTTTATGTAAAACCCTAGTGCGGAATCGGATTTTACCTTCGAGATCTCTCTGGTTTGATCTCGTCTCAGCACGAACAAGGGTTGATGGAGACGAATCGAGAACACGGGCTCGATAAAACCTTAAGATCTTCTATCGTATTCCTTTCGCCGTGCAATCCTGTACCGAGTGTGGGCTGCAGTATCACCAAGATCTCCTTCTCTACTCTCTATGGCACAAACCCTAAATTCGTGAGAATTATTGTGTCGAGAGAAGAGGCAAGGCTGGCATATATATAAGGCTACGATAGGGACCCTCAAGAGAAATAAGTGTTTGGGCTTACTATGGAAAACTGGAATCCTAATTCGACTAAGAATTGATTCCTTCCATAAATTATAATTTACTAATTGCACTCCCATCCTTATCTCAAAATTATATTTCGAGCTCCTTGTTATTAAATACTTATTATTCTCCCCACGTTAAGATTTCAGATAACCGTCATTTAAAATTAAATTACTGACAATTATATTTAAATGACTTCTTAATCCTTGAGCATACCACTTAACTTATTTGACATGTCGGATTAACATAATCCACCTGCAGGGTTTGACATGATCAAAACTTATAAGCTTCTCAAAGGGTTATCATCAATCCCTATACCGGGACGTGGATTCCGTCAATAATTAATATTCATCATACATATAGTGTCGCCATCCAATTCATGAAGATTATTAATCCATAAATGAATCTCACTTTTAATGAGTCAAAACAACGAACTCTACATATATATGTCTATTAATTATTTCAAGATTAAGATCATAAGTAATCATAGTAACCATGGAATTTTAAATTGTTTTATATAGTCAGTATAAAAACAATTAACCCAAATTGGTCATGTTCAATACACACAAAGTGTACTAGTACAACGAGTTAAAACTGTACCGTTTTTTGTAGTCACGATAAACTACTAAAACTTGTGCTACAATCCTACTGATGGTTGTCCAATTCCATCTAAGACTGTGAACCAATGAACTTATATTCCACAATAAGCGATGATATGATCCTCTGTGTGTAAGCTATACTCTACACACCAAATCATCTACTATATGGAATAAAAGACACACACATGCACAATATTTAAATAAAAAATATAATGCAACCATTGCCCATAAAGATTCTCATTAAAATAGCAAAACCGAGTCTATATATCAAAACCAATAATAATAAAATCATGGATTTTAGTATATCACTCTAACATGGGGGCACCCCGAAAGAACCTCATTAGAATAAACCATGTCAAAACCATTTAGAGTCTTAACAAAGACAATGGCCACAATCGAACACTTTCCTAGCGCACGATGGATGGCACAAATGATATTGACGTCTGCTATCAGATCTTTAGTAACAAAAAGGAGCATCGTAAAGTAGCAAACCATCGCCCCCATATTATGAGTGTTGGGGCCTAGTTGAGCCTCCCTCAAAAAATACTAACTGCCTAAGGTCCAGTCTACCTAGGCTGAACATGTAGTGTACGGCCCACATTACATGTATGGCGAACAACTCCACCAAGTAACTCCGCCAAATCCTCACGAGGACCCACATTCGATGCAAAATGGCCAACTATAAGCCCTCACCCTGACCCAAGAACTAGGAAAACTCCTTATATGTCAGTCACAACTCATCTAGACCAAATCGGAAAACATGGTTGGTAAGATCCCAAAAGTACATGGCACCCTTTAAAAACTCAAAATCAATCTCCGTGTGCCTTTAACGAAAAGCCTCCCCTAGTCCCCCCAAGTTGAGGGACATATTAACACTCATTAGGAAATGAAAAGACTGAAAGAATGATAGGACAACATTAGAAGTGTAACTAGACATGATTGCAAGGTAGAAAAAAAGTTTTCAGAGTTATATAGCATAACAACCACTTGTTTCCCATGCAAGCTTCACTTTACAAGAATCCGATCTTTCGACCCTGCGATTCTTGTTTTGAAATCTTTTTGAAAAAATATATTTTTAGAGTTGCCAGTTTGTCTTATAAGAAAACTAACAAAAGATTGTACAAAAGACAATCTCAGTATGGGCTCTCTTTTATACGTGAGAAACCAGAGATAAATTGATAACTTCTTCGCTAGGGTTCGTGAACTACGTTATAAATTGGGAAGGTGTTAGGCACCCAATCCGCCTTTTCGGTCTCTTAATGGATCATGTCTTTAATTCCTATTTTAGATATCTTGCAAGTAGTTTGAATGCTTTCAAAATAGTCCTTTTAGATAGTTTAGTTTAAAATGATATTTTTGAAATCAGACTCGATCTTGTAAGCACTTAAGTATTCATTCGTAGAATGAAATCAGAGTCTCGTAGTTCCGCGCATTTTGAAATTGTTTTTGTGGAGTGTTTATTTTGAAAATGTGTTAAAACAGTATTTTAGTTTTCTAGTAAAACTTAGAAATTATTTATTTTGAAAGTGGTGAACTAATTTGCGAATTATCTAATTTTTCTTATTAAAACTTGTATTTAATTTGTAATTGAATGCGGAAAATTAATTCAAAAAAGTTATAGACGCGTACTTTTAGTGCTTGAAAATAAAATAAAAGCCTTGCCTTTCTGAATTCTTTTTTCTTCACCAAGCTTTCTTCTAGTTTCTCTCACTAGAAATGACTTTCTCCCTCTATAACTCTTCCTCTCTAACCTTTCTCAAAACTACTCACTTGATACTCTAAAATGACATTCTCTCTCTAAAACTGGTGAATTTCTAATGATCCCGATATACGACCCTAAGGGTCTTCTTTATAGGAAAAATCTCGCTGAAAACACATCAAGAAGAGGGTGCGGCAGGGACCTATAGCACGGCTCCAAAAAACTCTCAAATGCCGCTAAAGACATTTTTAATGAATTTATATGAATGCCAAACTACCCTGGTGACATATGAGAGTCGTCTTGAGATATAATCCTCAAGAATGCAAGTGTATTTTGAGAAAACATACATTCATGCATGGGTCACGAATTGGGGTGTCTCACTTGTCGTACTTCTTGTCCAGGTGAAAAGTTTCTCATTTTGTACTTTCTTGAGGCAAAAAATTAACACCAGTCCCAAAATCGTGAAATTCTCGAAACAAGTTTGTCTTTTATACATGCTTTAGCATAAATAGATGATTCCGAGTAATGTAGCATGCTATCTCAATTGATGGAATCATAAAATACGCAAACCCATTTCATAAATAAAATTAGTGTTTTGACAAAATGAAAGCTAACAACTAAGATTTTACATAAAAAGAAAAAAGAGGCCCTAGAACTACTCTTGAAGACGACGTTTGCTCGCCAACCCCGCTGCATTAGATAGAGGAGGGGTATGTTCCCTAAAACCCAAACGAGAAGGACGACCACAAACAGGCACCTACTCGATAGAGGGATTGCTTTGGTCATTATTAGTCCATGCAAAAGAAGAAGACTCGATCCTAGGATTCAGTAAATGCTCGTAAACTCTGTCTGAAAAAACGTAGTCGCGTGCCACATTAGTCAAGAGTACGTAGCTTTCCCAAGTTTAAGAATATAGGGATCGAAGCTCGCCCATCATCAAAGTAACCGTCTAAAAGAAAAAAAGTTATATGTTTTTTGATATAGATATATGTAAGAAAATCGATACTCAATAGGTGAAAGGTATAGAGAAAGATCCCTCAGTGTTAGCGTAACTCGGGAAATTCATCGGTTCAGGAGTAGGAACATGGAAGATCGGGTACATCCTCTAGCCAGTCACCACGTTGTACAGTATCAAGTTCAGGAACTCTAGTAGAGAAATATGAGTAGAACTCCCCAGAACTGGAGGAACAACACCCCTTGAACACTCTCTCAAAGTAAAGAGATGGATAGCCAAATGAACCTTAGAACCCTCACCCTCCCCCCACAGTAGGACCCTTCTTATGAGCATTTAGGAAAACCTGAAGACAAATGCCATAACTCCTGAAAGAGCCACCCTCCTTTATGCGAATGCCGCCGGCAAGACTCCCCCTCTCTGATGACTGAGGAGCTAATCTACTACCGAATAGATCTAAAATAATGAAGAAAGGACTCTCCTAAGGCACAACAGGCTCACTAACCCCAACAGCACCCCCTGATCATGGGTATCCCCTATACCCTCTGTAGCATCGTCAACCTGAACCACCTCCTCTTGGACTTCTGGCTGCACCCCAGCCTTAGCGTCCTCAGGCTCTACAAGCACCGGACCAAAGAGGTTCACCGCGTGAATGAGCAGATTGACGTTTGACTCGGTGAAAATAACGCAAGTTATTACACCCCAATTTAGGTGGTCAGTGAAGTAATAAAGACTCGGTAAGTCCGAGGTCAATCCACGGGGAAGAGGGTTGTTCTTTGAATTAAGAATGTTTCTTTCAAGAGGAAGATGAGAAAAATAAAGAAAAGATGAAATACATAGTGATCGTAATGAGAATCAATAACTAAACTAACAAAAGGAAATATAACTAAATAAAACTAAACCTAAAAGTAGCGAAACATTACTATGCTAAAGGAAACTACACTAACATAACAAGAAGATGAAATAAAGCTAAATAAAATAAATAATAAAAACAGCTTGCTAAATTAACAAAGTGCCAGAATTTTTTTAACTAAAATTAAGAATAAAAAGCACTAGGGGTATCAATAAGCTTCAGGCAAGACAACGGGCAATTCGTTGGACAGGGAAACTTTTTCTAATTAATTTTTCTTTAAAAATCATCCTACTATCCATAAGCTAATTGATCTCATAAATTCCTATTGGTCGCAATAATTCATGTGTGACATGATCTATACGTACCAATACTAATTATGGATTCAATTTGCATTACTTAATTTTACCGAAAACACTTGTTTATTAAAGTGAAGTAGTGCTTGACACTACAAAACCTTTTATTAAAAGTGAGTTTAGAAATATTAAGTATTTACTACAATTTAATTCAAATAGGTTAAAACATAATTAAAATCAATTTTGAACTAAAACAGAAGGTGAAAACATAAAATTGGTGATTTCGGTATGAACAAGTAAGGATTAAAACAACTACCAAAAATAGTGCACTCTCGTTTGAAATTATAAAGATACATAACCAATTAATTTAGAGTGTATAGACCGCTCTTTAACCTATAAAAAATTAATTAGAATTGAATTCGGGTCCGAAAAATTATCGCGTCGGCATACTTGTTCCTTACGAACCCCCTAACTAACGAACTAGCCAAACATATCTAATAAATTCATGGACGATAAACTATATAAACAAAATAGCATATATAAATTCATAAATTTAGATCTAAATACAGTCATAAGTATGCAAAATTTATACTAATAATTAACAAATCATTAATTAAAATTAAAACCTGGAATTGATGCAATTATCCAATGCATAAACAATGATCAAATCTAAAAATTAATCTTCAAAATTGTACTTGAATACTTCGTCTCTAACTCCTAAATAAACACCAAATAAACCAGTAAAACGGTACAAAACGAATCCTTAATGTGTTGAACAAAAATTAAATAAAGAAAGAAGAAGGAAACAATAGACATAAATAAAAAGAATGAAGCGAGAGAGAGAGAGAGGGCATGGCTATGTTCATGATTTTTGGCTGTCTTTTGGCTGATTTTCATGGTGTATAGATATTAGAAACTTAATTTAATTAGGGGATGGAAATTGATTGCTTGTCGCAAGTGCATCATTTATAATGCACCTTTACATGGAATTAACTCTATAAAAATAGAGTTGCATGAGCCATGTATTGAGCACATGATCTATAGCCCAAATGAAACTTATGCCATCCATCTAGGCTAAGCCCACTTTCAATAATTTCTTGCACCTTCAATCGTCTTATTCATTTGCGCTATAATCTACTCCTCCGGCACACTGTTCGTATTTCGGCCATAACTTTGTGTTCTGAACTCCGATTACTGCAAGCTTTTCACCTACGTGTAGCTAACTCAGAGGTCTACAACTTTTGTCTGGAGTTTTCTTCAAATTCTGCATGGATAAATACCAGAATTGGCTAGAACAGAAGCATTGCGCGCGGTGGATCTCTTCTTCATTCAAAAAATTTTCAAATTGATTCAAATGACTTTTTCTTCGTTTGGGATTGATTTATCGGCTTCTCTTAGTCTCCTCCATCCACTCTTATTAAAAATTTACCCCTTTAAAGTTTGAATCCGATTTCGCATTAGTCCAAAACCTGTTTTTGCCTTGCACATTGCAACTGTAGCAGGGGCAAAATCGTCCAAAAGAAATATTGCATCTTCTTCCTCAACCATCTCCTCCATTAATGAGCATTCAGCTGAAATAGAACTTGGAATTAAGTAATCAAAAGCCTTGGTACCCAAAACAGAGGAAACTATGGCTTTATCCTCATAATTCCATCCCATAACCATCTATACTTTCATCACTAAACACACAAATATGCTTGAAATTTTAACACGTACCCTATTGAAATATCTATCTTCTTCTATACCATAAATAAAGAAGAAAAACTCAATCCAAGATTTCCCCCCAAATTCAAATTCAATATATTAAGAGAGAGAGAGAGAGAGCTTCGTTGATTGAAACACCCTCGAAAGTTTTAGAGAGAGGGAGAGAGCCCATCGGAAGTTTGCGAGACGCGGAAGTGACGTGAAATGGAGGTGTGGCGATGGAGGTGGTTGTGTAGCAATGGCGTTGTTAACCGATAGTGGTGTTGATGGTGTGAGGTGGCTGAGAAAGGAAGTGGTAATGGAGGAGTGAGGAGATGGTTGAGGAAGAAGAAGCAATATTGTTGTTGGATGATTTTATCCCTGCCATAGTTGCAATGTGCATGGAAAAAGCGGGTTTTGAACTAATGTAAAATCGGATTCAAACTTTATGGATGGGAGTTATGCAAATTAAACTTCATGGATGAAAGTGCAAAAGTGGGTAAACTTTAAGGGTGTAAATTTTTAGTAACTCTTGAGCTTGGTATTTGCTATTGCTTCACTTTCAACTTAATTTAGCTCCGAATTTGACTGACAATGATTAATTTTGGAGGAATTTGCTTTTGGATTCGTTCTTATTCATTTTTAACCTGTAGAAAGGCTAAAATGCACTAGAAACAAACATATTATCCTATTTCATGATTAAAACTCAAATCTTAATAATTTTGGATAATTATAATTAAATTCATGCATATTAAGCCATCTAAATATGTATAAAAATGCAATATTTTGGCTTAATCACATCCCCCAACTAAAATATTGCTAGTCCCTAGCAAGGGAGTTGAAGAGTAACAAATATCTCTAAAAGCAAACACAGAAAATAAAGAAAGAAAAACACAATCCTAAACTAAATAGTTGCATTAAGCATATGCAATAAGCCTTTAAACACCTAGGTCTCCGCTAGTAGGACGAGTTGTATCTCATGAGGGTTTTCAGTGAATATACCTACAAAATTCCCGATTGTAGTTCAAGTCTTGTCCCAAAGTTGCATATCATGCATATATTCTCTCTCAAATGGCTCAGCAAAGACTTAAACCGACTTAGTGATACATTAAAAAGAGATATACAAGAGAAATAGCAATCTTAATGCATTCAAAATACGACATAGCATAAATATAAATCATAAATGTGTGTGCGTGGGCAAATTGACTTTTAACTTTCAAAACCAATCATAGATCCATAGTCAGCTCATGTTAAGCTTTGACTCAAACTCTTTCCAGGCATACACTCAACAAATGAATTACTCCGAATTGGGTGTATCTTTCCACATATGGGCCAAAAGGAATATATGTAATCAAAATCAAATGCCTCACGTATGTTTAAATGAAAAGACGCTAAAATTGAAAAACAGGAGTCTCTAGATAAGACATTCAAGTTTTAAAAAGGCGAGAATACTTTTGTATACCTTCTCATTATCTAAACCTTGAAACTAAGCTACTAAGGATCAAGTAGGACTTTATTAGGTTGTAATGGGGCTGGGGCTAACAGCTGCGAAACGAATGGGTCAACCGAGGATTCAAAAGACTCATTTGCTTTTATTTGTAATGCTCAGAGACTTTTCAACTCTTTCTTTTACTTTGACACCTATATTGTCATTCTATTACATACAATTTCATTCTTTGCTTTTTTTTACTTTTTTTTTTCTCTTTTTCTTCCAGATAAACATATTTCACTATGCCTATACTTTTGAGCCTTTTGTGCAAACGAGTCAAAGGATGTGAAATTTATGGTACTAGCTCAGGTGTTACTTGGGTATAACAATAAAAACAAGCTTTCAGGCTTCGAAAGGGCTACTGCAGATAAAATGTAAGGACATGCCAAGGCTAGTAGCTAAAACAAAGATGGCCTATATCATTTCCTTATCTTCTAGCTTCTAAATTCAGACAACTACAATGCATTTTATAATTTGGCATCTCATGGACTTCTCTTTATAAAACTGAGTTGAAATTGTAGTTTAAGAGACCCAATTGATTTGTAAAACGCTTTTCAGGAATCATAGTTTATGTATATAGCTCTAAGATACTAAAAAATGGCTAAAAAACTCATGGCTATATAGTCTCCACTTTAATTTTGAATAGAGTATTTCACAAGTCAAGATCTATCATTCTAATATCAAGCAATGCATAGAAGTGCACTGACAAATAGATTCAACTTAGCATGTATCTTTTGAACTACAAGAAGATTAAGAAACTTCTCTAGTTTATCTAATACTACACCATATACTAAATAAACTCATGAATGTGTCGTCGCCCAATGACAGAAAGCAAAACAAAATTAGATGGAACGACTTAAACTTGCAATCTCAGAATTTTTTTTAAAGAAATAAAATAAAAATTATGCTAAAAGACTATCCTAAGTTACTTGCATACAGGTTTTTCGAAAAAATTTGACCACAAGTCTCCCTCCTCCAACTAAAATCCAACATTGTCCCTAATGTTACCAAGCAAGCAAAAAAGCATGGATGCAAATAATTGAAATAATTAAATAAGAGGGAAGATATACCTGAGAGCGGCCTAATCTCTCTAAAGTCTGCATGTTAGTTACAAATAATATACCAACAACTAAAAGGAAAATAAAATAAAACAAATTCCTAAACTACTTACTTGACTTACCTGGTGCGTGCTATCTTCATTCCTCAAAAGTATCTGTAAAATTGATAGCTACGCAAAAAAAATGGCCAATCACAGAATATTATCAATACAATTCATAGCCAAAGGAAAAACGAAACTTACCTTTACTTTTTCACTATTCCCCCAACTAAGGATCTGCTTAATGTCAAACAGTAACAATCAGCAAGAGTTGTGGATCAACCCAATGAATGATGGCCATCACACTAAGATCAAGAAGCTTAAGCATATAAAAGAAAACTTTTTGGACACAATGTATGTCCTTGGATCCTTAGAAATCACAACCATGAGGTCATGAAGGGAAACATATGCAGGATACAATATACCAGAACGACTAAGATCACAAAACTTCTCTACACCTAAGTTTGGCTCTAGATCAGAAGAAGTGAGAATGGAAACCACATTGTGGTTGTGAAGTAACTTTTTATAATGGCCCATAAGAATTGAGTGCAACTCTAGTGAAGAGTGTATATCACTAGGTGAAATATTATCATGGAACAAAACATCAACACATTTCTCATTCAACAAGTATTTATGTGAAGAGAAAAAATCATCCACCTCCAACTGCTTAGCAATGATCTTTGGCTCGGACCTTACATGGAGAAATCAATTAATTTGGGCTTCCAAATCATTATGATTCTCGAAATTCAAGGAATCAATAAAAGAATTAGATTCTTGCTGAAGTTCAAGCTCATTTAAAGTGGGCACAAATTGGTTAAACTCTTTAGTTAAAGGATCATGCGATGGGATGGATGATAGTGAATTTATTGACAATTCTTCCATGATACCCATTTGATCAAAATCATGATCTAAGAGGCCGATAAGATTTATCACTTGAATTTTCTCTTCTCTGTCACCACAATCTCGATCAGGCTTCTTAAGAATGGAGAAAATATTGAGTTCAAGCTTCATGTTCCCAAAAGTCAGCTGCATTATACCATTCCTACAATTGACGAGGGTTTTGCAGTAGTTAAGAATGGACGACCCAAAATGATAGTAATTTGAGTAAAAATATTAGTCATAAGCTGAGTATCCAAAATAGCAAAATTGACCGGATAGACGAAATTTTCAACCTTAACCAATATGTCCTCAACCACTCCTCTAGGCACCTTGATAGAGCGGTCAGTTAACTAAATTATGATCTAGGTAGGCTTTAACTCACCTATTTCTAATTGTTGGTACACTGAAAAGGGAAGTAAATTCACACTTGAACCTAAATCTAACAAAGTATGGTCAATTCTTTGATCACCAATGATATAAGAAATGGTAGGACAGTCAAGATCCTTGTATTTTGCAGGCATGTTATGTTAGATAACATAACTCACTTGATTGGCTAGAAGAGCATTCTTCTTAAATGAAACTCTCATTCTCACAGTGCATAAGCCTTTGAGAAACTTAGCCTATGATGAAACTTGCTTGATAGCATCCAACAAATGGATGCTTATCTTGACTTGCTTGAATGTATCTATAATCTCCTGGTTCCTATCTTCATTCTGAGGTTTCTCAAATCTTTGAGGATAAGGAGCAAGAATTTGATATTTTGGCATAGCCTCAAACTCAACGACTTCCTGCAGATCATCACTAGAATTTGGAATGAAAAGACTTTCCTTAGGTTCTGAAGAAGTCATTGGAGTACCCTTTTAATGATTTTTCCACTACGAAGAGTGGTGATGGATCTAACTTCTTTGACATCACTAAAAGATGTAGTAGAATTATAGTCTATGGAAAGTTGCTCAATGGGTTTGGCTTCAGGCTACACAGGGAACATTCTCTCTTCTCGAACCTCATTATGGGCAAAGATTCTATCAATGGAGCTCTTCAGTTGACTCATCACACTTGTAACATTTGCGAAAACATGTCATGCATCAACTTCTTTTGACCTTTCGATTGCTGGGTCACACTAAGTCTAAGATCCGAATAAGCTGGCGATGATGAAGGATTAAATTGCTGATGCTGGGAATATGGCTGAGATGGAGGAATATGTGAATGATGAAATTACGATTGGGATATAAGAGGAAGAAATTAAGGTGAAGGATGGAACTAAGGGTAAGATAATGGTGGAAAATGGCATCCATTATTTTTCAGCTCATTGGAAGCATTGAGTGGCATGGAAAAACTGCTTATAGAATTTACCTCTGCGTGGACTACTTCTTTAAAAGCAGGGATCGTAGGACATTCTTGAGTAAGGTGCTCTCAAACTTCACAAATTCTACAAAATTCTTGCACATGCTTTTGCCTTGGAATTTCAACCTTTCCCTTTTCCAGAGTTTCGACCTTTCTTGCTAATTAAGAAATTTGTGTACTAAGATCTTCTTTCTTTTCGACGTGGCACACTTCTTGAACTTAACTAGTTGTATCTTTAAAGGATTGATCAACTGATTGAGGCATCTCCCATCGCTGGGAATTGTCACACCCGTCCTGCAGACCCTATGCAAATCTCACAGTCGAGGTGGACTAATAATAGCTTATAATCATAATTTCCAAATATAAAACTTTAATAACTTACAGAAGCATAAAAACATTTAAAAATAGACATTACTTTGATTTATAACAAATATCCATCTTCTAAGTCGTTTATACAACCACCATCATCAAAAGACACAACATGTAAATATAATTCCCAACGACTTACAAATACACACTAGGGTTACATAACCCTTTACCATATTTATACAAGATATACAAAGTTTATACAACTCAAAAAATATTTATACATCTTCTAAACACCGTCTAGACCTTGGCAGTTGACAACTTTCTTTCCTACCTGGAAGGAAATTAAACACTGTAAGCACAAAGCTTAGTGAATACACTACTCACACACCCAAGCAATAAAGTATATATATTCGTCTCCCACAAAGCCCGAGACTCAAGGCATTATAAACAACAGCCTCCCACAAAGCGTAAGGCCCAAGGAATTATATATATACACTCCCGTCTCCTACAAAGCCCGAGACCCAAAGGCATTAATACACCACCCTCCTACAAAGCCCAAGGCCTAAGGCATTATATACAACAGTCTCCCACAAAGACCGAGACCTAAGGCATTCATAATTTATATACATATAACTCCATATACATGTATAAATATAATCCACGTGAGGTAGTACACTCACCTAAAAAGTTCACACTAACCAAACATTAAAATTTACTTCCATTGAGTCGTAGACGTAGTAGCTCCTTCACCTATCAATCCAAACAGATTAGTAATCTAATCTCACATCAATATAAACATGTATATATGTACAATTAATTGCCACAAGTTCACAATGAATACTAATTATGCACAATTTCATTCACAATGCATTTTAACTATTCCAACTATCTGCAGTCTCAACAAAGAGCTCAAACAAGGTACTTTCCCTCGTATGATCCTCCCAATTTTTTATAGTAGTTTTACAACATGTATATGAACAAAATCACAAAATTTCAGCTTAATCCAACAGTTAGATTAAGAGATATGTACAAAATAGTACAACAAAAACATGTTGTCCAGATTATACAACAATGGAAAAGGGTCAACTTTGGTGATTAAAATGTACTAATTGGCTATGAACTAGGTTATGAGCCATACATTTTCGGAAAGCTCAGTGTATCTACTTTCAAACCCAATTCACGGTTTGCAATTCTGAGTTCTATACAAAGAGTTATATCAATTTTATGATAGGTGCATAAAGTTGTCTACTAAAAGCAACTTCAAAGATTTCAACTCTTTTTTGATACAAATCAAATATAAAACCCTTATAACTTTAAACAAACAGCATTTAACTATTTTCCAGCATATATAACATCTTTTATACTGATTAAAATAGACATAAATCGGGTTGAATCAACTTCACATTGAAAACCCTCAAATACACCAAGAACACATCCATACATGTATGTTCTTCTCTTCTAATCCAACTTTTCCACATGTAAATCATAAAAACATATCAAATATATGAAGAAAACATAAAGAACATAATTTACTAACCAATTCTTGATTTTCTATGATTTTTCTTCAATTTTCTCTACTCTTTTCTTTTGCCTTTTCTTCTCATCTCTATTTTCTCTATTTTTGGTAAAAAAATTAGAATTTTGGGAAGAAAATAGTGTATAATATCTATTATTGCTGAGCCAAGCCCCTTAATTTGCCTTGTCATGCTTAAATGAAAATAAAGAAAAATAAGATACATAGCACATGCTTGCAATTTTACATATAAGCACCACTAGTACTTTGTTTTCAAGTTTAACTCCATTTCTTCTAGTTCTTCACATATGTAAGCACCTCATACTTTCTCATGTGAAATTCAAGATTGTACTACACTTGTACATAACATTCGACAAATGAAATGCACACATAAAGCATGAATACAACTCTCCATTTCAAATATATTTACATTTAGCATTAAACACCAGCTAAATGTAATGATGTATGATGCATACTAATCATGCTTAATTATGTCAATGAAATATGTTTAAGGTTTGGGGTGTCACAGGAATTCTCAACTAACCAGTCTAAGTAGGTCTCGGCTTCATCAATATTCTTGTTGAGAAATTCTCCATTACACATCATCTCAATAAATTAACGCATTTTAGAAGATAAGCTATCATAGAAGAAACCTATAAACCGGCACTTTTCAAAATTATGACGAGGGCAAGAATTTTGAATATCTTTGAATCTTTCCCAACACTGGTAAAACGTTTATCCTTCCTTCAGAGATAAATACATTAGCTACTTCTTGAAATGATTAGTGAGGTGAGAAGGGAAGAACTTTTTAAGGAATTGTTGTTGCATGTCAAGCCATGTTGTAATAGACCTTGGGCGAAGCGAGAGAAGCCACGCCTTAGCGTTATCCTTTAGGGAGAAAGGAGAAATCTTAAGTTTAATTAACTCTTCAGTACATGCTTGATTATTGAAAGTAGCACAAACTTCTTCAAATTCTCTAATGTGGAGGTAAAGCTGTTCATTCTCCAATCCATGTAACATGGGTAAGAGTTGAATCATTTCATTCTTGAAGTGAAAGGCTCCATTAATAGGTGGAAAGATAATATATGATGGATTGGCATTCTGTGTTGGCTGTAATAGCTCACAAAGACTTCGACTTTGATTCTCCAAGGATTTAAGGTTTTATACACTAGGCAGAAACCTAGTGTAGATTCCAAGGAAAAGAAAGAAAACGAAACTTTCCTAAATTAAAAACTAACAAACTGTCTCCCCGACAACGGTGCCAAAAAACTTGACTCAGCAAAAAGAACGCAAGTTATTATACCCAAGTGCAAGTGGTTGGTCAAGTAATAAATACTCGGTAAGTCCGAGGTCGATCCATGGGGAATAGGGTAGTTCTTTGAATTAGGAATGTTTCTTTCAAGAGGAAGATGAGAAAAATAAAGAAAAGAGGAAATATGGAGAGAATGTAATTAGAATCAATAACTAAACTAACTAAAGGCAATATAACTAAATAAAACTAAACTTAAAAGTAGCAAAACATTACTATGCTAAAGGAAGCTACACTAACATAAAAAGAAGATGAAATAAAGCTAAATAAAATAAATAATAAAAACAGCGAGCTAAATTAATTAAATGCATGAAAAACTTTAACTAAAATTAAGAATAAAAAGAACTAGGGATATCCAAAAGTTTCAGGCAATATAATGGGCAATTCGGAAGATTGGGAATCATTTTCTAATTAATTTTTCTTTAAAAATCAGCCTACTATCCATGAGCTAATTGATTTCATAAACTCGCATTTGTCGCAATAATTCATGCATGACATGAACTATACATACCAATACTAATTATGAAATCAATTCGCATTACCTAATTTTACCGAAAATACTTGTTTATTAAAGTGAAGTAGTGCTTGACACTACAAAACCTTTTATTAAAAGTGAGTTTAGAAATATTAAGTAATTACCACAATTTAATTCAAATAGGTTAAAACATGATTAAAATAAAAAAATAAGGATTAAAACAACTACCGAAAATAGCGCGCTCTAGTTTGAAATTATATAGATACATAACCAATTAATTTAGAGAGTATAGACAGCTCTCTAACTCGACTGTTTAGGGATTAGCGCAAAAACATCGATTCAAACTAGTTTGGTTCTTTTGTCAAATTTTTTTTTATTAAATTTATTATGAAAATATGTGATTAGCACACTATGATAATAGTTTAATAAAAATCAGATTTATAATGACCTATTAACCTATAAAAAATTAATTATAATTGAATTCGGGTCTGAAAAATTACCGTGTCGGTATACCCGTCCTTATGGACCCCTAACTAACGAACTAGCCAAACATATCTAATAAATTCATGGACAACAAAATATAGAAACAAAACAACCTATATAAATTCATAACTTGAAATCTAAATAAAATCATAAGCATGCAAAATTTATAGTAATAATTAATAAAGCATTAATTAAAATTAAAACCTGAAATTGAAGCAATAATCCACCGCTTAAACAATGATCAAATCTGAAAATTAATCTTCAAAATTGTACTTGAATACTTTATCTCTAACTCCCAAATAAACACCAAATAAACTAGTATAAGTGGTACAAAACAAATCTTTAATGTGTAGAACAAAAATTAAATAAAGAAAGAAGAAGGAAGGAATTGAGAGAGAGAAAAAGAATGGAGAGAGATAGAGAGAGAGAGGGGGACACGGCTGTGTTAATGCAAGGGTGGCCATGACCTTCTTTAAAAGAGGGTTAACAAAGTCTTACTCTGATTTTTGGCTGCCTTATGGCTGCTTTTGATGGTATATATATATATTAGAAACGTAATTTAATTAGGAGATGGAAATCAATTGCATGTGGCACAAGTGCATCATTTATGGTGCACCTTTACATGGAATGAACTCTATAAAAATAAAGTTGCACGAGCCATGTATTGAGCACAAGATCTATAGCCCAAATACAAGTTATGCCATCCATCTAGGTTAGACCAACTTTCAATAATTTCTTGCACCTTTAGTCGTCTTATTCATTTGCGCTAGAATCTACTCCTCCGGCTCACTGTTCATATTTCGGCCAGTACTTTGTGCTCTGAACTCTGATTAATGCAAGGTTTTCGCCTATGCATAGCTAACTCTAAGCTTTACAACTTTTGTCTCGGAGTTTTCTTCAAATTCTGCATGGATAAATACCAGAATTGTATGGAACACAAGCGTTGCGCACAGTGGATCTCTTCTCCATTCAAATTTTTTTTGAATTGATTCGGATGACTTTTTCTTCACTTAGGATTGATTTATCAGCTTCTCTTAGGCTCTTCCATCCACTCCCTTCATGCTTTAGCTTGGTATTTGCTTCCGGTTTACTTCTTGAACTCAATTTAGCTCCGAATTTGACCGATAATGATTAATTTTGGAGGAATTTGCTTTTGGATTCGTTCTTATTCATTTTTAACCTATAAAAAGGCTAAAATGCACTAGAAACAAACATATTATCCTATTTCATGATTATAACTCTAATCTTAATAATTTAGGATAATTAGAATTAAATTCATGCATATTAAGCCATTTAAATATGTATAAAAATGCAATATTTTGGCTTAATCAACGTTGACCCCGAATATGAGAAGGATTACCTCCAAGAGAAATGTACCTGTCATATATGACCTGAGAAGTATCACTCGGCACCTCACCAAGTAGATATGTCATCGCGAACACCTAGTGTGGTATGTCCGTCACGAATAAATGGTAACGGAGTAGAGGATGAACTTAGGAGATGCATTGAGAACCTCAAACCTAGGGCGATGAGAAACACTTGCACAAGGACTCTACTCAACCTATAAATATGGAAGGAGTTAGAGCACTAATAAATAGAACGAAGAGCGTCAAGAAAAGATTAATGTGTACCTGATTAGCACTCAAGTGAGCAATGTCATTTGCAGAATGCGATCGATATAGATGATAATAAGGACAAGTAATGTTCCTGTGGTTGTAACGTTGATATAGAGGAAACTAATCCCAGTATAACACGAGGCCCTGACTAGTATATACCATAACTTCATTCACACACTGAGATCGATTCAGATACCAGTAAGGACAAGTAATGTTCTGGTGGTTGTAACGCTGATACAGAGGAAACTAATCCCGGTATAACATGAGGCCCCGACTAGTATATACCATAAACTAGGACTACAAGAACACACATAAACAGTATAAAAAGAGTGCAAGCAAGAAATGGAGTGCGAATAAACGAAGGAAGAAGGTATACCTCGCATGACATAGAAAGCCCAAGGTGACAAAAGGACATGAGTGGGGGAAATGAATCCATATACTCTTATAGGACTATAAGGATAAGGCCTCCCCAATCTTACATATGGATAATGTAAAAATTCCAGAGTAGCACTAGCCAATACAATCCCACATCATCTCCTCCACAAGACACAAAACACTCTTGGATTAACATCAGGATCTTGGCCCGAGCAAACAGGAAGATCTCCTGGCAAGTCAAGTGAACTTGACTGGTCGTAGTCCGATGACCCTCTACACGTAACCATCCGATGGCACTCATAAAACGCCATCCCAATACAACCTCTCAACCAGACCAGTAGAACGTATGAGTCGTGTTAAACCACCTCTCAGCCAGAGCAGCAATCCACCTTTGGCCTTACTGGAAGTGCTCAAGAATCACACCCATGAATATAAAAGGGAGTGGCAAGAAGCAACTCACTTATGGCGTCGGGCGAAGCCCTCCAGGTAGTGCCAATTGAGTTGGGGGATCCCGAACATCGACAGCTACTATCCTGTCTAACATATATACGCTGACATATTTATATATAAGTAGTAAGGCAAGCATAATATATTATGAACAGTAAAATTCAGAAAGCATGCGAATACTCGAAATATAGGAACGTGTCATATATCACATTATGTGCATTTAAATAGTAAGTCGGAATGTGATGTATATCGGTTGAAGAATGGATTAATAGAAGGCTCCATGATCAGCCACGCTAGCTCGATATTAGGAACCACTGCATCTCGGTACCCAACATGGCGATGAGCCATTGCATTAGCCCTTCGTCATGGCACATCCTCCCAATCATCGTGATGAGGAGCGATGCGCAAGGATCCGTTTGGTCCTATGATAATAGCCTCCATAAAATCCCCCGAAAAATAGTCGGGAGGAAGCTCACCACTAGTGGAACCACGCACACCACCCGAACTACCTTTACCATTGGCTCTCATGCTGAATAGTTGTACGCCATCATAACAATCGTCGCCAGAAGCCAAGCTAAAGCCATATGAGAAGAGTATAACCGAAAAGGGTCAAATTTCTAAAGAGAGAAATAGTTGGAATGCAATAAAGAGATATATATAGGCACTGAACTTCTTGTCACACAGGAAGCTCCCTAATCAGCCCAATTTTTGCTAGTTTCCTCCTTTTGCAAAGTTTTTAAGGCACGTTTTTTAAGGTTCTCAATCTGAAATCTACTGAAACACAAGACGACAATGTTGGAAGAAAATAGGTGGAAGAGATATCTCTCCAAGCCGGGTGAGAAACAATCTAACAAGGTGAGCTTAGACTAGTGGGTACGAGAAAAAACTGAAAAAATAGAAAAAAGGACAAATCTCGCAATGCCAGAAAAAAAAGAACACAATGAAGAAATAAAAGAGGTAAAGATGGCAACGAGAGCCAAATCGAGAGTGACAGCTAGGCCAAAAGGCCTAGGGCTGCATCTTGGGTGAGGAAGGATGCTGACCATGCAAAAGGAAATTAGTAAAATAAATAAATGCTTTCGAAAGCAAACCATGAAGCATGGCGGTCTACCCCTTTAAGAGATTCACTCACATTCGCTAAAGCGTGGCAGTGTACCCCTCTTAGCAGCTTTCACACATTCGCTGAAGCAGGGTGGTCTACCCCTTTACGTGGTTTTCACACATTCGCTAAAGCAGGGCAGTCTATCCTTCTACACGGTTTTCACACATTCACTAAAGTAGGACGTCTACCCCTCTAAGCAAATTCTACACACATGTTTGCTAAAGCTGGGCAGTCTACCTCACTACGCAACTGCACTCGTTAAAGCAGGGTAATAAACTCCTCTACTCGTGCGGCTTGCACACACACGCTTGCTAAAGTAGGCTGTTTACCTTACTACACATCACCACGCATCTTTATCTCAGGAAACAGAGAAATTGTATAATACATTCCCTAGCGAAAAAAACTTAGTCAGTACATAGCCTTACAAAACCCTAACAGCCAATCTTAGCCAGTGGAAACACGTCACCAAGCCCGCCTAACTATAGTGGCTAATTTCTACCCAGACAATAGGTCTATTTAGGAAGTCACAAGTTTTTCCCCTAGCCAAACCGTTTGACAAGAAATAGTCAGTCCACTAGAAGACTCGGTCTGTTGAAATGAGCCAGAACCTCATATGTCTTCACTGGACACAGGTATGTTTGAATACATGTTGCATCTCATCATTTTTAAAACCTCACGGGGATTCATGCGAGAGTTGCAAAATGAAGTGTCCTCGTAATCGTCCTAGTTTATTTGCTTCACAAAGTTCCTAGGCCGAGAACACTTCACCATCTATAGCTTAACAGAGAACACTTGTTCCATGCCGTGAAACATCTTGTCTATGTGTTGTCCCACTCATAGAAATAGTTTCTTGTTCTGTAGGGGATGGCAGAAGATATTTGGAGTTTGGTAGAAGGGGAGGAACATATAATTGTTTGGTGTTTTCTGGAGCAGCACGTTTCATGGCTTGTTGTTTCTTCCTCTTTAGGCGTTGTTTTGCAATCTGGGCGGTAGGTGCATTTTGGTGTTCTGTGGATGATGAATTGCAAGTGAATTCTTGAGGTTGAGGTTTACCATATATGTTCTTTTGGATTTGCTTGTGATGAAGAACGTGATTCTTTTGAGAGTTGTCGTTCTTCATCAACCTCAACATCATGAATTGGAGAGGAGCTGTGTTTGGAAAGTCCATCAGTTAAATAGTTGCTTTAGCTTTAGTGTGAGTATTAAGTATGTTAATGATATGCCTATTGTGTGCTGGGGCTTCTTTGCTTGTGTTATTACGCAAATTATTTTGCTTCGTTGGAGGAAGCATGCTTCGAGTGCTAAATCATCATCTTTTTGGTGAAGCTTGTTTGAAAATTTTCGACGTTCTCCATATCACAGCTAATCTCTTCTCTTTTCTTTTCTTTTCTTTTCTTTTCTTTTTTTCACTGTTGCATGCGATGGTTGGCTTGTTTCTCATGGTTGGCTGAATGCCTGTCAATTTCATGTCATTTGGAGATTTTCCGCCTCATGGTTGGCTTGTTTCTCATTGTTACCATGATTGAGACTACGCACAAATTTTTTATTATGCGCTTGGTTTATATGGGCCATAACTTCGTTGAATTCATTTGGGCTATGAGTGTTTGATTCCTTTCCTTGGGCTTTATTTTCACTAACTTTTTTTTACTTTCTTGGTCATTATTTTGCTGGGGTTTTGGTTTGGGTCTTTTTGTAATGACAGTCCATTCATTGTTAGCACTTTCTTGAGCATCACTACCCTGCATTTCTTTACTTTTCTTTAATTTTTGACAGAACCACAATAGTAACAGAACAAAGTTTTCAGCTCATATCGAATTTATTTTTTTTACAAACCTCAAACTATAGTTTCTAAAAGACGAATTGTACCCTAATTTTTTCTTAAAATTATTACTCCAAAATAAAATCTCCCTCCCGGATAAAAGGAAAGAAATGGAAAAGTCCAGGTCGTTGCGGCGTTGACCTGGCTAGCTTTAGAGCAAAGTAGGCCAACAAATTCTTTAATTTTTGAGCGTCACTACCCTGTATTTCTTTAATTTCTGACAGAACCACAGTAGTAACAGAACAAAGTTTTCAGCTCATATTGAATTTTTTGCACAATTCTGCCTATTTTAATTTTTGGGGAAGGGGCTTTGTTACATCAACCCTACAAACAAATTATTGCATATGGTACGAGCATCTTGTTAAATTGGTGTTACTACCATGGTAGCTATCTATTAAATAAAAATTCCAGTTTTACCCCCCATAATTATATTTTTAAAATTACACATGCACAACAATAAAGTTTTCCCTCCCCCCTCTTTTAACGTTTAAAAATTATTAGTAGTATCAATATTGGCCCCCTCTTCCCCCCCCCCCCCCACCCCACCCCCAAACACCTAATCTTGATCAAAAATAATATTAGTGCTACATTTTTCTTACTTAATTTATGAAGAGTGACATTAATATAAACTTGTCCTCCCGGAAAAAATAAATAAATCTGGCTCCACCCCTGTGGATGGGTCAAGTGTAGCCTATCAAGCTTGATATAGTTTTAGTGCCACCGTTCCAAATTAACTGTTCTATTTCGTTTTTTTGGATATGATTAATATGCCACTACACTATACCAATAAAGAACTGCTATTGATGCACATCAAAATATTTTTTAACACTCTGTCCTATTTACTCAACCTTTAAGAACCGAGTATATGTGCATACACTTGGTGCTTAAGGGCCGAACTATTATTAGGTAAAAAAAATTAAAAATTGGCTCGGCTTTTAATCACCGAGTATGGGCACATATACTTGGTGCTTGGGGCCTGAGTAAATGTGCACATACACGGTCCTTAGGGGTCGAGCCAATGTTAGAATTTTAAATAGTGTTTTGATCAATGTGTGTCAATAGTAGCCTTCTAACAATAAGCTTATAGTGTTTTGGCATTTTTATTGTCCACATGTTTTTTACTTAGAAAATTGAATAATTTTGCCTTTGAGTTATATCATGCCTTACACCCTTACCTAGAATTCATTTTTTCTTGGGGGAGGCTAAGAATTTAAGTTTCCACTTAATTTTATGTATTTCTACCATAGAATTAAATGAAAAAAATAATTGCGTAGAAAAATAGATAATATAACACTACCAGGCCAAAAGATGGAAAATTGTATATTTTTCATAAGAAATTTTCATAAAAAATTTTGCCAATCAAACACACCCTTAGTTACAAAGTTTAATAAATTATTAGCCCATGGATTACACTTTTTGTCTGTGCAATATTATACATCATAGTCTTTGGTAATAAATAATTTTTTGACCAATTTGATAGTGTTTTCTTAAGCGGATAAGGCATTTGCATAAATGTAAGACATGAGTTCGAATCCTAATGAATATTTCTCAAGTCAATAAAGAGTAATTTAACAATTTCAAGTGCAAGTGCAAGTCAAAAGGTGCCTCTCACTTTGACTGTTCATTTGGTTTGAATTTTTCGTTCTTGAACCCAAAATGAGAATTTCACATGAAATTTTTTAACTTTATCAAGTAATGATCGAGAAATGAAATAAAGTTCAAACCAAATGAAGACTTAATGTATATTACATATATGTATATATGGTCTATCACAAAATATAAGCAAAGTTGGCGTCTTCAACAAATTGCACGATATTTGTTTCTAGTTGAGAGAGTGTCAAAGGTATTATGAGAGATACTATTGAAAAAATAATAATTTCTTACAGCAATTTTATTTTAATTTGATAGAATAACTTACTTTAACGTAAAATATATTATAAAATGACTTACTCTAAGTAAAAAGCAGGGACCACAAATAATTGAAAAAAATGAATTTACAAACTGCAAGCTATGGTGATATTTGGTTGATGTTTTTAGTTGAATTTTTAAATTGAGTTTTTAAAATTTTGTGTTTGGTAAAATTTGAAAGTATGTTGAAAAGTGAATTTGGTTTTTGTTTGAGTTTTTTTCAACCAACTAAAAAATTTCATAAATTCAACTTTTGAGGCAAAATCGAATATTTTCATTTTCTAGTCGGACCAATCTCTTCTTGCTTTATCTGTTCATGTTTCTAAGTAAACGATAATAAAAAAGGTTAGCGTTAAGTATATATTATTTTATTTGGTAATATTTAATTTTATTGTATTGAATTTGTGTATAATATCTTGGTCTTATAAGATTGAGTTATTGTTTGAAATACAAAAAATATGTGACTCGGCTTTATATGATCGATATAATGTGTACGTACTCGGTGCTATAAGACTAATTATATTCACATTATTTTAGTCCTATATGATCAAACTAATATTAAAGTGTTATAAAATGTTTTAATGTGTGTAATTTGTGCCACCCTAAAAAAAAAGGAAAAGAAATGTGTGGCCAGAAAGATATCGATGAAAGTGTGATTTAATTAATTTTATTTTTATTTATTTTTCTAGGCCAGCAGAGAAAAAAGAAAAAAAATAATTGCCGCTCGAGGGGAAGTAACAGGAAGGTGCTTCCTCCCTCAAAGTCAAACAATCAATAATACAACCAGTAAATTTGGCTACACGCTCTCATTATTATTCAACCTAAAAAAAAGTGTCAAATTCTTTCTTTGACTCTTATTCCCCTTCAAATAAGAAACCTACTAATTTTAAGTTATCTTATATGCACCCATTAATTTATTTTATGGGGATATTAAAAAATGGAGTTTCTCTAAAAAAGTTTTTTGCAAAACATTCGGTGAATAATTTTTTTTTTAAATTAAGAGCTTATATTTAACCAACCTTGAAAATGAGTTGCAACGTTAAATTTGCAGTAGATTTTCGATATGTAATTTTTTATGGTATCGCACAAAATTAACTTTGCACGACATTTCTTTCACATATTATTATATCTAAGTGTTTAATTGACAGTACTTTAAAGCTATTTAAATAAGTTGCAAATCTAAGACATTTCCTAATAAAACACATACAATAATAGATTTGGATTATATAAAATTAAATTTGCACTCATCTTTTTTTTTCAAATATATTACAATGTATCAAAGTTTATTTCATGTTACTTTAGAGTTATATAAGTAACACATAAGAATATCTTGTTAGAAAAATACAAACATATCATGCAAAACAAATGTATATTATTTTTTTTGGATTGCAAAGTTAAACATATCACACAATTTCGATCAACACCTCATTTAGAACACAATTGATAAACAAACCCTTATTTCAGAAAAAATTGCGCTTATTTCAAAAAATAATAATATTATTTCCTTTTTTTTTTTAACAAAAATACTGTCATATAATACCTTTTACCACATTTCAAGTTATATACTTCACCTTGCACAGAATTCTATTTTTTTCCTTTGGAAATATATAAATTTTCCATAATTTTATCTTGATATGCACCCCACTATTTCTCTAATTTTATTTTCTGCTTAGTCCACCTTTTACTTTCAGCAAAATTAATATGCTAGTTTTGCATTATCAACGGTAGCAAAAGAAAAATAGACTACGTGCAATAAAAAACGATGTTTGTTTATATATAACCACCAGGATTCTCATCCAAAATGGCTAACCCAAGTTGTAAATTAGGTTTATTGTACTCTCCCCCCCACATAAATATATATCAAAGACATTCTCATTACACTACTAATGTGGGATATTTTAGGTCAATATCCCCCCGTTAAATTCCTAATATATACCCTCGTTAGGTTTGGTTGTCAGGCCAATGTCACATACAAACAATCTCAGTTATTGCTAGCCACATCTAGCAATTCCGACTCGCTTTCAGTCGCACAACCCACAATATCTGCACTTCACGTGGTAGTTGTAATACCCCGTTCATTTATTCCACCGTGGTTGCCTTCATTCGATCGCTTATTTCACCTCGGATGGTGAAATCACAGTTTATGGAGTTTCGTAGTGCTCTGGCACCTTGCACTAGTCGTATTAGTCTATTTACAATCGTGCAAATGATTGTTTAGTGATTCAAGTGGTCCGAATCGATTTCGGGTTGCAAATGGTGAGTTTCGGTCTTACGCGATTTATGGTTTTTAGCTAACTTTGGAGCTATGTAACTTTTTCATCTCTTATCCGATTTAGACATCGTTTACGCCTATGTTTAGGTTTCATACCATTCTATAACTTTAGTGTTTTGACCAAAAGCCAATTCTCACTCCTCGTTGGTCAAAACAACATCCGAAGTGGGCCAATTAGTAAAATCTGGTCATTCGATAGTGTTTTGGCAGAACGCTGTATTCGGAGGATTCTTGGAAATTATCCATCTAGAATTTGGAGAGACTTCCTCTTAAGAAGTTGTATATATTTGAATTAGCTTTCCGTGGACATAAAGATTGCCCCAATCCGAGTTCCGAACAAGGAGTTATGACCAAAATACCAACAGTGGTTAGTGTTGTGAGATAAGCTTTGGCTAAGAGCTCCCAAGATCGATCTTGGGAGGTCCAAGATCGATCTTGGAGCCCTGTGTGTCGAATTTTAACCCCATTTTCTCACCATTTATGACGTCTCCAAAATAGCGCGTTGTGTTAACCCAATTGTAGCCACGTCAAGTTGTAATATAGTCTCGGAAGTCCGAGTGGTGAACCACAGGGATAGTTGAAAAGAAATGGAATGGATTACGGATTAAATGGTTTTTAGATTTTGTAAGTTGGATTTGTTGTGAAACAGCGGAAATGTAAAACGGTTGTGAAAATTAATAAGAAAGCACTAAGGTAGGTGGAGGTTAGCTACGATACGATAGGCGATAATTGCAATCTCATACATACATTTCACATAGAGTTGTCATGAGTGGGGAATGTCGTGATAACTCTCAATAGCAAAGGGTGCGAAGCTAGGCAACTCATTCCCGGGTTAAAGCTATATCAAGAGAGAATATCACAAAATTCCACCACAGATGAAGCCATCATATTTATCTTTTAGCCAAGGGTGCGAAGCTAGGCAACTCATTCCCATGTTAAAGCTAATCCGATATAGATATGGTAGTCTCATCGAAACAAGGTTTTTAAAAATAAGCATGTGTGTGAAATCTCATGGTTTAAAAGAATGAAAATTATGTAGCGAATCATCACAATGACATGGAATGAAGTTTATGGAATAAAATCACCAATTAGCCAATTATTACTTTTAAAAAGACGATAATGAGTCTAGATAGCACGTAAAGTGTACAAAGCACTCAAAATATCATTAAGCAATGCAAAAACTAGATTAACGATTTTATAAATCATCTATGAAATTTATTGACTCTTCGTAATTTCTACAACGAGGAACAAAAATCCATAGATGGGGAAATGAGCTACAAGCTTCTTAGAACCATAAAAATATGTTGTATTTTCATTAGTCAACAAGCACTACGCCTACAAGGCATGAAAAGTCTAATCGTACAATGAAAATACCTAGAAGACTTGTAGAATCAAGGATTTCGAAAAGTGAATGATTCACAAATATTTAACAATCCTTAAACATTGACTGAGAAATTAATTACCGAAAATTATATCACGATCAACCTCCGTAACCTTAGTAAAAGACTACTCCATAATAAATGTAAAAACAAATATTATAGAAGAAGAAATCATTCTTACAAATTAAACACTTATAATGGAAAATGAAGAACAATACTTTCAAGAGCTCTCCCTTCTCTCTAGAACTTATAAGTATGTAAAACTAGATATTAATATATTCCCCCTTCCCTTGGACTAAAAACTAGCTAAAGATGTACAAAAACTAATAAAATAAACTAGGGAAAATATCTCTAGAAAAAAATCCCCAAAAAAAAAAGTCTAAAAGTAGAAGTTGGTGGAAGTCCTCGCCAAACCCATGATTGAAGCTAGTAGGAAGCCTGATCGATCATGGGGATACCATGATGAGTGTTCTGCCTGAAGATGATTTGCACCATGATCGATCATGCTTCTGGAAATTCTCTAAATCAGCACTTTGCGAGCTTTTGACTAGCGCTTGATCAATTCTTCGAATGCCATTGCATCATATGCCTAAAAACACATAGAAACACACCTAGAGGGGCGATATTAGATACAAAACTTGCTAAGACACTAATCTCAAGATAAGCGGATAATTAGGCAAAATTATATACATTAGAAGTTTGATCATGATGAATGATGAGAATGAAGATTCAAGTTTCAATTTGCAAAGCAAGAGGCATTACTATCAACTTTCCAGAATGACGGACCTTTGAATGATCATCTAATTCGCCTATCTCCTTTAGAACACAATCCCATATTCTCCACCGCTCACAAACTAGCCTTCAATTCAAACAATTCGATATAAACACAAAGAGTCATAATCATTCAAGAAGGAAGAGAGAACTTCTTCAAAAACAAAAGCTCTTAGATTTGCCGACTCTAAGCACTTTCTTTATCTTTTTCTTGGAAATTTCGGTAAATTAGATCAGGGCGGTTTTCGTCTCTATGGGGGGCAGCGGTTTTCGTCTCTATGGGGGGCAGCAGTCTCACTTATGAAAATTTACATAACTTGCTCATTCATTGGAGCTTAAAGGAAGCTATTCACCCTTTCCCATATGGCAACCTATACCCATCCCTAATATTAGACAAAGAGACTTAAGACTTAGTCAAGTGAAGCTTTAAGTCAATATTAGGAGAAAAGTCATCCAAGTTATTAAAGTGCTATGCTTTTGTCCTCTCATTGGAGGATCTTTTCGAAAGAGCTTCCATCATTTTTGGACAAAAATTCCTCTTCTCTCAATGAAAATAAGTCTAAGTGTTATTACCAAATTGGAAACAACCAAAGCAATCTAGCATGCGGAAAGGAAAAATATATCAGGATATGAGACTAAATGGAGCAAGGCAATTTAGATTATCATTAAAATTCCTATCTAGGTCAAAGAATTCATGCCAAAAGCTAATGAAATAATAGTCTTCATTAAACAACATATCAATCATTCATCAATTTTCAAACTTCACAAAAAAAAAATTAGAACAAAAGTTCTAATCCCATGGAATTTTTACAAGCATAAATAGAAAAGCCAACCAAACAAAAAATGAAAATCGTGTTGGAATACGCATACCCCCCCCCCCCAACTTGAAGAAGATATTGTCCTCAATGTGAAGAGATTGGTGGAAAGTGGTGGAATCCACTTTGGCTTTTCTAAATCCATTTAGATAACGAGCTTGAAAAGTTACTAAGAAGGCATGCTTTAAATTGCTCGGTAATGGCTTTGGTGGACGTGGGTGTGTTTTCTTCTTGATCATCGGATGAATTAACCTGTTTATCCAACAAAGAAAACACTTGCATACAATCCTTGGGTTCCTCAGAAGTAGTTAGAAAACATTCCGTATAATCCGAATCTAAAGTGGCAACAAAATCGTCTTGGACCAAAGATTTTATCATGTTGACGTGTTCACTTTCTTTATCACAATCATCTTTTTGATTATTTAAAGAGAACACATTAAGGTCTAGAGTCATGTTACCACAAGCTAACTTAACGATTCCATTCTTGCAATTGATAATGGCATTGGACGTCGCAAGAAATCGTAGGCCAAGGATGACCGGAATCTCGTTAGCAGGATTCGACACGGGTTACATGTCGAGGATGATGAAATCAACCAAAAAATAAAACTTGTCGATTTGGACAAGCACATCCTCGACTATCCCTTTTGGGATCGGTGGTGTGTCCAGAATTTTCACAAATGACACATAACTGTCTCGAGGATACTACATTGACCTCTCTAAGCTTACTAGCTTCCATTGCCTCTACTTTCTTAGACAATTGGAACAAGCTCGCACCCATGTCATCCTCGTTGGATACTTGGTACAACACACCCCTTCCTTGAGTTTTGGCTTTGGGTTCCTCGATATAGGTGTTCCAATTTTGGGCACCTTCCGCTAATTCATCAAAATATAGCAAAGCCTCATCAGGATTCTTACTCAAGAATTGACCAATACACATGGTCTGAACAAACGTACGCATATCATGGGTGAGGGATTCATAGAAAAAACTAACAAACCTCCAAGTTTCGTGACCATGGTGAGGGCATGCGTTTAAAAGCTCTTTATATCTTTCCCAACACTTATAAAAAGTTTCATTGTCTTTTGGCGAAAAATTGGATATTGCCATTCTTAAAGCATTTGTTCTATGAACGGGAAATAATTTTTTTAGCAACTCCGCTTGAAGCTCTTGCCAAGACTGAATTGATTGCGGCCTTTGAGCATTTAGCCAAATTTTTCCTTTATCTTTAAGGGAGAAAGGAAAGAGTTTTAATCGCATGACATCCTCGTCTATATTTGCCTCACGAAATGTGGAGCAGACTTCTTCAAAGTCTTTTAAATGCAAGTATTGTTTTTCAGACTCCATACCATGAAAAGATGGGATATGTTGAAGCATACCCAATTTGAAAGACAACGCACCGGCTTAGCCGGTGGGAAGCACGATGCACGAATTGGAAGTTGCTCGAGGAGGTTGAAGATAGTCCCTTGTTGTCCTAACCGGAGGAACATTGTTGGCACCTTCCCCTTCGTTGTCGCTCTCATGATCTGCGACTCTACCTTGATTTACCATTCTTGGTGAATGGGGAGGGCTTATTCGAATGTCCACGAACAATTGCCCTTGCATAGGCTTGGGAAAACTTGTTCGAGTGGCTCCTCGGAACTCTACAAAATCAAACAAGAATAAGAGAGAAAAATAAATTAATTAAATGGAGAGATACTCACAAAGAGTGGGTTTATACAAAACCCGGAATCCGCCTTTTGCCTTATCCCCGGCAACGGCGCTAAAAACTTGACGTCTCCAAAATAACGCGTTGTGTTAGCCCAAGTGCAGGCACGTCAAGTTGTAATATAGTCTCAGAAGTCTGAGTGTCGAACCACATGAATAGTTGAAAAGGAATGGAATGGATTACGGATTAAATGGTTTTCAGATTTCGTAAGTTGGATTTGTTGTGAAACAGCGAAAATGTAAAACGGTTGTGAAAATTAATAAGAAAGCACTAAGGTAGGTGGAGGTTAGCTACGAAACGATAGACGGTTATTGCAATCTCATACATACATTTCACATAGAGTTATCATGAGTGGGGAATGTCGTGATAACTCTCAATAGCAAAGGGTACGAAGCTAGGCAAATCACTCCCGGGTTAAAGCTATATCAAGAGAGAATATCACAAAATTCCACCACAAATGAAGCCATCATATTTATCTTTTGGCCAAGGGTGCGAAGCTAGGCAACTCATTCCCATGTTAAAGCTAATCCGATATAGATATGGTAGGCTCATCGAAACAAGGTTTTTAAAAATAAGCATGTGTGTGAAATCTCATGGTTTAAAAGAATGAAAATTATGTAGCGAATCATCACATTGACATGGAATGAAGTTTATGGAATAAAATCACCAATTAGCCAATTATTACTTTTAAAAAGACAATAATGAGTCTAGATAGCACATAAAGTTTACAAAGCATTCAAAATATCATTAAGCAATGCAAAAACTAGATTAACGATTTTATAAATCATCTATGGAATTTATTGACTCTTCGTAATTCTACAACGAGGAACAAAAATCCATAGATGGAGAAATGAGCTACAAGCTTCTTAGAACCATAAAAATATGTTGTATTTTTATTAGTAAACAAGCACTACGCATACAAGGCATGAAAGTCTAATCGTACAATGAAAATACCTAGAAGACTTGTAGAATCAAGGATTTCGAAAGGTGAATGATTCACAAATATTTAACAAGCCTTAAACATGGACTGAGAAATTAATTACCGAAAATTATATCGCGATCAACCTCCGTAACCTTAGTAAAAGACTACTCCATAAGAAATGCAAAAACAAATATTATAGAAGAAGAAATCATTCTTACAAAATAAACACTTACAAAGGAAAATGAAGAACAATACTTTCAAGAGCTCTCCCTTCTCTCTAGCACTTGTAAGTATGTAAAACTAGCTATTAATATCTTCCCCCTTCCCTTGGACTAAAAACTAGCCAAAGATGTACAAAAACTAATAAAATAAACAAGGGAAAATATCTCTAGACAAAAATCCCAAAAAAAAAGGCTAAAAGTAGAAGTTGGTGGAAGTCCTCGCCAGACCCATGATTGAAGCTAGTAGGAAGCATGATCAATCATGGAGTGTTCTGCCTAAAGTTGATTTGCACTGTGATCGATCATGGAATTCCATGATCAATCATGCTTCTGGAAATTCTCTAAATCAGCACTTTGCGAGCTTTTGACTAGTGCTTGATCAATTCTTCGAAGGCCATTGCATCATATGCCTAAAAACAAATAGAAACACACCTAGAGGGGCGATATTAGATACAAAACTTGCTAAGACACTAATCTCGAGATAGGCGGATAATTAGGCAAAATTAATGCAACAAACGCGTCAAGCGACTCCGAGAAAGAGCTTATACATGACAATATTATGCGTTTATCAATTTATCACCCTAACACACCCAAATCAACCCACACACCCCCACAACACCTCAAGAGAGTCCTAGAAAGAGGAAGTGGGAGATTCATGAGGGTTTTGATGATTTATTCATCATAAACCAAGATTCAAGCCCTAAATCTACACCCTCATCACTATTCATCATCTTCCTCTTCTTGTCACCACCATTAGAGCTAAAAGAGGAAGCTAGGGCTTTGAAATTATGGCGCCTACACTTCTCGAAACAGTTCAATTGCGTGGAATATCAACAATAGAGGTGGGACCACTAATATTAAACTTACTTTTCAAATTATATTGTGTTGTATTAGAAATTTGCACACAAAATTGGGGATTTTATCAAAGCCCTAGGTTGTATGCATTCCATGGGGTTTGGGCTAGATAATGCTTCGATTAATGATTCATATTGATATAACAAGACTTTAATTGGATGATTTAACAAGCAGATACATGTTTTAGCTCATACTCATGAATATACATGATGAATCCATTTTATAGCTGCATGGTTGACCTAGAAATTAGGATTTTTGGGTTTTGTGCTTAGAGTGATTAACCGTGGAATATAAATATAAACCCGCTGTCGCGCACGGCATCCGTGATTAACCGTGTCCCGGAGGTGAAAATCTCATTACAGGATTCGGGGCGTCACAAGTTGGTATCAGAGCATAGGTCTGATTTTCTTCGCGGGGTTCATGGGTAGATATGCATTTTGAGTAAGTGTTATAAGTAGATCCCAATTGAGTCCAGTGTTATTCTGCATTCGGGATCGCTCGATTGCGTACTAATCCTGGTTTCTTGTTCATTGAGCGTCCAATTCCTTATGGATGTTCCACTTTAATGACAAAAGTGTTGCATTTATTTTTACCATGAGTATCGATGTTAGCACCGACTCCATTTTGGGAATAGTGGAGAAGGGGATAGAGCTGTTTGGATTGGCAAGTTCGAAATCCTTTCCTTTGATCCTTGTGCCACTAGTGTGGAGCATGAGTCTCCCGATCCGTATCTATTCCATTAGTGGGACATCCGAGCAGAGGGAGAGACGCCATCCTCACTGAGTGAGTGAGATTGATAGGATTGTAAACAGCGGGGAGCCGTTAGTCAAGTGTGATCATCGAGAGCCAGGCCTAGGAACCGAGGAGTTTCCTTTATTTGTAGTCATTATCGTAGTCATTTTCTTAGATGAGAGAAGAGTTATATGATCAGAGTAGCACATTGGAAGCGTAGTAAGACCCTTAGTCCAGATATTTGTGAGTAATTGCGTAAGTATGTCTTCGGCGAGCGTTTGCCTCGAGGAGAGCTGTTCCTTTCTTTCCTCATTCTATATATATGTTTCCCATCTTATAGCTTGTTTTGTTGATGAACTGTGTTATAATTGTGTTGTTTCCTTGTGAATCCAATATTTTTCTTACAAAATGTGTTTTGTACTCGAGATGAGTTTTACTACCAAGTTAACAATAGGCGACTGTCGAGTTATATTTTAGTCAGCCGCCTGATCAACGGATGACTAACTTATAAATCAACGGCCTTCTATCGCCAACGAAAAGTGAAATGTGGATTACTAGTGTTAGTGGCCAGTCTCATTCCTTGTATTCACCATATATGTTTATTTGATTCCAATGGGTGAATCCTGTACTTTGTAATAATTGCTTTGCACTAGTTGATCTAGCTTGATTGCATTTGTTTTCCCGAGTATTATTATATATGGATTCATAGGAAACTGGGTTACGAGAGCTATCTTTCTTAACGCGATTATAACTTACGGATTCTAAAATGTGAATGGTTGTGGACATGTTGTATCAATTTGGTTTTAAACCTCGCAAGTGTTATTATTTCTAGATCATGAGTCGGTTTTATAGCATTGAGGATTGCTTCCTCCGAGAGGCTGCTAGAAGGTTCTAGCCTCGTTGTTCTATTTCCTTATCACACATGGGAATTGTTTATTTCATTTTGATGCTCGGAGTGAGTTTTGCTTCGTTCGTTACTGTGATTCCTCTTTTAAGGAGGGGAGACCTCATGAGAATTTGGGAATCCATATGTTCCCTCGTCACGTACTCCTCCTACTAGAATTTCAAGGATGAAATTGTTTAAGGAATGGGGATTGTAATACACCGTTCATTTATTCCACCGTGGTTGCCTTCATTCGGTCGCTTATTTCACCTCGGATGGTGAAATCACAATTTATGGAGTTTCGTAGTGCTCTAGCACCTTGCACTAGTCGTATTAGTCTATTTACACTCGTGCGAATGATTGTTTAGTGATTCAAGTGGTCCAAATCAATTTCGGGTTGAAAATGGTGAGTTTCGGTCTTACGCGATTTATGGTTTTTAGCTAACTTCGGAGCTATGTAACTTTTCCATCTCTTATCCGATTTAGAAGCCGTTTGCGTCTATGTTTAGATTTCATACCATTCTATAACTTTCGTGTTTTGACCGAAAGACAATTCTCACTCCTCGTTGGTCAAAACAGCGTCCGAAGTGGGCCAATTAGTAAAATCTGGTCATTCGGTAGTGTTTTGATAGAATGCTGTATTCGGAGGATTTTTGGAAATTATCCATCTAGAATTTGGGGAGACTTCCTCTTAGGAAGTTGTAGATCTTTGAATTATCTTTCCGTGGACATAATGATCGCTCCAATCCGAGTTCTGAGTAAGGAGTTATGACTAAAATACCAACAATGGTCAGTGTTGTGAGATAAGCTTTGGCTGAGAGCTCCCAAGATCGATCTTGGAGCCCTGTGTGTCGAATTTTAATCCCTTTTAACCCCATTTTCTCACCATTTATCACCCTAACACACCCAAATCGACCCACACACCCCCACGACACCTCAAGAGAGTCCTAAAAAGAGGAAGTGGGAGATTCATGAGGGTTTTGATGATTTATTCATCATAAACCAGAATTCAAGCCCTAAATCTACACCCTCATCACCATTCATCATCTTCCTCTTCATGTCACCACCATTAGACCTCAAGGAGGAAGCTAGGTCTTTGGGATTATGGCGCCTACACTTCTCGAAGCAGATCAATTGCGTGGAATATCAACAATAGAGGTGGAAACACTAATACTAAACTTACTTTTCAAATTATATTGTGTTGTATTAGAAATTTGCACACAAAATTGGGGATTTTATCAAAGCCCTAGGTTGAATGCATTCCATGGGGTTTGGGCTAGATAATGCTTCGATTAATGATTCATATTGATATAACATCACTTCAATTGGATGATTTAACAAGAAGATACATGTTTTAGCTCATACTCATGAATATACATGATGAATCCATTTTATGGCTACATGGTTGACCTAGAAATTAGGATTTTTGGGTTTTGGGCTTAGAGTGCGATTGATTGTGGGTTATGGATGATAGATACATACAAATTTGTCATTAGTTATGAGTGTAGAGCATTTTCCTTGTGATTTGTACTGAAATCCCACAAAGACGGAATCGCATGCAATTGCATTTTAATCTAGTACCTTATGTACGCCATGGTGAGCACTAATGATAAGAAAAAGCCACGATGTGTTCTAGAAATGTGATGAACGTAATTTGGCGAGGTACGGGCCACCTTAGCGATAATAATAAGGGGCGAGCATGCCGTAAGCGTACCGGTTAGGCGAGAATCATAAAAGCCGATGATTGGCTTGATAGAATAACCTGAGAACTATGATATGATTCATATGGCCTTAGTTTTACATGCTTGACACGTGATATAATATGAGATAATAATAATGAATCGATTGGCTGTAAAATGTGAATAAACATGCAACGATAAGGCTATAGTCGTAATGCGCCGATAGCCACATGTGCGATGGATTATGTGGGCTTGTGATATGTATATATGTCAATGTTGAATGGATATATTGATGTTGATGCGATCACATATGCTATAATGATATTAATAATGATGTTGGGACAGCTATGTTGTACATACATGTTATTGATTGATGCTTTGGCCCATTTATCTATGCGGGCATTGATTGTAAGGTTGTAGTTGCTATGTTTAAACACTAATACTAGTTGTGGGTTGAAGCCCCAATTGATTTAGGTTTGGGGCCCTATATAATGTGATTGGTTGTGATTCTATTTGTGAGATTTGTTGATATGTTTGCTGTTTACATGATAATAAGGCCGGGGGCACCGGGATACAAATGCCAGGCTGGGGGCACCGGGCTATAAATGCCAGGACGGAGGTACCAGGATAGAAATACCATTGTATACCTATACAGGTGCACCATAGTAAGGTCAGGGGTACCGGGAAACAAATACCAGGCCGGAGGTACCGAGATATAAATACGAAGAGTTATAGCTAGAGTGGAGCCACCCAAAACGGATAAGGGAAAGGGCTACGCAGTACACTAGAGTGGGGCCACCCAAAACAGACAAGGGAGAGGGCTACCCAGTATAGTGCGGTGGTAACCGCCTGTTATATTGTCATATTGATGTATATTGCCTTCTCACGGATGAGTTTCGTAATCCTGCATTTTATAGCTTCCCTGGCTTGCGGATTAGATCGTGTGGCTCTATCAACGAAACGGTGTTTCAGGAAATAGTAGCCCTACACTTAGGTGAAACATCCTATGGCAGTTCCGTCCTTGGAGGAACGTGCTTGTACGGGTGTCTTCTTGTTAACTATTTGGAGCGTAGTCCCCTGGAAAATGTCCTGCGCGAGTTTAACTCCAAATGAATTACATGATAAGACCAAGTCCCTGAGCAGTTCTCTCACTTGGAGGAGACATGATTAGTTTAGAGCTTGGGGTCCTTTGGGAACCGATGCTCTAAGCCTAGTGACCGCGGGGTGTAAGCTGAGGCTTTATACAAGAGATATGACATTGTGATATTTATATGTTTGTTACTTGTATGGTTGACTATATCATATCTCTTGTGGTTATCCTTATTCATGTGATTACGTTGAGATGATTGTATGACAAGCATTACATGGGTCAGTTGACTACGGGAAGCGAATCGATCGTAGCATGACGAACCATAGGAAGGTAGTGTTTGTGATGAGATGGTTTTATACCAATGGTTCTCTGGTGATATGGGAATTAGTTGAGAGTATTCCATGGGACGTCTAGGGACGGGATCAATTAATTGGATAGATAGCTCCCGGTGACTAGGAAGGGAATCCTAGTGGGCTTCGACATGCACTTGTATGTGGATTGCATTGATTTGAATTTTTTGATAAACTTTTGTAGTAAAGCAAAGTAGTTATTTTCTATACAAAACCTATATAGTTCCCACTGAGCCCGGTTTTGGCTCATACCATTTTCTAAACAGTTTTGCAGGTCAAGCATTGGGGAATGGCGCGTGATCTACGAGTCTAGAGACCTCTGATGTCCATATGCTATTTTTCGGGTCCTTTATGAAAAGGATCTTGTTGTATGAAACGATTGGTTATGTTATTTTGTAAAAGATCTTTTGTAGAAGCTTTAATATTGGTTTTGATATGTGAACGTCTTCGATGTAAACTTGTTAAGTTGATTTCTATATGTGGAGTTGTTTTATTGTGAATTGGTATGTGATTGGTTTTTGATTTTTACTGGGCGGTTTATTAACTGAATAAACTCCACATGCCAAAATTTTACAATAAAGGAATTTGTTTATAATCAGGTTTTATTCAAGAAAAGTTTTTAAAAGTTGTGTTTTTATAAACTTAAACCCGCCGCCGCGCACGGCATCCGTGATTAACTGTGTCCCGGAGGTGAAAATTTCATTACAAGATTCGGGGCGTCACAGTAGTGATCATGAATCTGCTCTAATACCATAGGTAAACACCCGAATTGTCCCCTAAAATAGCTAGCTCAAGTTGTAAATTAGGTTACTTGTAATTCCCAAACATATATACCATGAACATTCCCATTATACTACCGATGTATGATATTTTGGGTCATTACATTGTTTCGCTTTTTATATTTTAACTTAAAAATTGCATAGGTCTTATGGTTATTTGTACAATAACTACCAGTATAATTTATAGATTTATGGATTTAAAATATTTTCTAATTGTTATTTAATCAATTACTTATTTTGTTAATTGAATAATGATTACCGAATTGATCATTACTTAGTTATATATTTTGATTCTGATTTAAGGATTGAAATCCACTTTTTTCTTTTTTTCCATGTTCAAGATAATTGCAATATATATAATGGATAGATGATTTGAATATAATTCCAGTTAATGTATATATGATTAAAAAAAATTAATGCATAGAAAACGCCGTGCTGGTGATCAAACATCCTTTTATTTGCGAAAAATAAATTTAAGATATTTTTTTATGAAAATAATAATATATGGTCTTTGAAAAAAAAATATTCACAAACACAATGAATTTTAGTTTTGAAATCTTATAATGTGAAAAGAATAATTATTATGATTTTGAAAAATAATTATGTCAACAACATAATGAATGGGTATTGAAAAAAATATAAATATGGCAAAATATTATTGGAACAATTCATTTAAAATTAGAACTTCGTATAAGTTTTTTGTGTTGAATACGAGCCATATGAATATATATTGTCTTATAAAAAAATACATTTGAGTTATAAAATTATAGGGTCAAAAAAATATTATTGAAAATTACTTCTACACGCCATCGCAAAGACTTAACAAAAAACAAAAAAATTAAGAAATAAAGAAATGCTTCATATGGGTGAGACACACTCATATGAAGCATTTTTTATTTTTTTTGAGCTCAAAATGACATGGTCTTTCCATACTACTATGGATATTTTTTTACCATACCCTCAACATCCTCTTTCAAAACTTAGTTTAATATTTGCAAATTTGGTTCTAAATTTTATAATGACATTGTGGATGCTCTAAGAGACTTTAGATAAAAGACTAAGGAGATATCAATCACTTACATAGTTCTCTCTAGCTACTATCCTCTGGAATCTATCCTTCACATGGATTCTAAATTGTACAACGCTGCAATTACCGGCAATATCAAACTCCTTGGCCAAAACAAGGACCAAATTGGGGTTCAATTGACTCAAGATAAAAAAACGGTGCTTCATCTCGCATCGCAATTAGGCCATACAGATGCCGTGAAAGTGATCCTGCCTATGCAACCTTTGCTAATAAGTGAAGTGAATTCGTCTGGCGAGACCGCACTTCACCTTGCAGCGAGAGGCGGACACACTTGTGTAGCACGGGTTTTAATCGACTGTGCGAGAAAATCTGATGACGATTTAGAAAGTAGACCACGCCTGTGGCAGCTTATTCTCTGGGTAGAAAATGATGATGGAGAAACAGCCTTACATGAGGCTGCGCGATTCAACCGATGTGAAGTGTTGAGCAAGCTGGTAAAAGAGGATTCGATTTTTAAGCATTTGGCAAATAAGATGGGGGAGACTCCACTTTACATTGCTGCTAGTAGAGGGTTTGCTCAGTTGGTGGATGTGATACTGAATAATTGCAACGCACCGGCTTATAGCGGTCCAAATGGTACTACAGCTCTACACGGGGCTGTAGCTTTCGGTAGTGAAGGTAATTAATTATCTATGTAATTGGTTAATTATCATTGCTTTCAATAGTAATATTATAAGAATGAATTTATTAATTTTTTTTTTTGGTCCGTGGGTTCATCCCACGGGGTGTCCGAGCCAGCATCCACTCATCTCCACTAATTCCTGCTTGTGGTTGGTGCCTACCCCTAACCACAGCTGATCTGTCGCTGCCGGGATTCGACTAGGAAGAATCCCAGTCGAACTCAGCAAGAACCCTGGGTGGACAAATCACGTGGTTAAACAAATTATCTAACCCATGAAATTAATACTTATACTAGTAATACTAACAATAATAATGAATTATGCTTTGTCATACATTTCTTTTTCCCAGAATGTGCAAGAAAATTATTGATGTGGAAGAAAACCATAGTGAAGGAGACAGATTCAAATGGTCAGATGCCGCTACATTATGCCGCATACTTCGGTTTCTCATCAATAGCAAGCCAGCTATTACGCTTAGAACCATCAACAGCCTACATAGTTGCCAAAGATTATTCAGAAACAGCTCTTCACATAGCGGCGATAAGAGGCCATATATCGGTAATGAAAGAAATTTTATTACAGTGTCCAGATTGTTGTAGCATGGTGGGCATTTATGGGCGGAATATGCTTCACCTTGCAATAGAAAACAATCAAAAGAAGGTGGTTGAACATATAATAGAGGAATGTCCAGTAATTAGCAGCCTAATAAATCAAAAGGATGTTGAAGGAAATACACCAAGTCACCTGATGGCTCTTTCCAAATGCAATGTGCCCAAACTCATACAACATGATATGGTTGACAAGGGAGCCTTGAACAACCAAAAGTTGACTGATTTGGGCTCAATATACAAGAATATAAGAAATACAAAGGCGGAGGTAAGTAACTCTATATATATACAGCGTCCGAATTTGATATTGAAGTATTCGTATATGGAGTATCCCTTTGATGACGTTTTTTTGTTGACTAAACAAAAGGGAGATATTTTCTGCAACGTAAATCGTCCCTATAAAAAGGTCTAGTGCAGATCCTTTTATCTATGCTAATTAATTAGTAACATTTGGAACACATGGGCTAGAGGTTGCTAACACTTAATTGGCAAATGCTCTTTCAACCTTTGCCGTTGGCGGATGTAAGGGGGACATGAGTATCTTGACCACTCCTACATATTTGAGAAAAATAAAATAAAATTATTACTACTACAATTATTATTTACAACAAATAAAAAATTAATTAGGTCTTCCTACATACGTTTTATAAGTTACATAATATAACCATTGTCATTTTAAAAAATCCCAAATTTTTTTTACCCCAAAAATAAAAATAAATAAATTATTCTTGATTTCAATTTGACTCCGTCATTGACCACTACGTTACAAGTTCACATTTGTTGACCCTACTTTAATTATGGTCACCATGACCCTCTCTTCCTATTGGCCAAACTGTACACGTACGGTGCATCCACATTGTCAATGACTTAAATTTTTTCTTTAATTTAAGGACCTGAAATTCCAGGTCCCTATATAGGTTCTTAATACAAGCATTAAGAACCTGAAATATAAATTTCATCTTCTTTCACTTTTGAACATCAATCTCGTCTTCTTCTACCTCTGGATTTTGTAACTGGCCACAGCACAAAATTAATCAAATCATAACAGAAGATAGATATTTTACAAATGAATACTCAAACTGACCCACCACTAACGACTAATTTGATTGTTGGATTTTGAAACAAGCGGATCTTATAAAATATTTATAAAACCTCAGTCATTTACTTTTAAACTAATACAAGTTACAAATATGTTATGTTTGGAGCAATAAAATGTTAGAAAAATAATTAATTTATTCTACTGAGGAAATAGCGAAAATAATAAACAAATAAACTTATCGATCACAATTTCCTAAGGTGAAATTGTCCGCTGACAGCCTTCGTGAGCACACACCTCCCAGGATTCAACGATCTAGGGTTCTACCAGCACAATAGAATCCCTATATGGAACTCTCAAATATTCCAGGAAAATATATTCAAAGTCGAAATACATACTAAAATAGTTGAACTCGTTCTATGTTCTTTATCAAAGAGGAAGACCGTTTTTAAGTACGTAACAGAAGGATAAATGGGATAATGCGTTAACGCATTATGCGTAACGGAAGTCCCACGACCTAATCAATGTTAATCTCTAACTCAAATTTAAAAATAAAAACAAAATTAAATTAAATATCAAAAACATTGGAAATTTTCAAAGAAGCCCAAAGGCCCTATCAAAAACTCTTTAATAATAATTGTCATTCACAAGGCTTGAACCGGGGTTGTCCAAGCCCAAATTCTCAGGCCTCTCCTACTTGAGCTATGTGCCCCAAATTAATTATATCATTAACATCTAATATATAAACAACATGAAAAACTTGGCCTATATCAAGTGAAAATGTTAATTTCAAGGCGTTTAATTTATACTGATATACAAAGGTAGACCCTTCTAATGACACCAATTTTTGAATTTCTTATTTTACACTTAGTATTTTTTTTTTTTAGTAAACAAATAGCGCAACTTGAGCCCACATACTCTTGGTTAGATAGAAAGACAATAATTAGGCAACTTTCATTTGTAAAATATTTTTTATTTCAACATAGATATCTAATAGAACGAGAGCATACATATGAATTGCGTGTTCTTGAATACATGTTTGGTTAAATTGTATAGTGCTCCACAAAAATAATAGCCAGCAGGCTATGTACATTTACCAACTTCATCACATGGTTATTCACATCGAGTTCATATTGATGGATCATACTATAAGTTTAAAACCTCTAGGGGTTAATTAAGAACAAATTTGTTCCTCAATGTAAAGAAGCTAGATATGAATACAGGAGTGGCAAACTAACAAAGTAACATAGAGTGAAGAAAAACCTGAAGCTTCAATTGGCTTGTCAAGTACTTTCAAACTAATATAATTACTTATAAATTTGTTAGACTCAAATTCAAGAAGCAGCCAAATGTTATGGAGGTACATTGTATGTGCACGATACAACTGACGAAGAAACGGCAATGCTTATGCACAATGAAGAAGCAGATCCTGCTCCTGTTTCTTCTCCTGCCCCAGCACCTGCTCGTTATCCTACTGAGGAGATAAGGAAATTTATCAATACGGATATCATTGTTGCCGCACTCATAGTGACCATAGCTTTTGCTGCAGGATTTACTATGCCTGGTGGATATATTCAAAACGGCAGTGAAAACCAAGGGATGGTTGTTGTTATGAAATCCGTGGCTTTCCAAGCATTTATCATATCTGATACTTTAGCCCTCGTATTCTCTATCATTGCTTTACTTCTCTTCGGGTTTACAGCTGGTGCTATTAAGCCAGATACACTTACCAAGATCTATTTGGTTGGTGGTGGGCTTATTCCGCTAGCCCTTGTAGCAATAATGATTGCATTCATTACTGGAACATATGGGGTATTATCACATTCATCAGCCCTCGCAATTGTCACTGTCTTATTGGTTGTACCTTCTTCCACATCTATGTTATTATGGACGTAAAAATTGATCAAATGTGATTGATAGTGCATGTAATAAATTTTATGCAGAACGTACTTACATAAATTTAACCAGCTACGTACTGCTTGCATATTCATTTTGTGCATCTTTCTGTTATATTTCTTTTTGATATTGTTAGCATTTATTATAAATGACTTTGTGAATCAATATTTAGACAATTGAGCATTAATTAGGAGATATTCTCCTTCCTTTGTTTTGTATATCTCTTAACCTTATATAAAGGATTCTCATTGCATAATCAAAGACATAATGATTACAATATGCAATTCTTTCCATCTCTCTTTTTTCTCTCCATTTCTTAACATGAAAATTGATCCTCTTACCATCAAAACCTAAACCTCCGTACAAAGAACTACCATCTTACAACCTTCACTCAACCCAAAATCACAATCTCTCATTCAGCCATAATCAACCACCCAATCATATCATCAAAAATCATTCAGATCTATTCAAAAACCCTACCGACTATCCACATCCATCTCCAGCATAAAACCCTGTTGTCCACCACTCAGGAATCAAACAAAAAAATTCCAATCCACCACTCCCAATTTAAACCCCTGTTATCCAAAAACCACAGCTGTCAGATCCAAACATATGCATATCATCACAAAACCAACACCATCATCTTTGTCTCACTGAGACGATTCCAGACATCCGAAAACCACCCTGAAAACAGTCCTCACGTGCCCTCATGCGTAGCGCATAGGTGTAAGTTATCGTCACGCCAAGATCCACATTGCCTAACTGTTGATGTTTTGTGTGTATTTTGAAAAAATGGGAGAAGAAGAAAAGGAAAAAAAAAACCAAAGTAAAGCACCAAGGAAGCATCCATGTGCTTTCCTAAGTCCCACAGAGGAGAGGAATAAAAACTTTCATGGGTTTTTAGAAGGGAAAATTTGCCTAAGTGCTTGAGCCCTTTGGGCATTGAATTTTGTGCTATTGGATGACAACTTGGATGAGTGTGGTTCACCACACACACGCGTGCCGACTGACCCAGGCTCGGGCTTACTTTGGGTCAAATATTATCTTTTTAGACAAAATACTTTTGGAAAATTTTATTAAAAATAATAAAATTATTTCTTTTTGAATTTCAAAATTTTGAAAGGATATTTGACTGAGTCTTGCACGTTGTTGTGGATAACTCAAATCTTCCCAACTGTTGCATCTTTCTCTCCCTCAACACAACAGTGCAAAATTGTTTTTCTTTAAAAATTAGTTTTCGTCCTTTTGAAAAATACGTGTAGAAAAAATCCTCCATTGTCGAATACATTCTCCGAAAAAAAAACCCTCAAAATTTTTTTCCCTCCGACAAGAATAGTTTACCAATTCCGGCCGACTTACGAAGGGAGTCAGAATTCCGATTTCCCTCCCTGCAAAGGAAATCGAGACAGAGGAAAATCTGAGATATTGTATCCTGGGGACGACGTAGCCATTCTAAACTGCCAGCACAAATACTGAGCAGAGTCGCGAAACGTCTTAAAGAGAGCGATCTAGTCCGCGACTCAACCCGATGTTTTCCTATCGCTATTTGGTAAATTCGTTCTTGTTTCAACACTAACATCCAGCCAAGAACCGCGTCAGATCCACCTCATCATTGACCCTGCCACATTAGCATTGATCACCACGTGTTCGACACGTCATCCCTAAACCAAACTTTCCTATTGTTTGACCCCTGAATTTTTGGTTATTCTTATATTGACCCCAAACTTTCTAGTTATTTCCAAATTAAACACAAACTTTCAAGTTATTTACAAACTTGTCCTAAGGGTTTTTGACCCATTTGTTCTCATGTTCAGCCTTCATTTTTCTAGATTCGGCCTTTAAATAACAGTTTTTACTACGTGGGCATTATTGATCGTCCAGAAATCTTTCGACCTATTCCCATCCCTCTTAATGGGCCGAACTATATTCATTCGGCTTAGGCAATGACAAGTTTTCTTTAGGCTCGCTCGGTTTGGCGAATTATTACAGGAGAAGTGCAAGCACCGGAACAGAGGAAAGATGAATCTGAGACTTGTCACGTCAGCCCTAACCAAACATTCCCATTATTTCTATATTGACCCAAAAAATTTCTATTAATCTCATAATGACCCCAAACATTCTAGTAATTTCAAAACGATCAAGTTATTTGCAGACCTATCCCAAGGGTTTTTGACTCTTTGGATCTCATTTTCAGCCTCCATTTTTTCAGATCCGGCCTCTAAATAGCAGTGTCAACAACGTTGGAATTATAGATCATCTAGAAATCTCTCAACCCATTTCCATTACTCTTAATGGGTTGAACTATATTCATTGGGTTCGGGCAATGATAAGTTTTCTTCAGGCTCGCCGGGTTTGGCGAATTGTTACGAGATGAATCTGGGACCTGCCACGTAAGCCCTAAACCAAATTTTACTTTTCTTTCCATATTGAACCTAGAATTTTCTATTATTCCTATATTGACCTTAGACTTTTTGGTTATTTCCAATTAACCCCAAACCTTCCAAATATTTTGAGACATGTTCTAAATGTTTTTAACCTTTTTGGTCTCATTTTTAGGCCCCATTTTTTTTCAGATTTGGCCTCTAAATAATAATTTCTAGTATGTGGGAACTATGGATCATCCATAAATCTCTTGACCCATTTCCAACACTCTTAATAGGCCGAGCTATATTTATTGGACTCAGGCAATGACTAGTTTTCTTCAATGGAAGTGTAAGCACCAGAACAAAGGAAACATGAATACGAGACCTGGCATGTTAGCCCTAAACCAAATTTTTCTGTTGTTTTCATGTTGACACAAGAATTTTATTATTATTATTATTGTCTTATTGACCAAAGACTTTCTAATTATTTCCAAATTAACCCCAAACCTTCCAACTATATCTAGACCTGTCCCTAAGGGTTTTTGACCCATTCTAATTTTATTTTTAGCCTCAATTTTTTTTCAGATTCGGCCTCAAAATAACAGTTTCTATTGTGTGGGCATTATGGATCGTCCATAAATCTCTTGATCAATTTCTATCATTCTTAATGCGGTGAACTATATTCATTGGGCTCAAGTAATGACTAGTTTTCTTCAGTCTCGCCAAGTTTGGTGAGTTTTTATAAGGGAGTTGCAAGTACCAAAACAAAGGAAAGATGAATCCGGGACCTACCATGTTAGCCCTAAGCCAATTTTCTACTGTTTCCATATTGACCCCAAAATTTTCTATTATTCTTATATTGACCCCAGACTTTCTAGTTATTTTTAAAATAACTCCAGCCCTTCTAGTCATTTCCAGCCAATCCTAAAGGTTTTTCACCCTTCTAATCTCATTTTTAGAGTTCATTTTTTTGTATTCATCCTCTAAATGACAATTTATACTATGTGGGCATTACGGATGATGGAAACTTAGTTCCAGAATCGTTTAATATGGCGTAGAGACTGAACAAAAATTTTATGTAAAACCCTAGTGCGTAATCGAATTTTACCTTCGAGATCTCTCTAGTTTGATCTCGTCTCAGCACGAACAGGGGTTAGTGGAGACGAATCGAGAACACGGGCTCGATAGAACCTCAACATTTTCTATCGTATTCCTTTCACCGTGCAATCCTGTATCGAGTGTGGCTGCGATATCACCAAGATCTCCTTCTCTACTCTCTACGGCACAAACCCTAAATTCGTGAGAATTTTTGTGTCGAGAGAAGAGGCAAGGCTGGCATATATGTAAGGTTACGATAGGGACCTTCAAGAGAAATAAGTGTTTGGGCTTACTATGGAAAACCGGAATCCTAATTCGACTAAGAATTGATTCCTTCCATAAATTATAATTCACACCACTAAAGAATTATAATTGCACTCCCGTCCTTATCTCAAAATTATATTTCGAGCTCCTTGTTATTAAATACTTATTATTCTCCCCACGTTAAGATTTCAGATAACCATCATTTAAAATTAAATTACTGACAATTATATTTAAATGACTTCTTAATCCTTGAGCGTACCACTTAACTTATTTGACATGTCGGATTAACATAATCCACCTACAGGGTTTAACATGATCAAAACTTATAAGCTTCTCAAGGGGTTATCATCAATCCCTATACCAAGACGTGTATTCCGTCAATAATTAATATTCATCATACATATAGTGTCGCCATCCAATTCACGAAGATTATTGATCCATAAATGAATCTCACTTTTAATGAGTCAAAACAACAAACACTACATATGCATGTCTATTAATTATTTTAAGATTAAGAGCATAAGTAATCATAATAACCATGGGATTTTAAATTTTTTTATATAGTCAGTATAAAAACAATTAACCCAAATTGGTCCTGTTCAATACACACAAAGTGTACTAGCACAACGAGTTAAAACTGTACCGTTTTCTGTAGTCAAGATAAACTGCTAAAACTTGTTCTACAATCCTACTAATGGTTGTCCAATTCCATCTAAGACTGTGAACCAATGAACTTATATTCCACAAGAAGCGATGTTATGCTAATCTGTATGTAAGCTATACTCTACACACCAAATCATCTACTATATGGAATAAAATACACACACATGCACAATATTTAAATTAATAATATAATGCAACCATTGCCCATAAAGATTCTCATTAAAATAGCAAAACCGAGTCTATATATTAAAACCAATAATAATAAAATCATGGCTTTTAGTATATGACTCTAACAATGGATCGTCCAGAAATCTCTCAACCTATTTCTGTCACTTTTAATGGGCCGAACTATAATCATTGCGCTCAAGCAATAACTAGTTTTCTTCAAGCTTGCAGGGTATCGAGAATTATTACAAGAGAATTGCAACCACCGAAAGGACTTAATTTTTTTCTTTTAAGGTCCTGGAAGGACTTCATTCTAAATGAAAAAATACCATTAAGAATATAAAATATGAATTTCAATTTCTTTCACTTTTGAACATCAATATCGTCTTCTTCAATCTCTGGATTTTATAACTGGTCCCAACAGAAAAATCAAATCATAATGGAAGATAGATATGTTCACTGATGAATACTCAAACTGACCCACTAACGATGAACGGATGAATTTTTTCATGAAACTTGATGGAGATGATATCTATAATGAGTAGATCATCTATATAAAATTTCATAAAAAGACTCAATTGAGAAGTCAGTTAACTGAGAATTTGATTTATATACATATACATATATGCACATTTCTAGACGTTGAAATTTTAGATTTTTAGTTAACACGCCTCTTGTTTGAGTTTCTAAGTGAAATTTGGTGGATAAGATCTACTCATTATAGAGATCATTATCACTAAGTTTCATGAAAAAAATTGATCCGTTTACCTCTCAAAATTGATCGTCCTTAACTTACTTTATTTAGGGACAGTCTTTAGGAGAAGGGCTTTCATTATATAAATATAAATAGTACAATATATTTGTGTGTATATATATTTTGCGGTAAAGTAGGAGTTGTATTTAATTTTAAATTGATCAAAAATACAAATAATGGAAGGCTGATTTCGTGTAGCTTTTTCTACAAGATCGAAGGCTATTCAAAGGATCTCCAAAGATTAATCCAAGGCCATTGTTGAGCCATGAGATATGGTTCATAAAGATTATTGCCTAATTTTTTAGTGGAAATATGACTTCTCATTTTTTTAGTTTCTTAATTAATGTTTTGTGTTAAGAAAGAAATCTTGGTCCTTAAAAGAAAATTCTACATCATTGATGATGTGGATCCTACGTGGACGCTTCGGCCAATAGGAAGAGAGGGTTATGGTGGCCTTATTAGGGTAGGGTTAACAAATTTGGACTCAGTACATTAAAAGTGGATTTTTAATTGACGTACAAATGGTACAAATGGTTTATGCCTTTGGTCGTACTCATTTAAATAAAATTATTTATAAATGCCTCAGTCATTTACTTTTAAACAAACAAAAATTCCAAATACGTTATATTTCGAGAGTTAAAAACTTGGCCTATTTCAATGAAAATGTTAATGTGAAGGCATTTAATTTATACTAACACACAAAGGCAAGCCGTTCCAATGACACCAATTTTTGAATTTCTTATTTTACGCAGACAATTATTTTTTTAAGTAAATAAATAGCGCAACTTGATCCCACATACTCTTGGTTAGAATGAAAGACACTTAATCATTGGGCAACTTTTAATTTGTAAAATATTTTTCATTTCAACATAGATATCCACTTGCATAGAACGAGAGCGTACATATTAATTGCATGTTATTCAATATGTATTTGATCTCACCCAATAACCATATGATGTCACTGAAATGATAATATGGTGGTGATAATATCATCAAGCCGAGATGATCCTCACCACAAATGGGCATGAGACAACTATAATGTGTAAAGGTAGAATGATGCCTACGTTTTGCCCTTTATAGTCATTTTAATGTTTACCTTATCATTGCGAGAGAAATTATAGAATTTGTTAAAACTCCTGACTTTGAAGACCAATTCGTTCATCTTTTTCTAAATTGTTAGAATACGGTAACATCTAGAAAAAAAAATTGGACTAAAAAAAGAATATTCATAATTAGAAGACAAATCTTTTTCTTTTTTCATTTTTCATAAGAAATGCGTTGCTCAAAAGAAGATAACACTTTCCGAAGGTGAATGGGGTGAAAACTTGAATGACACACATATGTAAAAGAAAATCCATATGATATGATGGAAAATGCGTAATGAGAAAACAAGATGGAACATGTGGGAGGATCCGAACAATTCATTTGTTCTTTCATTTCAAATCAAAAGGAGATAACTAAGTGAAATACATTATTGCACAGTCAGGCAGGCTTATAACATTACGCGCACGAGCAAAATCTTTGACATTTGCATTTCTTCACCGGGCTTGGACCATGTCTCCCGAACAATCTCAGTACATATGGTGCAAGACGATTCCATATATCGAGGTCGGAATGGGATCGGGTGTTTTCACGACTCACCGTAGTGCCCTGTTTGTCTTGATTTCCGATTGATGAACAAGAAGAAAAATGGAACTCTTTTTTTTTACTCGCCCCAGGCTACGTGTCCTTTGGACCCTTTGCCCGCCCGCCACTAATGGAAGCAAGCTAGCCCCCTATGTTGGGGGAAGAGGGCATTTCCATTGCGAAGGATTTAATCTAGCCACAAGTTCCCCTATGGCTACCTTGTTACGACTTCACCCCAGTCGAAGACCCCACCGTGGTATGCGCCAATAAGACCACCAAGAGCCTTTGTGGCACTAGTGGTACACAGAAGTCATGGGTGATCATTGGTCTGATGCTTCGGGGTGTGACGGGGGGTGTGTACAGGGGAGCTTTGTAACCCTAATTCTATACTTATATAGAAAAAGGGATATCTCATTAGAAGGAATCTAGTACTTAATTCTAGGTTTTTGGGCAATAGAGAGAGAAAGAGTAGGTAGCTTATATCATCCTTATTGTTAATTATTTTAAGCTGATAGACAAAACACACACACACAAGGAGGATGTATTGCAAGATTAGTATAAAAGCTATCGGAGGAACCTACCTCAAAAAATAAAATCATTGTCATCTTTACTATTTTCCAGTCATTTTTTCATTGTGATTACTTTGAATTTTCTTGTGGAGAGACCAAATTTTTTTGGCACCCACAATTGATATTGTCTATGGGAAATATCTTTTTATTCCTTTTCCAAGTTCTTGATTTTTCATTCTACATAGTTTTATATCAAACCATTTACCTACCTCTTTCTCAGAAAATTACTCATTATGGTCTAAACCAATAGAACATAGATGGATCTCAGATCTACTAATCTTAACCACAAGGTGGTGATGGCATCCAGCCAGTCCTACCATGGGTGGAAAATATCATTCCTTCTACTGTCCTACTAGTAGATATTAATTATAATGATGAAATCGCTATGGATGGCTTGTAAAGTGAAAATTTAGATTGGAGAACCAGGCACTTCAGTTGTTACTCAAGGATCACCTGAATAAGTCCACACTCCAAAATGAAAAAGATGGCACTAAAGCCTCCTCTACTGGGTGGGCAGTGCCCTCAAATAAAGGATACAACCCAGCACTTGTTCAAGTGGTTCAAACTCAAGCAGAGGCCATACCTAAAAAAGCGAAGGCCGTTCAAGTTTCAACACCGAAGGTTCCAGTTATGACACAAAGGAAGAACATCTTTGAGAGGCTCTAACGAAATTACGTTGGCCCCAAGACTTGTGGAATGCATGATTAGAGTAAATAAAAGAAGAAGAAAAGTTAGCCCCTGTTTGGAACTTATCTATTTTTTTTTCTTTCAAATTTTAAAAACTCAACTCAAAAACAACTCTACTTTTACACTTTCCAAAAAAACCTTAACTTTAGTTTCTCTCTCTAAAATAACTTTTAAAACAATATAACTTTAAATTCAAAAATCAAAATTAAATAAAAAATATATATTTAAAACATACTCGTTGAGATCTATAAAATAAGATATATTTTGACTATTTTTTGAAATTTTTTTATGAAATTTTTAGTTGATTGAAAAAAACTCAAAAAAAACCAAATCTACTTTCCAACGTATTTTTAAATCCTACCAAACACCATATTTTAAAAACTCAACTTAAAAACTCAACTCAAAACATCTACCAAACAAGCCCTTAGAGTTAAGAAAAAAAAGAGGAATAAAAGTAAATCAACCAAATCGTTGTCGTTGATTATCAGTGTGTTCAACTACATTGTTAGTAAAAGTCAGCACTTTAGTTTCATCTTTCATCTCCACATACGCACAGAAGACACAATTGGTACAAGTAACCTTCAGCATGTTAAACTTGTGGTCGTTAAGGGACTTAGGTTGTTTCTAGCTCAAATTCAAACAGCTTTATTGATGATATTTTTTATCTTCTTCATCTCAGCAGTTGCAGTGATGATAGCAACATTATAGCCCATTTTAAAGGTCTGCTCCATCTCGGTTGCCATCCAATCAACCAAGGATTGTTTGTTTTTCAGAGCCCGATCCTTCAACTCGGCTTGCAAATCAAAGACTTGAATTTTGAAATCCTGCAAGTCCTTTTGAGTCTTTACTAAGCTCTTGTTAGACCTCATTAGCTCTTTATTTGCTTTTAAGGTCCTTTTTGACCTTGTTGAGATATTCTTTGTACTTCTAGGCATTTGCCTTATGTTTCTTAGCCTCATATGTAGTAACTTTAGAGGCATCTTTCTCCGTCCTTAATTCGGTCGCTAATCTCATTTTGACAGCCAACAGCTTCTAAATCTGACCCCCTTATTTTTTTAAAATAAAAGTTTTAGTATGTGAAATTGGAAAAAGCTAATTAAAAATTTTGAAAAGTTCAACACTTACCATTACAAGAGCATTAAATCCATTTATCCTCAAGTCGTTTGAGGATTGGCCCTCCATGATTTCATAATCTTTTGGGGTCAACAAAGTGCTAATTAACCCCATGGCAACCCTTTTATCTTCAATAGCAAACTCTGTCTTTGCTACTCCGCGCTTCTCATTTAGAACCTATAGTCGAGTAGTATAATATAGGGATTCATTGCCAAACTCGTCAGCTTCAATAGTAGCAGTAGAGATGCGTCTAGTTTCAAGTGTTATGGGCACTTCTATATTTCCTTGACCAGTAGGGATCTCTTCACTCTTCGTAATTATTGGCTCCACAAGTGGTGGAGTAATGCGTGGAAATCAGGAGGAGTCTTCGCTTGGGAAATAAAAGAAGAAATTATCCACCTTTTGTTCTAACTGGTAGAATTTCCATTAGCCTATTCAATTACTTAGGGGTTTGGTTGTCATAATCATTCCCCTGATTGAGGAGTCCCATCATTAAAAGCCTAACACATTTATGAATTTTGGGGATGATTGGATGTGATGTTTAAGTCTTAGGGAGGTGTTAGATTTCTTCTCCTTCTTACTCTTCTACTTCTCCTTGGCTAGAGATTTGTGGCTCCTTAAAAATTTCTTCAACCTCTTGATCGGCAATTGGGGGCTTCTCAGCCTCTTTGTCAAAAATGGGGGCAACTGCACCCTTATCTTTGAAAATAGCTTGTGCTGTAGGAAGGCTAAATATAGTGACCCCCTCAGTTGGATCCTAAATTCTAAAGGAGGGATTTGGGTTAAAAGGCCGAGCAGCTATAACTTCGACAGCTGGCTCCTTGCATTTTTTTCTTCTCCCCCTCATCCTGTTCCTCCTATTAGAGCCAACCTCTATGTGATGCCCCAAATCCTCTTAAGAGGGTTTAACTTTTGAGACCCACTTAATCACGGGTGCCAAACCCTGACGGCGGGTTAACAGGACAGAAACCCATGTGTAAGACTTCAAATTTTCTTACAAATTAACAAGAACATTTCCATCTCATATAATCTTTCCACAAGGCGAAATAAATAACAGGAGCTAGCCTCCAATGAGGTCCCAAGTATAGATTCTACATTCCCCATACAATATACAAGGGTTTAATAAATGGTATAGTACATATATTACAACTTCCGAAATAATTCTAAGTGCTAAGGCATAGGTCCTTCAAAGAAGAATCCTCCACTAAGTAGTGGTAGAGAGGCAGTCTAAGATGTTGCATCATTCCCTTTCCCAGAAGAACCTGTGTAGGAAAATAATAGGGTTGAGTCAAACAGACTCAGTGGGAAACATATAATAGGTTTTGTGTGAAAACAATATTTAGAAATTCTTATGTATAATAATATGAAATAGATCCTTTAAAGAAATATATATGTATATATAATAGTTAAGAAATAATCTTATTTCTCAATTTGTTTAATTATCTTTTAAACCCACGGATAATGTATAACCGATGTCAAATAGAATCCTATGGCACAATTTAATGTTTGTTCATCCCATGAACTCTAGCCGTAATCTCATAACTCTTGTAACTACCCAAGTGTACACCAGGTCTGCATTTCATGGCCTCTCACCCACATGGCAACATGGCCTCCCGTTAGTTTTCGTGCACTATTTCGGGTCTTGCACCCATAAGACTGTGTCCCAACTTCGGACCTAGTCTAATGAGACCAAACTTAGGACCGATGAGATTGAAGTTATTGTTCCCATGGCCAATGAAACATATAATGCAAAAACTATTCAGCAAATGGGTTATCATATAGAGGATGGTGAATGGCTCTCGAATGATCCTTTTGATGGCAATAGGGATGATGACGGTGATGATGAGGATATACCTCATACCAAGACTATGGATCAAGACTCTCCACACCAAGGGACTTCATCTCAGGCTCCTTCAAGATCCCGACAAACCCATGCTATCCCATAGGCCAATTTGAATGAAGCCATTCTTCAAGCAATCTAAAACCTCTCTGTCACCATGAATAATAGGTTTAATCGTATCGAGGACTACCAATGGGCTCATGACATGGCATTTCTACACTATCACCCCGACTACGTCTTCCCGGCTTGGACTCTGTGGAAAAGCAATCAAGGATTAAGACGGTGATGAGTGATTCTCTTCCTTTTTGTTGATGCCAAATGGGGAAAATTTTATGTGTTTGGTTAATGAGTGCTTGGTTAACACTCTTGGTTATTTAGGCTTTTATTTATGCTTTGGTTTAAAAACTTAAGTACTTATAGTATGTTGGTTTTTGGTATCATGGTTTTTAAAACTCTAAATACCTCCATTATGGTTTAATATGATATTGACTATGGTTTATTATGATATTATTATGCATACTTGTTTAAATTTTATCTTATGCATAGTTTGAGGGGGAATATTCAATTTTTTTAGAAATTATACTCCACATTGCTTAAACACATGAATTTATTTTCATCATAAAAAAGGTAGAGATTGTTGACCTAAAAGTCACTAATCTTATTTTGATGATAACAATAAAATTAATATTTGTTTTCAAAATATTGCCACAATCAAATAAACATTTTATGTGGTAAAAAACCTACAAAACCGATGGTGAATTCAATCCTCTACAAATGTACTTCATACACAATTATATTCTTCTCTCAAACAATATAAATATAGCATTTGAATAATGCCATATCAATGAGGATCAATAGCTCAAAGCGAGTGAGAAGCTGAAGAAGTATTTCTAAGCACTCGGAGACTCGTTTATTTTCAAATTAAGTGAGTATCTTAGATTTATGTAAAGTTATTTGTTTGATAATTATATATAGCTCAAATATATCATGCATCATGGTTTGAATGATTGAAAACAAGCTTGAAACAAAATCCCTTGAAAAACTTCATTCTTAAAAAAACTGATTTTGTAATTAATTCAATTAACTTATTTTTGAGTTTCTCTAAAATACGTGTCTTAGGGACATATTTTTAAGGTCCTTAGAGCATTATAATTGATTTTGGAGCTAAAATGCAAAAGTTTAAAATTTGGGATTGATGGTTGGATAGTTTATCAGTCGACTAAGCAAAGCCACTCAATCGACTAATGGCCTGAATCTAGCCATTGGAGATTTTAAAAATGTTTACTTTTAGCCCAAAACTGTATATAATTACTCCCAAATGTCATAAACGTTTTCCACATATAAATGTGAGTTCTTAAACTCATTTTTAACGACTAGAATGATTTTACAATCTCATTTTTCATATATCCACAATATTCAAATTTTCAAGCTTACGCATTGATTATATTTTTCATTGTTGAGTTATATATTTTGATCAATCTTAATAAGTCTAGTGTGAGTATCATTTGTAATTTTCAAATACACTTGAGAGTTATTATACATTGGTGTTTGTCACCAAAACAATTTATTGTTCAAAATTGTGAGAGTTGTTTTTCATAAAATTGCAAGAGGATTTTGTGTGTTGAGTGTTGTGAGAAGAACAACACTTGTTCAATGTAGTGAGAAAGATTTCACTTTTAAAGGTTTGATTTTCACCCGGAAGAAAATCAATTTTTAGTGGAATTTCTTGGGAACCTACTCGGGAGCGGACGTACGGTCTAAACAACTGAACCGTGTAAACAAAATGTCATTGTGTTATTCGGTTCATTCTCTCTAAACTTAAGCTCTTTATTATTTCGTATTTATATTAGTTGATTGCTTGTGTGATTGTTTAATAGACTTACTTGCTTGTTATACATTATATTAAAAGTTTTAATATTCAAACTTTATTTAAAACTATTTTTAAAAATTGAATTAAGGTTCAAAAACCTTATTCACTCCCTAGGGTATTTTTCGACCTACAGGGGCAACTTCACCTTTATCTCTAAAAATAGCTTGTATTGTAGGAATGCTGAATATAGTCACCCCCTCAGTTGGCTCAAAAATTTTAAAGAAGGGATTTGAGTTAAAAGGCCGAGCAGCTACAACTTCGACGACTGGCTCCTTGCATTTTTTTCTTCTCCTCCTCCTTATCCTCCTGTTAGAGCCAGCCTTTGTATCTGTCTCAACTTCATAGACTTTTCCTCATGCTGGTTGGTTTATCCTCCTCTAGTCTTACAGGGTTCTCCAAGGATTGAGAATGTTGTGCTTGAAGATTTTGTACTTCTCATTGTCAAACACCCTCTCTCTAACCCAAAGCATAATATTGGTCCTATTAGAAAAGGACCTACTTGGAAGGGGGTAGATGAGAAGAATATGTGCCGACTTTGGGTAATTAAAGGGCATACGGTACCTGAGCCTTTAATGATTGATTATTGCGTTCAGATGATTTGTAGTTATTCCTTGCAAGGATGGTTGAGCAAATCCAACATTAGCACCAACAACTGCAAGAAGAAACAAAGAAGTCAATGCATAAAATTTTCTAAATATAAATGCTAAAAAGAAAAATGCTCAAGAGTTACGTACACAGAAGGAAAGCCAAACTGCTTTGGCAATGGTTTATTATAAGGATCAGGTTCTACATTGCCCACTATGATTACTATATCATTCTACATCCCTCTATAGGGAGAAGCCAACACTTTTATGAGGGATAGGGAATCCAGCCTAGCCCTTAAACTCCATTTCTCATCGACCAAGCTGAGAGAATAGCAGTACTTAACTTATAGGATGCCCAAAATGAGGCCAAAACAGCTATTTAACTCAGTGGTGTCGAGTACAACCATAACGATATTAGGGGTCAATTGGCCTAAATGGAACCTATTCTCTTCGAGAAAATCCACTAACAGTGGATAAAGAGGCAATTAAGGCCATCAGCCTTAATTAAGGAAGTGTGTATTAGATATTGTCCTTATGGGAGGAATCGATTTGGGATAATGTCAAAAGGATCCTCCTTCCTGCCAAACTCCCTCCAAGCAACATCACGAGGGATGAATTGGTCCTTAAATTCTAGTCTTTTGGCAAGGATTTTCAAAGTGTATTTTCCCATTATCAAAAATTCAGATTCTTATTAAGGGGTTTTATGAAAAAAATATTACGAACTTGAAGAAGATGATTAGGAAGGTGAACAGAAAACACGAAGAATAGTTAAAAAAAACTTACATAGAGAGGAAGAAGTATGGATACAATATGCTTATATTGTTCCTAGAAAGCACGATTTGAAGTACATAAATCCTAAATAGCAGATAAATTAAGCAAGGCTGCTTATAAAGATGAAGAAAAACTCAAGCTCTTGGAAGGGGAAACGAAGGAAAAAGATAAGAGAGAGGGGATATCTAGGGTTTTTATACCCTTTCTCTCTTATCTCAAACAATGCTTTTCCTTTGGAATAACCACCTCATTATCATTTCATATTAAATGTGAGGTAACAACTTTTTCTTGCCAAAACTCAAAAATAACATGCCAACCAGCAAATTTGCAAAAAATGGCACTACCCAAACCAGGGAATAAAACTTCTCATGGAAGTCAAGATATGTGTACAAGAATGGAAATGAAAATTGTTAGGGAAAAGTTGCCAATTATAAGTTGCACTAAGGAAAATCCAAGCATTCACTCTCAATTTGTTTGCCGAGCTCACACGCTTGGGGAAAAATTAAGGAGGGGTAAAATTAATGATGGTTTAGGCCAATTTGGTTAGTTGGGCCTAAAGGAAAAATTGATTTATACTACATCAGCAGAACAAATCACATCTCTTGAGAAGAAAATAGGGCTTACTGCCGAGTATAATCTCATCCCATATAACCATATGACATCCCCAAAATGCCGACATGGTCATGATGACATCATTATCTCGAGATGGTCCTCACCACAAATGGGCATGAAACACCTGTAAAGTGTAAGGCTATAGTGATGCCCAAGTTTTGTCCTTTATAGTCATTTTATTATTAACCCTAATAGAGCATTGTAACCCTAACAAATAGAAAAAGGATCTAATTGTGAATTCTAGGTTCTTGGCAATAGAGAGAGAGAGAGAGAGAGAGAGAGAGAGAGAGAGAAAGCTAGTAGCTAGTGTTCTCATCATTGTTAATTGCCTTTGAACTAATAAATAAAACACATAGACAAAATGAGGATGTATTGCCGCATTAGTATAAAAGCTACCGAAAGAACCTACCTTACAACAAAAAATCCCAGTCCTCTTTACTATTTTCCAATCATTATTTCATTGAGATTGCTGTGAATTTTTCATGTGGGGAGACCCAAATTTTTTGGCATCTAGAGAGAACATTCTTATTGCACTTTGTATTTATGTTTAGCATATTATCTGAGCAAGGTGTGCTTTAAATGTATCTGTAAGAAAATTGGTATGTGTTTACATTTTTTATAAGTTTTAGATTTAGTTTATGTGATGAATGCTCATTTCTATAAAAGTACAATGTCATACAGTTAAATCTGAACTGCGAAAGGCTTTGCAAGAGATATTATTTGAATGAATAGTAAAGGTAAATTCTCTTTTTCTACATTAATTCCTAAATAATCATTGGAAATATCTTAATTATTTTTTAATTTCAAATTTTCTCTCAATATGCAGTTTTAGTGTAGATAAATACTAATATTTTATTAAACTGATACTAATGGAATTCTTTTTTATATTTTCGTAATACAGGCAGCAGACAGATACGTTAGTGTTTGATTTTCAGGAAAAGGGAGAAAAGAAATTAGGGTTCCCAAAGTTTGAATTGGGTCTACATGAGGAGTTTTGTCAACATGGTGGTTTGGATTTTTATTCTCTAATCAATGCGTTGTACAAATGAAGTATGTCAAAATATAAAAAACAGTTTAAAGAATATAAAGGATCTTTGTGACGTTTACTGTTAGGTGGGTCATAATTTTTTATTTCAATTGTCAATGGCGTAGCTGAATATAATACAATATAATATAATAATGGTATTATATTATAACATGCTGGTCTATCGAGTGGGTTTGCAAATTTTAATTAAAAACTTCCATCTAGCAAACAGTATCAAGTTATTGGGCATGTACCAAAAATAAATGCACACACGGTAAGTATATACTTTTTTTCAATACAAAAATATGGGGTGTTACATTATTTGTGTTAAATAGATAATCATATTTCAATTTCGGTTCTATTTAATAAAATTCTAATTTCCACCCAATCAATAATAATTAAAGACTATAATTTATTTTAAATTATAAGATTTAGTATATGGATTATATTCTTAAAAATAAATAGGAATATCAGAGACACATGAGAAGAAACGCGAGACAAACTTTCTTAGACGGACCGAGAGAGCACAATTTTGAATTTGTTGCTAATCTACATTACCTATTGCCACTTGATTCAGAATTTGTTACTCTGACTTTACGATTTAGGGACATGATTCGTGGTTTAAAGTATACCAGAATAAAATTAAATCTCTTATTTTTCAAGTAAAATTCATATTTTCAGTTTTTGAAAATTTATTTTTCAAAAAACAATTATTAACTTTTTTTTTCTTTTCATAACTAAGGACGAGCTTGCAGAGGGCACAGTACCTGTTGCATAGGAAGCTTATCTTCTATGTTCTAACTTGGCTCAAGCCCATCTCTTTTTGTTGCCCAAACAGGGCCTTAATTATTAATATATATAGGCCATTATTTTACTCGTATTACATAAACATCTATTAACACAATATAATAAGGTTTGTTATAGTAGTTAATATTATTTAAAAAATATTCCTTTAGTCTTAAAATTAAAAACCCATTAATTTTTTGAAGAATATCTTAAATTAAGAGTTTACGGTTTCATTTTAAGACGTCTTTAACGCACTAATTTTTAAGATAGTGAAAAAGTTTGGTTGTAACCATTGATTGTATTGAAATTAGTATATCTTAAATAAGTGTGAAGTTAAAATGGACATATAATTTGCGGCTGAGTTAGAAATTATATGACTACTAAGACTCACTTCTTGTTCCATTGTTTAAAGAGGTTTATCATGTATTGGAAAATTCTAGGCCATAAGTTCTACAAGCCTTAGATCCTGTTGTTTCTTTTCTCAGCTGTTTGAACATGTTATATCTAATAAAGCAACACGTGGATAGTTAGATGCAAAAAGAAGGGCAATATTACATAGACAATGTTTATCCAAATATTCAGCTTTGCACTAACTCGGGGTGATATATATTTCTAACTCCATCACTGTCCATAAGTGTTGAGAATATAAATCTCACATAGAGAAAGTAGATTGTTGAAAATATAAATTTCACATTGAAAAAATGGAACTTCTTAAAGCAATATATAAAATAGAGAGACTTCTCCCCATTATCAATTCATTTTGAATTAGATGTTTCGAACTTTAATTATAAGCAGTTGTAGTGAAACTTTGACTAGTATTTAATAGTGAAGTAGGTTATGTATGTGGTTGTTGATGAACATATGGGACCATACTCCCTGCACCAATTTAAACCCTACATTAAGTCTTCGGTTGACTCACCCAAAAATAATAATTAAATAATAATTAAAAAAAATGTTATTAAAGAGGAGCTTAAACTGTTAAACTATAGAGAGGAAAGGCAAAGCTAGCTATTATATTTCTTAGAGACGAAGGCCGGATTTAAACATGTTTGGAATCCTTCGTATGTGCCTATAAAATAGGCCTTAAGAATTGTATGTAGAATATATTTTTTCTTTCCTCTTCTTCTTTGTTTTCTTTTTCTCTCTCCTTTGTAATCTCTCTCTCTCTCTTAAGTTTGTAATCTTCTGCTCATAAATAAATAAAATTGTTCGAGTTTGTTCTCTTCTCTCGATCCTTGTTGTCCTTGTTAGAGTTGATAACAGTCCTACGGACTTGGGTGGCATCCTAATAAATCCTCCTGCGTCTGATACCAACCCTAACAAGGATAACAAGGATCGAGAGAAGATAACAAACTTGTATTCCTCCGGTAGCACTGATGCTATTTCGGCAGTACGTCCTCCTTTTGTGTGTGTGTGCGTCTATATATAAGCTCAAAGTCAATAAATTTGAAGAATAATACAAGTTACCAACTTTCTGACTCTACTTTTAATTACCTAGAATTTGAACCCTTGTAATGAGTATTCCCTTTTCTATTTATTGGTATAGAATTAGGGTTACAATGATTTATTAGGATAAACAGCAAAAAGACTAAAGAGGACAAAACTTGGCCTCTACTCCAGCACTATAAAGGTGTCACTGTTCTTATCCACTTCCTACGCAAGCACCGGCTCCAGAACTACTGACGTCAGCATGATCATTTCTGCCATTTATTATATTAGTGAAGGAAATTTTTTTTAAGGAATCGTATTGCCTAGGTTGATTTTAGGATTTTTATCAAAAATAATTTTAAATTTGATAATCAGAATTAAAACCCTACGTCTAATCAATTTTACTGTCGAAATCTTGTGTTGTGTTTTCTAGCAATTTATATCAATCAAACACACAAAAGTAATCCACAACACAAAGAAGTAACGATGTATCCCTACATGCGTAAGACTAATCCTTGGGACTAACCAATAGTGTATCACTGTGATCAAAACGGAATTACAGACTTGATGACTTACAACAATTGCTTCCACACAATTTATGCAATAGTCTTGTCAATCCCTTGAACCTAGAATCCAACTGCGACTGGCTTGGCGTAACACTTCCCGCTTTTCCCGACTTACTCGTTGTCTCCTTCTATACACGTGATCACAATCCTTCACCTTCGTTTGTGATCTCCTTTATCGCCAGTTAGCGACTTCGCTCACCCCATCTCTAATTGTAACCGAAGACACTCCCACATGACTGTGAATGTTTTAAACTCTAGTTCTTAAATTTGAAGAACAATAAGATCTCTTATGGTATGTAAAAAAAATCTAGGTGGTGTCTCAAAACTCTCAAAAGGCAATTCTGGCGTTTGGATATTTTCTGCCTCAAAAAGATCATTAGAATCATTTATTTTTGTCCCAAACCAATGGGTCATCTTTATAGAAAAATATTGAGTCAAAGTCATCTTTGGAATATGTTTAAAACACTTAAAAAGGAATTTTTGCAAAACAAAACGTGTATAGGAATTTACTGTCTCTTATGACGCTTTTCTCTTTTTCTGCTTTTTACGACGTTTTTTTGTTTTTCTTTATTTTTCTTACTTTTCGCCGTTTTAAGTCTGTTTGAACTCTGATTCAACCCAAATTTATGAGACAACATATGTAGCATGTTACACTTGCAAAAAAACAAGTTTCCCATCTTTTTGTGTCGATAAACTTCTTGAACATTTGCAAAATTCAGTAAAAACACAAAAAACTCAAGTTTTACTTAAAATATTTTTTATTTTGATTTTAACGTGCAACCACTACTTATATTTTGAATCAAATCATATAACAAACTTACCTTAGGTCCTGAATTATGTACGGTGTGTCCAATAAGTTTGACGAGCTTCCATTAATTGTCACATCTTCAAATCTTCAATTTGACTCAAACAATTACAATCGAAAAAATGATATTGGCATTGGAATCAAGCCAACTAAAAACATAAACCTAAAAATCTCCCCTTTTGGCTATTCAATGACAAAACACATATAGCTAATACAAACTCTTTCGATGCAATGTCTATAATATCTCAATTACAGACTCTAACTCAAATTTGTCCTTAACAACAATAAAACTCAAAGACATGCCTAACTCTAAGTCTCGATGTCTGTTGTAAAACTTCACAAGGCAAAAGAGTGAGCTGAAAAATCAACTTGTTAATCCTGAAATAACAAAACTCAACAAACACCTAGTGAAGCATGGGTGTAAAGAGATAATAATAATAATCAAATAAGCAAAACATTATGAAATTCCCACAATGGATTCTCCGAATTAAAATAAACCAGAGGTTTTCTTTTAGAACGTGTCAAATCTGAATATTAAGAAAAGCTTACTATAGTTTTTCAAGATTCTTAAAAACCTTTGTCATATTGATGCAATTAATGAACTAAAAATAGAAATTAATCAATCAATCACAACATAAGGATTTTTTTACGTGTTAAACTCTCAAGTGAGAGAAACATCCATGGAGGCACCCTACCTCATAACAAAATCCACTATATAACAAGTTTCTACGAGAGTTTAAACGGACAAAAGGAATACAAGGACCATAATGCACACCTGTACACACCAAAAGGGTACACACTTCCCTCACCTAGCCGACTAAATAAACTCAACAAATGATAGCAGAATTTCTGAAATAACCTAACCTAAAACAAGAATCAAATAAGCTCAACCAAAAGCAATATATTCTATAAGTTCCATATCTTGAAAACTCAAAATAATTCAAAAATATTTTGTATAAACATATGACAAAATACAGCAAATGAAAACAATTCAGATCAGTCTCAAATTCACAAGAATAACAAATTTATATGAACTATTTCGTAGCACTAATTTCAATACATCAACAGGTTTATTAATACAGCAAAAACAATTAATGGCAAACTTAACAGCAATATCAAACAAATTCTTTAGCACCAAGACAACTTGTATGCACAGTATCAAAATCAATAGAGACAACAATAAAATAGTAATAAAAACATATTATATTTGCAGTTTAGAAATAGATTATCAATAGATTCAGACAAGTTTATGCAGCAATGACAAAGCAATAGATTCTATACCAATTAATTAAAAAGAATAGAAAACTTCTAGTACAAGAGCATCAAAAATAGAATTAGAAAGGTAGTAACAGATTTAAGAAGAAAAATTGCCACAGATTCAAAAATTGAGCCAAGATTTGGAGAAGAAAAGATTCTATAGAGTAGATCCAAAACTCCCCAAAGCCACGCACAAATGAGTACACATCAATATCGATTGCACACAACACAACCAACCAAGCCACCACTGAAAATAGTCACCGCCGATTATAACAAGTACAATAAATCCAAAGAAGATACAACTATATATCTCGGATCTCTCTCTCAAGACAAGAGAAATATCTTCAAAATCAAAATACAACACTAATCTCTAGATTTAACAATGAATCCTACAAGAACTTTTGTTCTTCACTATTCTAGAGGGAGAAACAAAAGAGAGAGATAGAGAAACTAGGGCTCGAAGAAGGAAAAAGAATTCTATGTATCTGTGTGTGATATTGGCTGCAAGAGAGAAAGAAGAATGTGTAAATGAATGGCTTAGATCTTTTTAATCCCATGGCCACAATGAAAGGAGAAAAGAAATATATTAACTCACTAAAAAAACAAATAAGGAGTATAACAAATCCACATGTGCAACCAATCAAAAACAAGTAAAGTGTTCACATGAATCAATAATCTACACCACAAATTAAAAAAAAAACCTAGGGAAAATATAAAGAGACCAATTAACATAATAATAAAAGCACCAAAGCCCTTATAAAAACACTATTAAGATCAATAAAAAAATTTAAAAACCATTTTAAAATTCTGGAACTTATGAAAAATATTATAAATGGAGAATAAGAAAAATATACCAGCTCTTTTTAGTTCCGCGATTTATTTTCTTCTAGGATACAGCTTCGACACTCTTCAAAAAATAAGACCGAGACTCTACAGAAATAAGACCGAGGGTGTGCAATTCTAGACACGAAGGAAGGAATAAATTTTGACTCGAAATGCTCCAAAATATTGTAGGCCAAAGAATGGCACTTACACATTATATATCTGCCCCCTCAAAATATTCCTACTTTACCATTCCCCCTCACATATGCATTCTTTTCTTTTATCTCTCCCCCTTTTTGTCGTAAAAATAGACAAAGTAATGAACATGAAAAGCAGTAAAGCATGGAAAACAAGATCATACAAATTAAATAATATCAGTTAACACACATTGCATATCTTGTTTCAGCAAAGAGATTCTAGCTACCAAAGATATCCACAAATCTCAAAACCTTCTAGCTAAACCTTAAGAAACCCTTAATCACCAATTTCCAACTTTTCATGTATTTGGTTTGGAGTTTTGAGAGGAAAATTTGCAAAAAAAAAATATTTTGGCACAAATATTTGACATGTATTGCTATGTATCATGTATCAAATCCGGAATATATCAATTAAGTTAAAAAACATGTGATTTCCATTAACATAATACAAGTACCATGCATATAACAATTCATCAACAGTTCAGCATATATACGCTAAGCAACACATAGTACAGGTATATATATCCCGTTGTGCTAAGAATATGGATCATACAAAGCGCTATCGAATAATATGAGTTTTGAAACACTTGCGCGTCCATATACGAGAGAATTTAGAAACCCTCTAAGCCATTTTTTTCCAACTAATTCTCCCGCTGAAGCAATCTTTTTCTCTTAAAAACATACAATTTTGCATTCAAAGTTGTTATATTTTTGTTCATGCATCTTATCTTTTCAATGGAGGCTTTCACCCCTAGTGGAGGCCAATTATTTCTATTTGGTAGTTTTTGGTTATCCTTTCACTATAGTACCCCTTTTCAATCCCCTCTACATTTTTTTCTCACATACTTGTCTTTTATAATTTTTTACTCAAAATTACATCACCAAAATTTCACTACATTAATGATAATGATTTTCTTAGACTCCCTCTCCCTAAATAAATAGTATGTGGGAGCTTCTGAAATTTTAAATTAAAAGTAAGAGCCTAAATACACGTGATTACTCAATATGCATCAATGTAGATCATGTAGTGCAATGTGTATGATATACACAAAAACTCTTATGTGATTAAAATAACATGCTACCGATTATGGAATTGTCAAAGCATTGTGTACACATATCTCCAAATTAAACATTTGAATATGAAAATATAAAGATATCTGGAAATAGAAAGCAGTTACAATCACATGCATACAAGTAATGAATTTTTCAAAATATATAGGCAATTATCGCAATCAGAAATAATTCACTTTACTTCGATACCTACCTAAGGAGCTAAAATCGACTGCATCTAGCATAGCCATCCATTCAGTAAAACTCAAGTTAGGTGGACTCCCTATCACCTAAGTAGGTGCAATGATCCCTTTCAGAACCCAAATCTTCTTAATCTGTAGAGTTTTATCTTTCTTGTGTTCCCCTCTATCCAATAACCTAACCTCTTGTTTTTCTTATTTTTCCCTCTCGGTTTAGGTTTCGGTCTAGGAATTGGAACACTCTTCGGCATCTTCTTCAAAGCTTGCCAAGAAAACTCTCTTAAGTGAGCTCTCTTCTCGCAAAATTCACACCAAAAAGACTGTAGGAGTATGTGTTTGTACACATAAAAAGGTATCACTTGATCTTCAAAAACTTCTAAATGAAAAACTTTTGGATGTTCCTGATTTTCTTTGGAACTTGAGAAGTTCTATCAATGAAGGTTTTAGACTTTGAGGAACTAGCACCATAGGCCGATTGAAGAGCCAAAAAGTTTTCCTTGTCATAAAAAAATGAATTATTAGAAATCTCTTGATTCACTTTTTCTAAGGAAACTTTTATAGCTAAAGCTAAATATTCATGAGATTCCTTTTAAGTGTCCAGATTTTTCTCATCGATCATCACTAAGAGCGGAATGCATTCCCATTTTTCCAAGCTCTTTCTCTAATCTCTTAATCCTAATACGGCATTCAAACACTTTATGACCTCTACCTTAACACTCAGTAATTCTCACTAGATTCGGGATTATTCTCAACGTTCCTTTCCCCAATTTCTCAAAATGTTGAACACCATTGCTCGATTTTTTATTTAACTTCATGAATTTATTGAAATTACTTGTAAAATTAGCTATCTCTTGAAAATCACACATAGAGCATTCATTAGATTCAACCATGTTTTCATCTTTAGCTCTAAATGCAATGGTTTGATCTGCCTTTTCTTTTTGAGTCTTCTATTTTGAAAGCCAGTTATACTTAAAAGTTCGAACAGAGCTAATCAATTCATTTTTCGTTAAGGAATTTAAACCCTTACTTTCTTCAATGGCGGTAATTTTTGGGAGGAACCTCTCAGGCATAAACTATAGGATTTTCTTTAAAACACGAGATTCAAAAATTATTTCGCCAAGATTGTAAAGAGAATTCACTATGTCTTTGAGTTTACTATGAAAAGTATCAAAAGAATCATATTCTTTTGTTGTTATAGTTTCAAAATATGTCATGAGCCTTTGAATTTTAGAATTTTTTACTGTTGTGGTTCTTTCAAAAGTTATGGTCAAAATATCCTACGCCTGTTTGGAGGTAATACAGTTTGAAATCTTTTTAAATTGTTCCTCGAAAACATGAGTCATGATTGCATTCAGATGTTGAGAATTAAATTTAGCTACTTCAAATTCCTTAGCAGTCCCTAAAGTTACTGGTTTGGGTCCATTGTTCCCATCTATATTCACAATAAGTATGGTACAACCATCTAAAACGGTTTGCCAAATTCACTCGACTAAAGATTGTAAATAAATAGTCTTGAAAATTTTCCAATAGTTATAATTTGACCCATTAAGCATAGGTACATTGGACTCAGAAGAATCAAGTTTAGTAGTCATGGAAAATAAATCAAATCAAGCAGCAAATAGAAGCAAATCAACTTAGATGCAAATCCTAATAAATTAAGGAAACCTTCTCTAATACTAATTAAAGGAAAGCAAATTTAAGGAATCGTATTGCCTAGGTTGATTTTAGGGTTTTTATCAAAAATAATTTTAGATTTGATAACTGGAATTAAAACCCTAAGTCTAATCAATTTTACTGTCGAAATCTTGTGTTGTGTTTTCTAGCAATTTATATCAATCAATCAATCATACAAAAGTAATCCATAACACCATGAAGTAACGATGTATCCCTACATGCGTAAGACTAATCCTCGGGACTAACTAATAGTGTATCACTGTGATCAAAACTGAATTATAAACTTGATGATTTACAACAATTGCTTCCTCACAATTTATGCAATAGTCTCGTCAATCCCTTAAACTTAAAATCCAACCGCAGCTGGCTTGGTGTAGCGCTTCCCACTTTTCCCGGCTTACCCGTCGCCTCCTTTTTTGCACTTGATCACAATCTTTCACCCTCGTCTTAGATGAGCATTTCATATGTCTAATTAAGACTTGAGAATGGTTGTTGGTGGTTGTCGATAAAACAAAAGATTTTTGAACAAAAAATTAAAATTAAAGAGAAGGTCGTTAAATTGAAGGATGAGAATTGCGTTGAAAGCTAATATTGCAAAATGACATGGCTTTCTATTTTTTTTTAGTGTTGATATATAGCAAGAACATATTACGGTTTTTGGTTAGAGGAGAAATCGGGGTGAAAAGAAAGGGTTCAATGTTGTTTTATATATTCGTTAATTTTAGGTTTTATTTAAGAACATGTACCCTTATAAAACGATCTACCCGTAAAAATAAATTTTATTAGAGAAAATGGGTTGTAAGTATCTCATCCATAATTATATTCCATCCAACGATACCTTTCTTATACCATGGTAGATGGAGGATTTCCTCCACAATTTGTTTTAACTATAAAGACAATTTTCAATATTTATATACTAAAAGGATACATGACAAACGCATAATATTGTTGATTCTTAAACTCTTTAATTGAGTTCGTTGACACGTTTATTACATTAAATAACTTTTTTAACTGAATTATATTCACTTTACTTCCTTGTTCATTTTGTATCTAACATAGCTCGAAAGAGTCATTTTTTGTTGAATAAATATGCCTTCAGATGTTCGGGTTTGGTTTAGAATGCGTCGGATCGATAAATTAAAGTTTGAAGTTGAAACAATATTGCAGCCTACCTTCTTGAAGCCTTTGATCAATCAATGAAATCCTTTGATCGATTAGACATGTCTAGAGAATTTTAGCTAGAGCTCTGATTGATCGGAGCTTAAGCCTTTGATCGATCAAAGGCTCTTGAATTTTTCTTTCACACTACTTTTGGGCTAAAATTGTGGCTTTGTATTATTTTAGATATTTGTTAGGATATTTTTCTTTTATTTAGGATTTAATGTGTGGCTTAGCCTCACTCCCTCATTAGCCAGATATTTTAAGAACAAGAGGTAGAGAGAAGTGAGAGCTCTTCTTGTAATTTTCATCTTATCTTGTAAGTTTACCTTTACTTAATAAATGAATTCTTCTTCTATAATCTTTGTTGTTACAATTATTATGGAGTAGTCTTATTACTAGGGTTACAAAATAAATTTACAATGTAATTTCGGGCAGTTATTGTCTCAATCCATGTTTAAATGTTGATAAATAGTTGTGAGTCCTTCTTTCTTTTCAAATCTACCATTCTACAAACTTACTAGGTATTTCTATATGATGATTAGACTTTACATGCCTTGTATGTTTAGTTCTTGAGCATCAACAAAATTACAATACATTTGTGTAGTTCTTGTAAGCTTGTAACTCTTTTTCCCATCTATTGATTCTTCATCTCTTTGTAGAAATTATGACGAGTTCTTGAAAATCATTAGATGTAACATAAACTTGTGATACTTATTTTTGATTTACTTAATGATATTTTGAGTGCTTTATACACTATGTGTGATGTTTAGACTCATCGTTGTCTTATTTAAGTAAATGATCGATTAGCTAATGAGTTTATATCGTAAACTTCATCTCGTTTCATTGAAAGGATTCACTATCTAATTCTCTTTTATTTAAATCATGAGTTTTCAAATACATGATTTATGATAAACCCTTTTTTGATGAATTTATTATCACTATCTTGGATTAGCTTTATACGGGAATGGGTTGCATTGCTTCACACCCATTTTTAAGAAATAATTATGCTAACTTCATGCTTGGCGTGGAATTTTGATATATTTTATCTCGATATGTCTTTACATTGGGAATGAGTTGCCTTGTTTCGCACCCGTTGCTATTGAGAAATATCTCATGTTCCCCATCCTCGAGAATATTGTATTTGAAATCTTTGTATAAGATAGTAATCGCCGTATCTTATGTTGCAAATAATTTCCACAAATGTTAGGGCTTTCTTAATCTTTTTACAACTGTTTTACTTTTACATTATTTCAAAATCAGAAGATCATAAATATGTGATCTATTCCACTCCTTTCCAATTATCCTTGTGGACCGACACTCAGACTACCAAGACTATATTACTACTTTACTGACTTGCACTTGGGTTAACGCAACACGATATTTTTGTGGCTTCAATACGCACTTATTTTCAATGGAGACTTATACCTATACCATAATCTTTTATTTCTTTATAAGTATTGGTGGTCACAAATTAAGTCACACTAACCACCTCCACCACCACCAACCACTGGAGGTCCAACGACCACAACTGAAGCTCTGACCAAGTCCCTAGAGGCATGGCAATAATTTTTATATAATTCAAAAATAAATTTGCACCCAAATTTACATCTTTTAAGTGTCTACAAATTTAGAGTAAAATTAGATTTGTACTAAAATTTATATCTTAATTTTTCTATGGATTTAGTGCAAAAATATATTTTCACTAAAATTTATAACTGACGTCGATAAAATTTCGCATTGTGGTAGCTCAAGTGCAGGTACGTCAAGTTGTAATAAAGTCTCGGAAGTCCGAGTATCGATCCACAGGGATAGTCGAAAAGGAATGGAATGGATTACAGATTTTACAATATTTCTGGTTTCGTAAGTTGGATTGGTTGTGAAACAACGGAAATGTAAAAACGGTTGTGAAAATTAGTAAGAAAGCACTAAGGTATTCGGAAGTTGTTCGCAATACAATAGACGGTGTTTACTATATTATACATTGGTTTTAATACAATATTCTTGAGAATGGGGAATGTAGTCATATATCTCAATAGCAAAGGGTGCGAAGCTAGGCAACTCATTTCCGGATTAAAGTTATATCAAGAGCGAATACAACAATATTCCACCAAAGATAAAGTTGTCGTGTCTATCTCTTAGAAAAGGGTGTGAAGCAAAGCAACCCATTCCCGATGGAGCTAATCCAAGGTAGAGATGATAACTTTATCTTAACAATGTTTTATATTAAGCATGTGTGTGAAATCTCATGGTTTAAAAGAATGAAAATTAAATAGTGAATCATTACAATAAAACGAAACGACATGAAGATTGTGGAATAAATTCATCAACTAATTGATCATCACTTAAGAAAGAAAATAAGGAGTCTAAATAGCATGTCAAGTGTATGAAGTACTCAAAATATTATTAAGTAAATCAAAGATTAGATTAACAAATTTATAAACCATCCATGTAATTTTTAACAACTTTTAATAATCTCTACAAAAATCCATAGATGGGGGAAATGAGTTATAAACTTTCTAGAACCATATAAATATGTTGTATTTTCATTAATCAATAAGAACTAAATATACAAGGTATATAAAGTCTAATCTTTGGATGAAAATACCTAAAAAGCTCATAAGATGAAATTATTGAAGAGAAAAAATATTCACAAATATTTAACAAACTTTAAACATGGATTGAGGTAATAATCACCGAAAATCATATTGCGATTCACCTCCATAACCTTAGTAAATGACTACTCCATAATAGATGCAAAGACAAATATTATAGAAGAAGAAATCATTCTTACAATCAAGAACTTACAAGAGAAAATGAAGAAAGGTTACACCTTGAGCTCTCCCTTCTCTCTAGAACTTTTCTATGTAAAAACAAGATAATGATATCTACCTCCTCCCCTTAGCCTAAAAAACTAGCCAAAAATGTACATTAACTAATTAAATAATAAAGGAAAAATATCTCTTGGACAAAAATCCCAAAAAAAGGCCAAAAGTAGCTGGTAGTGGTTGCACTTGCCAGTCCATGATCGATCATGGTGTGCTCTGTCTGATGCTGTTTGGCCCATGATCGATCATGGGTTAGGATTTCCCAAACTCAGCACTTTTGTAAACCTTGAGCTTGCATTTGATCGATTCCTTGAATGCCATTGCACTTAATTCCTATTAACACATAGGAATACAACAAAACACACCTAATGAGATGATATTAGAACAAAACTCGCTAAGGCACTAATCTCGAGATAAATGGATAATTCGATAAGGTTAGGACAATTAATGCAACAAATAGCTCCGTGAAAGAGCTTATGCTTGAAAATATTATGCGTTTATCAATAACATTAGTTGTTTACGGATTTAGTGCAAAAAACATATTTGCTCTAAAATATATATTGCTTGTAGATCTACTGCAAAAATAGATTTGCACTGGTAACTGGTTGTTTATGGATTTACTACAAAACATATTTGCATTAAAATCTATATCATTAGCTGCTTGGAAGATTTATTGCAAAAACAGATTTACACTACATGTGACGGAGCTCCGGTGATGTATTGCACTCCGGTATTGGTTGTGGAACTCCGTTGAGGACTCCATCAATTGTTGCTAAACCTCTGATGAGTCGATGGGGGATGCCGGCAATGGGCAGTGGTGATAATTTTATTTTTTTTGGAATGAAAAAATAAATGAAAAATGAAGGGTATTTTAGGTTAAAAAAAGTGTCATTATTTTGAAATGAAAACGTAAAGGTATCTCCTTCGGATATGATAGAGCGTTGTAGTATGCTAGAAATAAAAAAGGAAGAAATTATTGACCGAGATGCAATGTCAGTTATTCTAGTTTAGCTCAGTTATTCGTTTTTTATATTATAGTTTTGTAACATTCCATGTTTTTAGATTAATACATACATACATATATATATAAGATGGGAAAAGTTGAATTTAATTATACCGATGTAAAATTAAATAGTATTAAACTCACTCATCATAGTTTTTTTAGATTTATAATTTTTTAATTTCATCGATGAATCCGACCATATCTTGAGACTCAGTCAAAACCATCGTTTGAGTTTTCCATAACAGAAAATTGGATTGGGTCAATTTGATTGACACAAAATTTGCCATATTAAGAGAAGCATGATATGGGTGTGATGGGTGAGGCAACCATTGATAATGTTTGTAGAAGAAGAAATAGGATGGAAAGATAGAAGAGATAGGCTAAGAGGATGGTTGCTCTTATCCATAACATTGACAATAATCCCTCCTATAAATTAAGATTTCATTTTTGAGTCTCAAATTGTTATAGAACTGCATGAATTTCAACCTAACCATTAGTCAAAAATAAGATTTTATTTATTTATTTATCTTATCTCAATATCTAGCACATTTATTATATTTCAATAAAATGATAAGAAACAAAAATCTTAGTTTGGGATGTATCCAAAAGAAAAATAGTTTCTTAACTTGGGAGAGCAAGCGCACTCAATGATTTGATATCATAATTTTATTTTATTTTTTTAAAAAGTTAGTCTTTGTGCTTGATAACTCTTCTACACGTGAAATACAACCAAATTTTTTTTTTATTTCATGGGTTATTGTAAATGGACATTTTTTATGAAAATCAAGAACCTAGATTGCTGCTAGGAGGTTTTTATATTAAATGGAAACTTAAAATATTAAGTTTAACCAGGTTTTTAATATAAAAATTAAGTTGACTTCCGAAAAACTAAGCACGCAATTAATGTATAGATCAAGCATTAATATAAGATGGAAAACATAAAATATTGAGTATTTTACATGGATTAAACTAATGTAAGTACAAATTGAGGGACTAAACTAATTAATTGATTTGTTTAATCCCTTTTATTAATGCCCATAAACCATGAGTTAGTGCTTTAATAGCTAGGGAGTACTGGATATATCTAAAACAACCAGAAAAAAAGCCCTCTTAAAACTTGAAATTCAGAAAGTATGGAGTACTGGTTTTGGAAGTTGGTTCTTTGGTCGATTATCATTTTATCACCCGCCACAGCCTTAGTGTTCCTCAACCGCCGCAGGCGGAACCACCTGCTACCTCCTGGCCCACCGGCGTGGCCGGTGTTTGGCCACATATTCAGTCTTGGAACTATGCCACACAGAACTCTAGCAGGGATGAAACAAAAATATGGCCCCGTTATTTGGTTAAAGCTAGCCTCGATGGACACCGTGGTTATCCTCACAACCGACGTGGTGACTGAGTTCTTCAAGAACCACGATGTCTTCTTTGCGGAACGCACCATCAGCGAAGCTCTAAAGTCACACGGCTATCACAAGAGCTCCATGGCTGTAGCTCCTTACGGAGCATACTGGCGCAAGTTACGTCGGATATGTATGTCCGAAATCTTCACAACCAAGAGGATCAGTGACGGTGCGCCCATTAGGCAAAAATGCGTCAACGATTTATTAATGTGGATTGAAAACGAGGCTAATCATGAAGGCCCGGGGGGACCCGGGATTATTCAAATTACACAACTAACGTTCTTTACATTGTTTAACATAATGGGAAACCTGGTGTTATCGCGTGACTTGGTGGATACAGAATCAAAGGTTGGCTCAGAGTTCTATACAGCGGTGATGGGAATAACCGAGTGGGCTGGAACTCCAAATATTTCCGACTTGTTCCCAGGGCTAAAACGGCTTGACCTACAAGGTATAAGAAAGAAGATGGATCGCGACATGGGCAGAACACTGGAAATTGTTTCTGGATTTATAAAGGAGCGCATGAAAGAACGGGAGGATGGGGGAGAGAAGAAGACAGACTTTTTGGACGTGTTGCTGGATTTTCAAAGTACTGCAGGAGACGAACCAACTAAATTACTAGAGCGGGACATTTGTGTATTTACAATGGTATGTACGTATTTAAATCTTTTATAATTACTCGCATATTTCTAATTGGAGTTACTTTCTAAAATTTTAGTTACTAATAATTTTTTTTTCCTGATTCATAATAATAGTATTAATATTAATCATTTTAACTATTGTGATGAATTGTGTCAATGATAACAACTTTTTTTTTTTATTTATGAATTTTCATACATTGGTTATGCTCGATCAATAAAAGAAACCAGATTTGAAAACGAAATTGGACTATCTGTGTAAGATGGAGTAATTATATATGTTGAACATTGATAATTAATTAACT
>CM038465.1:33546880-33639380 GCA_021464415.1 Lonicera japonica | reverse complement strand
AACGAAAATCCAATCGGAACAAAATACGCCAGAAGAAGAAGATTGGAAGGAGGAGGAGAAGAAGAATAACCGATCGGAAGAAGGAGAAGAAGTTTGGAACGAAAAGGAGAACAAGAAAAAAAAAGAAGAAGAAGAAAGGAAGAACCGATTGGAAGGAGAAGAAGAAAAAAGAAGAAGAAGAAAAAAAGAATAGATCAGAAGGAGAAAAAGAAGAGATCGGAAGAAAAAAAGAAAAACCGATCGGAAGGAGAAGAAGAAGAGATTGGAAGAAGAAGAAAAAAGAAGAAGAAGAAGAAGAAGAAAAGAAGAACAGGTCGGAAAGAGAAGAAGAAGAGATCGGAAGAAGAAGAAGAAGAAGAAGAAGAAAAAGAAAAAGAAAGAAAGAAAAGAAAAGGGGAAAAGTGCAAAATGACTTAAATGCCCTTCGTATATCGTGTGACAAGCACATGTCATGATTCCCGTCAAAAACTAACGGTGAGATTTAACGGAGTGGCCAATGTTAGTACGTTTTAAAAGTTCAATGGTCAAAGTGTAACAAATTTAAGTTCAGTGACTAATGGTAGAATTTGCCAATAGTTCAGTGGCTATTGATGGTATTTACTCTTAAATAAAATACCTAGAAAGCTTGAAGAATGATAGAATTGAAAAGGAAAAGTGTTGACCTTGAAGGTCTTCATCTTATTTTGATAATACCAATAAATCAATCATGTGTAATTTAACATGTTCTTGATTTAAGATTATAGCTTTCTTACATGGAATATTAAGAATAGTATAATTGTTCAAGGAAGTTTGATAATGATCATTAAATTAATATCCGATCAAGTCAACAATGCATTGGACTAGCAAGAAGATCAAACTCATCACAATGCAAATCCATGAAGATCAAGATCAAGGATCATATGCAAAAGCTTCAAGGGAAAAGCTTCAAGTGAATAATCAATTTGAAGAAACAAATCGAAGCATTCGAAGACTCACCTATTCGGTAATTGAGTATTTGCTTAGGATTAATGTAAAGTTTCTTAATTGATTGATTATATAGTTCAAACATGAACATGCATCATTCTTTGTTTAATCAAAATCAGTTTGAATCAAAAATCATTTCAAAATATCATTCTTGCAAAAACCGATTTTGAAATAAATTCATATTAAATTGATTTGAGCATATTTTGAGCTCTCCTGAAAATAGGTGTCTTAGGAACCTATATTTGACCTATCCCAAGCATTAAAATTTATTTTGGAGCTAAAATGCAAAAGTGAAAAAATTGGGATTTTGGCCTGATGGACAGGGCCCATCAGTCGACTAAGCAGGAAGGCTCAGTCGACTAAGGCTCGCTCAGTCGACTAAGGAGCTTTTCTCAGTCGACTGATGGCCCAGAATATAGCCGTTGGATTTCTGATTTTTAACCATTTTTGGTACCAAACTTCTACCAAACCTCATAAATGGCTATATCACTTTTGGGACTATATATATGACTTCTAAGACACATTTTGAACACCTTGAATCATTCTCATACTCTATTCTTCATCTATCTTCATCATTCAAATATTCAATAATTATTTTTGATCAATCATTAATCATTAAGCTCTATCATCTTGATCAAATAGAATAACTTTAGTGTGAGCTTCAAATTGTATTCTTTACACACTTAAGAGAGTTATTGTAAATTGGTGTGAATCACCAAACATCTTAGTATTCAATTGTGAGAGGTAATTCTCATAGGAAAAATAAGAAGGTAAATTCTTGTTTAATGTTTGTGAGAGGTCAATCTTACAAATTACCAAGAGAGAGATTCTTGTGCGAATATTGTGGTCAAGCAATATTTGTAAAGAGTGTGTGAGTAAGATACACTTGTAGTGGTTTGATCTTCACCCAGAAGGAGATTGATTTTAGTGAAAATTCTCGGGGAATTAATCGAGCGCAAACTATGGTTTGTGACTGCTCCAGAATAGCGTGTTGTGTTATAGCCCAAGTGCAGGCTCGTCAAGTTGTAATAAAGACTCGAAAGTCCGAGTGTCGAACCACATGAATAAGTGAAAAGGAATGGAATGGATTACGGATTAAATGATTTTTCTGGTTTTGTAAGTTGGATTTGTTGTGAAACAACGAAAATGTAAAACGGTTACGAAAATTACTAAGAAAGCACTAAGGTAGGTGGAGGTTAACTACGATACGATAGACGGTAACTGCAATCTCATACATAGATTTCAACACAAAGTTGTTGTGAATGAGGAATGTCGTGATACCTCTTGTAATGACCCGGTCCCACCTCAGTACGATATTGTCCGCTTTGAGTGGCTCCGCTCCAGCTACAATTGGGCAGCCCTTTCTCGCACGGCTTTGTTTTTGGGAGTTCACGACCAGCTTCCCAGGGGGGTCACCCATCCTGGGATTGCTCTGGTCCACTACTCGCTTAACTTCGGAGTTCTTATGGGATCCGAAGCTAGTGAGCTACCCAAAAGGCCTCGTACTTAATTAGCGACCAACTGTTACTTATATGGGTCTCAAGGATCCCCCATCTTTCGCTGTGGGATGCCCCTTTTGAGCTACCATTCCTCCCCTCCAAGGGAGTACTCATCACTCACAGGGCGTCACATCTTTCCCCCAAGGGAATCGACGTCCTCGTCGACACATCGTACTCGGCGGGGTCCGCTCTGATACCATTTGTAACAACCAGGTCCCACCTCAGTACGATATTGTCCGCTTTGAGTGGCTCAGCTCCAGCTACAACTGGGCAGCCCTTTCTCGCACGGCTTTTTTTTTTGGAGCTCACGACCGGCTTCCCAAGGGGGTCACCCATCCTGGGATTGCTCTAGTCTACTACTTGCTTAACTTCGGAGTTCTTATGCGATCCAAAGCCAGTGAGCTACCCAAAAGGCCTCGTACTTAATTAGCGACCAACTGTTACTTATATGGGTCTCAAGGATCCCCCATCTTCCGATGTGGGATGCCCCCTTTGAGCTACCATTCCTGCACCAGTCTTATTAGTCTATTTACACTCGTGCAAATGATTGTTTAGTGATTCGGGTGGTCCGAATCGATTTCGGGTTGCATATGGTAAGTTTCTGTCTTTCGCGATTAATGGTTTTTTGCCAACTTTGAGATACTATAACTTCTTCATTTGATGTCCGAATGAATCCCCATCAGTTTCCAAATCTCCGTATCGTTCTCCTCTACAACTTTCGTGTTTGGCCCAGAACGAAATTTCAGTATCTCGGGGGTCCGAGAGGCCAAAAATTAGTTGAATTTAGTGTAGTGGTTCCAAGATCGACATTGGCCTTCCCAAGATCGATCTTGGGCTATCCTGGGAGGAAAATGTTTGGCAGAGAGCTCCCAAGATCGATCTTGGACACCCAAGATCGATCTTGGTGCCCTGGAGTCGAATTTTCCAGAACTTTGACCCCATTTTTATACACTCAAATCATCTCTTCTCCTCTATTTCGCCCCATGCTTCTCCCACACACCTAAAAAGAGTTCTAGAGTGAGGGAGATGATATATGTAAGTTATCATGGTGGGATTTTCATCTTGATTCAAGAATTACGCACACAACATCACTATTCATCATCTTCCTCCTATCAAAACCTCCATGGAAGCTTGGCAAAGCTTGGAGAAAGCTAGGGCAACCACATTCCTCCATCCATGGGACTTCAAATTATGTTTGAAGCTTCAATCCAGGTGGGAACACTTATATTAAACTTGCTTTTCAAATTATTAAATGTTGCATTTGAGATTTCTACACAAGTGGGGGGAGATTTTCATGAAACCCTAGGTTTGTAGTGAAACATGTGGATTGGCTTAGTATAAACTCCAATTAGTTGTTGATAATGATGGGTTAACACATATATTGCATGTATGTACGATTAATTTCATGTTTTCATTACATATGTTTAGAGATTCACAATGAACCCATTTTCTAGTTGCATGTTTAACCTATGAATGGGAGGTTTTGGGGTTTGTGCATAATAGATGCTTATTTGTGGGTTGGAAATGGTAGAAATACCTATATATCACATTAGTGACAAGTATCGAGCCCTATTGAGGAGATTTCCTTAAAAACCCACAAAGACGGAACCGTATGTAGCAAATTGTGAACTTGGCGCTCCATGTAGACTATCGTAAATAATAATAATGAGTACACTACTTTGGTACATTCTAATGGTGTGAGATACATATGTAAATGAAGTTTATTGACCATAATATTTGATTATTGATATTAGGATGAGGCTAAAGAATGAATTTCATTGTTCATGCCATGTGAATGACATGTCTACCTCCTTATGTTGATTTCTACACGTGTGGTGGATTATGTGGCCTTGTGATATGTATATATATATCAATGATGAATGGATATATTGGTGTTGATACGATCACATGTGCTATAATGATGTTGGGACATCTATGTTGTACATACACGTTCTTGATTGATGTTTTGGCCCATTTATCTATACGGGCATTGATTGTAACGTTCTAGCCTCACCATGGAGGGTCGTAGCCCTGCCATATGATTAGGTTGTAGTTGCTATGTTTAAACACTAATACTAGTTGTGGGTTGAAGCCCCGAATGATTTAGGGTTGGAGCCCTATATAATGTGATTGGTTGTGATTCTATTTGTGAGATTTGTTGATATATTTGTTGTTTGCATGATAATAAGGCCGGGGGCACTGGGATACAAATGCCAGGCCGGGGGCACCGAGCTATAAATGCCAGGCCGGAGGTACCGGGATAGAAATACCATTGTATACGTATACAGGTGCACTATAGTAAGGCCGGGGGTACCTGGATATAAATACCAGGCCGGAGGTACCGGAATATAAATACCAAGAGTTATAACTGGAGTGGAGCCACCCAAACGAATAAGGGAGAGGGCTACCCAGTACACTGGAGTGGAGCCACCTAAAACAGATAAGGGAAAGGGCTACCCAGTACAGTGCGGTGGTAGCCGCCTATTATATTATCATATTGATGTATATTGCCTTCTCGCGGATGAGTTTCGTAGTCCTGCATTTTATAGCTTCCCTGGCTTGCGGATTAGATCGTGTGGCTCTATCAACGGAATGGCGTTCCGAGAAGTAGTAGTCCTACACTTAGGTGAAAGATCCTATGGTAGTTTCGTCCTTGGAGGAACGTGCTTGTACGGGTGTCTTCTCGTTAACTATTTGGAGCGTAGTCCCCGGGAAAATGTCCTGCGCCGGTTCAACTCCAAATGAATTACGAGATAAGACCAAGTCCCTGAGCATTTCTCTCACTCGGAGGAGACATGATTAGTTTAAAGCTTGGGGTATTTCCGGAACCGATGCTCTATGCCTAGTGACCGCGGGGTGTAAGCTGAGGCTTTATACAAGAGATATGACATTTTGATGTTTATATGCATGTTACTTGTATGGTTGATTGTATTATATCTCTTGTGGTCATTATCCTTATTCATGTGATTATGTCGAGATTATTGTATGACAAGCATTACATGGGTCAATTGACTACGGGAAGCGAATCCGTCATAGCATGACAAACTATAGGAAGCTAGTGTTTGTGATGAGATGGTTTTATACCAATGGTTCTCTGGCGATATGGGAATTAGTTGAGAGTATTCCATAGGACCTAGGGACGTCTCAGTTAGTCGGATAGATAGCTTTCGGTGAATAGGATGGGAATCTTAGTGGGGATCGACATGCACTTGTGTGTAGATTACATTGCGTTGCATTGTTTTATAAACTTTTGTAGTAAAGTGAAGTAGTTATTTTCTGTACAAAACCTATATAGTTTCCACTGATCCCGGTTTTGGCTCATCCCGTTTTATAACAGTTTTGCAGGGCAAGCTTCGGGGTTGGAGCATGGCGTATGGTCTAGAAGCATATGATGTTCACATACTTTCGAAGTCTTTAAGATTAAGGACTAACTACTGTATCACCTTTTGTTATCTCATACTATTTGTACTTATGTATAGGTTTTGAAACTATTATAATAAGGAATGTGTAATTTCGAACTTGTAGAAATGATTTCATATGTGGAGTGGATTATAGATGTTCATTGAATAGGATTACATTTGTATATAAATGGTTTTAAACCTGAGAGGTTGATTCTACAAATGAACTCCACATGCCAAAATTTTATAAAAAGAAAAGTTTTTGAAAGTTGTATTTTTATGTATTTAGACTTGCCGTCGCACGCGGCATCCGTGATTAACCGGGTTCCGGAGGTGAAAATCTCATAACGGGATTCGGGGCGTCACACCTCTCAATAGTAAAGGGTGCGAAGCTAGGCAACTCATTCCCGGGTCAAAGCTATATCAAGAGAGAATATCATGAAATTCCACCAAAGATGAAGCGATCATATCTATCTCTTAGCCAAGGGTGCGAAGCTAGGCAACTCATGCCTATCAAGGCTAATCCGAGAGAGAGATGGTATTCTCATCGAAACAAAGTTTTATGATAAGCATGTGTGTGAGATCTCATGGTTTAAAGGAATGAAAATTATGTAGCGAATCATCATAATGACACGGAAAGAAGTTTATGGAATAAAATCACCAACTAGAAAATTCTTACTTTAAAAAGACGATAATGAGTCTAGATAGCACGTAAAGTGTACAAAGCACTCAAAATATCATAAAGCGATGCAAAAACTAGATTAACAATTTTATAAATCATTTATGGAATTTAAGAACTCTTTGTAATCTCTACAACTAGGAACGAAAAAATCCATAGATGGGGAAATGAGCTACAAGCTTCTTAGAACCATAAGAATATGTTGTATTTGCATTAGTCAACAAGCACTAAGCATACAAGGAATGAAAAGTCTAATCGAACAATGAAAATACCTAGAAAGCTTGTAGAATGAAGGATTTCGAAAGGAAAATGATTCACAAATATTTAACAAACTTTAAACATGGATTGAGAAATTAATTACCGAAAATTATATCGCGATCAACCTCCACAACCTTAGTAAAAGACTACTCCATAATAGATGCAAAAACAAATATTATAAAAGAAGAAATCATCCTTACAATAATGACTTATAAGAGGAAAATGAAGAACAAAATATACTTTAGCTCCCCTTTCTCTCTAGAACTCTCTTGTGATCTAAGATGATAATCAGTCTATCCCCTTATCCCTAGACTAAAACAATAGCTAAAGGTGTCCTAAAATTAAGTAATTAATCAAAGGAAAATATCTAGGAACAATAATCCCCAAAATAAGGCAAAAAGAAGGAGTTGGTGGCTGTCCCCACCAGGCCATGATCGATCATGGCCAACCCATGATCGATCATGGGGTCTTCTGCCTGAAGGTTAATTTGCACCATGATCGATCATGGAATCCCATGATCGATCATGCTTCTGGAGTTTCTTCAAATCAGCATTCTTGAGAGTTTTTGGCTAGCACTTTATCAATTCCTTCAAGGCCATTGCATCCTATGCCTATAAACACATAGAAACACAACAAAAGCACACCTAGCGGGAGGAAGTTAGATACCAAACTCGCTAAGACACTAATCTCGAGATAAGCGGATAATTAGGCAAAATTAATTCAACAAACGCGTCAAGCGACTCCGAGAAAGAGCTTATACATGACAATATTATGCGTTTATCAGTTTGGTAAAACAAAACCGTGAGGACAAAAAACCTTGGACTTCAAATCGGTTCAATCTTTCTAACTCAAACTCTTTATTTACTTGCTTTATTATTGCTTGTTTTAAAATTGTTTGATTATTGGATTCTTATGTTGGCTTGTTTGTTTTATCTATTCCTTGATATATTTGATTAGTAAATTTGTTTTACTTAAACGATTTTCGAAAAGTTTTTAAATTTCGCATTAAGCTTTTCAAACCCTATTCACCCCCTCTAGGGTTAGAATCCGACCAACAAAAAGGATTCACAATAATTTCACACTATTTAAACATGGATTGAGATACTAATTATTGGAAATTATATCTCAATTAACTTCCGTAACCTTAGTAGAAAACTATTCCATAATAACCGAGACAATAATTATAGAAGAAGTATTCATTTCTGAAAATAAAAGTGAACTTGCAAGAGAAAAATAAAGATATAAGGATGAGCTCTCACTTCTCTCTCTCTCTTTTAGTTCTTGATGAAAATAATACTTAGTGTCTAAGTGAAGCTAAGCCATCTCAAATATATTAAAGAAAAGAAAAATATCTAACAAATATCTAAAATAACCAAAACCCAAAGTTTTAGCCATAATGTAGTGTGAAAGAAACCATTAAGGACCTCTAATCGATCAGAGGTTAAAGCTCTGATCGATCAGAGCTCAGGGAAAAATCTTTTGGCAAAATCTAATCGATCAGAGTTTTCAAAAATGTAGCTGCAATGCTCTATCAACTTGAATCTTCAATTCTATCAATCCAAAGCATGCTCAATCAAATCAAAACATCTTAAGACATACTTATACAACAAAAAATGGCTCTTGCAAGCTAAGTTAGATACAATACATTATTACGAGGGGCACCAAATAAATTTTAGCTAAATATAATAATTAACATAATAAAGGCGATGACAAACTCAATTAAAGAGTATAGTAATTGGCAATTTTTTGCGTTTATCAACTCCCCCAACTAATTTCTTGCTAGTCCCTTAACAAGAAAAAAAAACTATAAACACAAATACATGAAACTGTGCATCCAACTATTAACTTCTAGGTTCCCCTAGAAGGCGAGTCTAGCCTCACGAAGGTTTTTAGAAATGCAACCTAAAAACATCGAAAAAATGATCATGAGGAATAAGGATAAATGAAGATTCAAGATTCAATTTGCAAAGCATAAGGCACTACTATCAATATCGCCTGAATGGTGGTTATTTGAATGATTATTTAATTCCCCTATCTCCGATATATATCATTCCCTCAATTCCCAATTCTCACATACTCAAATTCGGCTTTGAACAATTCTAATTAAACATAAAGAGTTCAGAACATTATAGGAGAAAGAGGAAATTTTTTCAAAAACAAAAAGCTCTAGAAATTGTCAATTGCAAGCACATTCTTTATCTTTTACTTGGAGTTTATGCCAAAAATGGTCAAAGAGGCAAACATGCTAAGGGGGCAGTGGTCTCACTTAATCAACGATTATCATCACTTAATTTTCAAGTGGAACAGAAGCTATTCACCCTTTCCCAAAAACTTGCCTTTATCTTTACCAAATTTTTTAAAGTAAAATGACTTTGAATATTACCAAGTGGAGTGATTAAGTCAATATTGTGATAAAATTCGTCCAAGTGTTTAAAGTGCCATGCTTTTGTCCTCCTTATTAGAAGATCCTTTACGAAAGAGCTTCCGTCATTTTTAAACAAGAATTCCACTTTTCAAAATGAACATAACTCTAAATGTTACCAAAGAATTTAAACAATCCAAAACCAGAAGCATGTAAATGGGAAATGGTTTAAAACACGAATTTACATAAAGCAATGCAAATTAGATATTCATACAAACACCTATCTAGCTCAATGAATTCATGCCCAAAGCTAATAAATCAAATATCATGTAGAAGAAGAGTTACTTAAAAAATGTCCATTTACAATAGTCCATGAAATTCAATATTTTTTTTGTACATTTTATTTCACATGTAGAAGAAGAGTTATCAGGCACAAAGACTAACCGCCTTTTTAAAAATATATATATATATATGATATCAAATCATTGGGTGCACTTTACTCTCCCAAGTTAAGAATCTATTTTTCTTTTCGATACATCCCAAACAAACATTTTTGTCTCTTATCATTTTATTGAGATATAATAATAATAATAATAATATTAATCATCATCATCATCATCATCATCATAATAGTAGTAGTAGTAGTAGTAGTAGTAGTAGTAGTAGTAGTAGTAGTAGTAGTAGTAGTAGTAGTAGTTGTTGTTGTTGTTGTTGTTATAGTGATATACTAAAAGCCATAATTTTCTTCTTGGTTTGGATATGTTATAAACTTAGTTTTGCTATTTTAATGAGAATATTTATGGGCAATGGTTGCATTATATTATTTATTTAAATATTGTGCATGTGTGTCTTTTATTCCATATAGTAGATGATTTGGTATCTAGAGCATAGATTACACACAGAAGATCATATCATCGATTCTTGTGGAATATAAGTTTAATGGTTCACAGTCTTAGATGGAATTGGACACCCATCGGTATGATTGTAGCACAAGTTTTAGTAGTTTATCTTAACTATAGGAAACGGTATAGTTTTAACTCGTTGTGCTAGTACACTTTGTGTGTATTGAATAGGACCAGTTTGGGTTAATTATTTTTATACTGACTATATAAAACAATTTAAAATCCCATGGTTATTATGATTACTTATGCTCTTAATCTTGAAATAATTAATAGACATATATATGTAGTGTTTGTTGTTTTGACTCATTAAGAGTGAGATTCATTTATGGATCAATAATCTTCGTGAATTGGATGACGACACTATATATATAATGAATATTAATTATTGACGGAATCCACGTCCCGGTATAGGGATTGATGATAGCCCCTTGAGAAGCTTATCATGTCAAACCCTGTAAGTGGATTATTTTAATCTGACATGTCAAATAAGTTAAGTGGTAGACTAAAGGATTAAGAAGTCATTTAAATATAATTGTCAGTAATTTAATTTAAATGACGGTTATCTGTAATCTTAACGTGGGGAGAATAATAAGTATTTAATAATAAGGAGCTCGAAATATAATTTTGAGATAAGGACGGGAGTACAATTATAATTCTTTAGTGGTGTGAATTATAATTTATGGAAGGAACTAATTCATAGTGGAATTAGGATTCCAATTTTCCATAGGAAGCCCAAACACTTATTTCTCCTTAAGGTCCCTATCGTAGCCTTATATATAAGCCGGTCTTGTCTCTTCTAATAATAACAATAATTCTCATGAGTTAGAGTTTGTTATATTGACAGAGGAGAAAATCTTGGTGATGCAGTTGTTAGTGTGATATACTAAAAGTGATAATTTTTTTGTTGGTTTGGATATGTTATAAACTTGATTTTGCTATTTTAATGAGAATCTTTATGAGCAATGGTTGCATTATATTGTTTATTTAAATATTGTGCATGTGTGTCTTTTATTCCATATAGTAGATTATTTGGTGTGTAGAGTATAGCTTACACACAGAAGATCATATCATTGGTTCTTGTGGAATATAAGTTTAATGGTTCACAATCTTAGATGGAATTGGACACCCATCGGTAGGATTGTAGCACAAGTTTTAGTAGTTTATCTTGACTACAGAAAACGGTATAGTTTTAACTCGTTGTGCTAGTACACTTTGTGTGTATTGAATAGGACCAGTTTGGGTTAATTGTTTTTATACTGACTATATAAAACAATTTAAAATCCCATGGTTATTATGATTACTTATGCTCTTAATCTTGAAATAATTATTAGACATATATATGTAGTGTTTGTTGTTTTGACTCATTAAGAGTGAGATTCATTTATGGATCAATAATCTTCGTGAATTGGATGACGACACTATATATATAATGAATATTAATTATTGACGGAATCCACGTCCCGGTATAGGGATTGATGATAACCCCTTGAGAAGCTTATAAGTTTTGATCATGTCAAACCCTGCAAGTGGATTATGTTAATCCGACATGTCAAATAAGTTAAGTGCTAGGCTTAAGGATTAAGAAATCATTTAAATATAATTGTCAGTAATTTAATTTAAATGACGGTTATCTGTAATCTTAACGTGGGGAGAATAATAAGTATTTAATAATAAGGAGCTCGAAATATAATTTTGAGATAAGGACGGGAGTGCAATTATAATTCTTTAGTGGTGTGAATTATAATTTATGGAAGGAACTAATTCATAGTAGAATTAGGATTCCAACTTTCCATAGGAAGCCTAAACACTTATTTCTCCTTAAGGTCCCTATCGTAGCCTTATATATACGCCGGCCTTGTCTCTTCTCAAGATAAAAATAATTCTTATGAGTTAGGGTTTGTTCTATTGAGAGAGAAGAAAATCTTGGTGATACCGTAGCCCACACTTGGTGCAAGATTTGATGGCGAAAGGAATACGATAGAAGATCTTTAGGTTTTTCGGCACAGCAATCGTAAATCAATCGTAACTTTTGATCCCACTGTTGGATCGGGCTGATTTTTGGATATGTGGTTCGGAACGCAAAGTTACTATTTTGCCACAAAAAATCAGGACGATCAGAAGTCGTTTTGATGGCGAAACAAATTAATTTTTGTAGCCTAGCGAGAATAAAAAAAAAATCTGACCAAATCGCAATCTGATGCATTCAAACCCTAATCTCCTCATATGGATCCTCTACATGATCCACAAAGGTGAAATCCCTTTATTCTTATAGGGTTTTAGCATAAGTTTTTTTTTGTTGTTCAATCTATACGCAATATCAAATGATCTTGTATTTATGTCTCCATCAGCGGTAGCCCACACTCGGTGCAAGATTTGATGGCAGAAGGAATACGATAGAAGATCTTTAGGTTTTCTACACTGCAATCGTAAATCAATCGTAACTTTTGATCTCACCGTTGGATCGGGCTGATTTTTGGATATGTCGTTTGTAACGTAAAGTTACAATTATGACGTGAAAAATCAGGACGATCAAAATTCGTTTCGGTGGTGAAAACAATCAATTTTCGCAGCCCAGCGAGAATTAAAAAAATCTGACCAAATCGCAATATGATACTTTCAAATCCTAGTCTCCTCATATGGATCCTCTACATGATCCACAAAGGTGAAATCCCTTTATTCTTATAGGGTTTTAGCAAAAAGATTTTTATTCAATCTATACGCAATATCAAACGATCATGTATTTATGTCTCCATCAGTAGTAGTAGTAGTAGTAGTAGTAGTTATAATAATAATAATAATTGATGGTGCAAAATATTAAAATCCAATTTACCCCGCTAACTACGAGCTAACACGTGGCCATCCACGTTAAGCTATTAGACTTGCCCCAGCGCGAGGAGCTCTGTTGAGTTACCGTAAGAAGGATAAAGTCCCTCAAGGAATGGGTACTTGCTCGAGAGTTGATTACATGTGGAGAATTGTGAAGCTCGGGCTCCAGAGCTCTTTCGGCGAGTTCTGGAGCTCCCTCTCACCGAACAACTCTGCCATAGTGGTTTGCAGGAGTATGGGTGACTGCCACCTGCTCTGCAGAGCGCATAGAACTCCCCTCACTTTCATTAAATGCATCCCAACTGCATTTCATGCACCGAAATTCTTGGAGAAGTAATGTCAGAGTAGGTACTTATCGAAGCATGGCCCCAGACCTGCTATGGGAGCTCTGGACACACATCTCCTCCAGTCATATGTATACAAGAAGCATTTACTTCTCTCAACAACCAAGTTTCCAACAAGAAAGACCAAGCTTAATCAAGACTACCTAAGCAACAACATAAGAGAGAAACAGTGCAGAGGGCATTCGGTAGAGCCCCAAAATTAGAGAAGCCATAACTCGTGTAACTCGAGCATACTCTTATTGTAATATTGTGAGGATAGGATAGAGACTTTTGTGAGTTTGTAATAGTTGTTCATTTATCATTAATATAAACCAAACCGAGCTCCTAACTTTATTCCACAGGGGAGGACTAACTCGTATCTTCATACGAGACCAACCTCCTCTATACATCCTTAATTTTGTTGGCCCGTTGCATTCATTATTTTTATCATCTAATCCATTTATTTGACTGTGTGGTCTAAATTGCACTCGGCTTGTTTTACGCACCAACAGTTTGGCGCCGTCTGTGGGAAAGACAGTTTCTCAATGTCACATACCTTTTCAAAAGCTAAAAAAGCATCCAAAATTTACTATGTCTTATAAACAAACTCAGCCAGATCCTATATTGGCCTTACAAGAACGACAAGCTACTCTTCAAGTTTCAATTGACAGACTCTTAGCCCAGAGAGAGAGTCCCCATGTCAGCTCGAGAAGCAGGTCAGTTTCAACCTCTGCGTCTGTTGATGTTCACCTAATCCCTCCACGAGTCCCAGTCAGAGAAAGGCTTGGAGACTGTGGCAGAGGATCTAGGGGGAGCCGCAGTAGAACTGGTGAGATCGAATCCCACCGCTCCAACTTTACTAAGGAGACCTCATATGAAGAAGTTTCGGCTGCAATCCCTCTCCCACCAGTAAAAGACCCACGGATGAACATTGTTCGCAAAAGGTGCTTGGATGGACATCGAAGTCAAAGAAGAGGCCTACCTCCCCTCCCATCAACTCGGATACCTAAGCGAGAGGTGGAGGTCATACCCGACAATCCGTCTTCGATAGGATCTCTCACAGAGAGTCGGTAGAAGAGGTCGATAAGAGATTAATGTCGAAAATGGAGGCTCAAATGGCATAGATGATAAAGACTGTGGGTCATCTGGCAGGGAGCTCAACAGGAGCTCTTGTAAGGGACTCCAAGTCTCTTTTTGCAGATCACATTTAGAGTTGTCTGGTCCTTAAGAAGTTTAAGCTCCTGGCGCTAGAATCTTATGATGGAACCACCGACCTTGTGGATCACTGGCAACAATATGGAAAAATGATGAGGCTCCAGAATGTCCCAGACGGTGTAATATGTAGAGCTTTCGTTACCACTTTTAAGGGGGCAGCCTGGATGTGGTGCAACAGCCTGCTCCCAGGATCGATCCTGAGCTCACAGGAGCTCGACACTAAGTTCATTTCGCATTTTTTGAGAACCAGGAAGCAGTCTAAGTCCTCTACTCACCTCTTCACCGTAAAGCAAAGGTCTACAGAAAGCTTGAAGGAATATGATTATTGCTTTAACCAAGAAAGCCTCATGGTCGCAAATCTAAATGAAGATGTAGCAGTAGCAGCCTTTATGGAAGGGGTAAGCTCCCTATACTACTTTATCACTTTGGCGAGAATGACCCCGAAGACTATGTTCGAGCTCCTGGATGAGGTCAACAAGCAGATTGGCATGGAAGAAACCCTACAAAGAAAGAACCTATCAGGCCTATCAGCCCTCCTATCCTCATCCAAGCGCCAAAGGGGGCACAACCCACCCCGCGGTCAAGAGAGAGAGGGTAAGAAGGGTAAGAAGGAATCAAACAAGTCCGAGCCAAGGGGAGGCAAAGCACGCCAGCAGTTTACTCCTCTGACAACCCCTTTGGGTATGGTTTATGCTTAATTAGATCCAGGACAGATCCCAGAAGCTCGAAAGATGAAGACGTCTGAGAAAAAGCAGGATACAACCAAGTATTGCTGGTACCACAAAGATCATGGACATGAAACAAATGATTGCTGGAAGTTGAAGGAAAAGATTGAGAAGCTCATCCATAGAGGGTAGCTCAAGCAATATGTAGATAGGAAGAATGAGGTTCCCACAAAAGCCAAATAAAAGGCTCCAGAAAATGAGATATTCATGATTGAGGGGGGTTCCTCCTATTCTGGGAACAATAACAGGTCCAAAAAGGCCTATATCAAATAGGCCAAGTCTTCAAGCTTGGAGGCAGAGTACGTCATCTTCAGACCTACTAAAATGGTGAAGTATGACGTCAAAGAGCTCATATTCACTGACGAAGACATGAATGGGGTAGATTTCCCATATGACAACCCTTTGGTAGTGACGGAAATGATGGGCAATCACAATGTCCACAGAATCCTCAGAGACACATGGGCTACCTCCAACCTCATGTACTATAGTGCCTTCAAGGCCATGTGTCTCACCACAAAGCACCTGACCCATTCGTTGGTCACCCTGGTTGGTTTTTCAGGGGAGAAGACTAAGTCTTTAAGGACCATCAAACTAACTGTAACTTTGAGTACAACTCCGAAGCAAATCACCACTATCGCTGAGTTCTTAGTACTAGATAAAGATCCCCATTATAACGCTATCCTCGGCAAGGGTACGCTCAATGAGATCAGGGCTGCCATTTCAACTTGTAGCCTGACTATGAGGTTCCCTACCCCCCACGAAGTCAGGGAGGTAAGAGGAAATTAGGCTCAATACTTCCAGTTCGGGACTCTGAAAGAGGTCAAAACTATAGACATTACGGTTGTCGAGCTCGAAGTCACGACTGTGGAAGAATTAATTGATGCGGGAAGACTTGGCAACTCAGAAAAGTGGGAGATCGACACTTTAGACCCCAAGGACGAAGAGAAAGAACTCTGTGGTGAGCCAGTGGAACACTTAGAAGAATTAGAAGACTTAATTCTTGACCCTTCACAGCCTGACAAAATCCTGAAAATCAGTGATCAACTTGGCACAAAAATTAAAGAAGAGCTCTGTCAATGCTTACGAGTTAACGCGGATGTCTTTGCATGGTCCCACGATGACATAAAAGGGTTGAACCCAGAGATCATGGTGCACAGGCTAAGTGACGACCCAGCTTTCAAGCTTGTGAGGCAGAATAAAAGGAATTTTTCTACGGAAAGGAATTTGGCCGCCAAAGAGGAGGTCCACTATCCAAAATGTATCTCTAACATAGTTCTTATGAAGAAGCACAGCGGGAAGTGGAGAATGTGTGTGGACTTCAAAGACCTCAATAAGGCCTGCCCAAAAGACAGTTTCCCATTCCCAAAGATTGATCAGCTTGTAAATGCAACCGCGGGACATAAAATGTTGAATTTCATGGACGCATACTCTAGCTATAACCATGTTAGAATGGCTCCAAAAGATGAAGAGAAGACCTCCTTCATCACCAAGGAAGGCATGTACTATTATAGGGTTATGCCCTTCGGCTTAAGAAATGCAGGGGCTACCTACCAAAGGGTGATGAGCACACTATTTAAAGATCAGATAGGCAAAAACTTGGAGGTTTACGTTGATGACATGTTGGTCAAGAGTCTTAGAGCCCCGAATCATGTGGCCAACCTCAATGAAGCCTTTTCCATACTCCAAAAAAATGGCATGTCCGTCAATCCAGTCAAGTGCGCTTTTGGAGTAAAAGGGGGGAAATTCTTGGGCTTTATGGTCACTCAGAGGGGAATTGAAGCCAATCCCGAGAAGATACAAGCCCTTATTGACATGAGATCTCCATCCAAGTAGAAAGAAGTCCAGAGCCTGGCAGGAAGGGTGGCAGCTTTGAACAGGTTCATTTCCAGAGCAACAGACAAGTGCCAACATTTATTCAAAACCCTCAAAAAGGCATTAGAATGGACAGAAGAGTGCGAGCCGGCCTTCTAACAACTCAAGCAGTATCTTGGAGCTCCACCCTTTCTCAGTTCACCGAAAAAAAGGAGATTTTAAGTTTATATATGGCAATTTCGAGAACGGCGATCAACTCAGCACTAATAAGAAATGAGGGAGAGGCACAACTTCTTGTCTATTACACAAGTAAAGCTCTGCATGCTGCCGAGCTGAACTATCCGAGCCTAGAGAAACTGGCTTACACCATTCTCTTCACTTTTAGAAAGTTGAGACCCTACTTATAGGCCCATGCCGTCGATGTACTCACCGACTAACCCCTACGAAGAATCCTTGACAAGTCGGAGCAGTCGGGGAGGTTAGCTATTTAGGCTGTAGAGCTTGGACAGTTCGTGATCGATTATAAACCTCGAACATTTGTCAAAGGACAGACCGTGGCGAAGTTCATAGCGGAGTTCACATACAATGACTTTCTAGTTACTGAGCCTCCAAAATTACTGCCACCTGCAGACCCAAGCACCTCGAGCCCCACCTCTCTAAAATTATGATCGAAAATTCCCATTTGGATACTCCACGCAGACGGGGCATCTAATTTACAGGGATCTGGTGCTGGTGTATTGCTAATCACCCCTGAAGCTAACAGCCTTGAAATTGCTCTCAAATTCCTCTTCAGAGCCTCCAACAACAAGGCTGAGTACAAAGCCATCATTATAGGACTGAGAATAGCTGCAGATTAGGGGGCAAGACAAATGGTGGTCTACAACGACTCCACGGTAGTGGTTGGCAAAATACTTGGCCACAACATGGCTAAAGAAGATCACATGGCAACCTATTTGGCCAAGGCTAAGGCAGCAGTTCGGAGGTACTCAAACCTAGTTCTCATCAAAGTCCCTCGAGCTCAGAATAGTAAAGTAGATTGTTTGGCAAAGCTCGCTTCGTCCTCAGACGTACCGAATGGCATCCATGTAGAGTATCTGGAAGAGAAGGCCATCGATGAGATCACAGTGCTCGACACAGCCCCAGCATAGGTTTGTAAATGTTGGATTGACCCAATTCTGGACTACTTAACGAGTGGAGCTCTCCCCAACGACAAGAAAACGGCCAAAAGGATAAAATACATCTCCAGCAGGTACATGATCATTGAAGAAATACTGTACAAGAGGGGGCACGTCCTCCCATTTTTGCTCTGCCTACAACCTTACCAGGCCTAAACAACACTGTTAGAAATCCACGAAGGTCTGTGTGGAGGTCATCCAACAGCTCACTCGCTGGCCTTTAAAATTAGCAAACAGGGCTACTTTTGGCTCACTATCTTGCAAGACGCCAATGAGCTGGTAAGAATATGTGACAAGTACCAGCGATTCGCCAACATCTAGCAACTCCCAGCAGAGCTCATGACCCCTGTTAGCAGTCCTTGGCCCTTCTCTCACTGAGGCATGGACATAGTTGGACCTTTCCCCTTAGGTAAGGGGCAAACTAAATTTGCAGTGGTGGAAATTGATTACTTCACCAAGTGGGCTAAGGCAGAGGCATTCACTACAATCACTACAATGAAAATCCAGAGTTTTGTGTGGAGAAACATCATCTGCCATTTCGGTCTGCCAAAGGTGCTGATCACAGACAATGGGGAGGAATTTGACTGCGACCTCTTTAGGGACTTCTACGAAGGACATGGGATTAAAAACCATTACAGGTCTTCCGTCCATCCCCAAGCCAATGGTCAGACAGAGGTCACCAATAGAACCTTACTGAACTCGTTGAAAAAGAGGCTTGATAATGCCAAGGGAAATTAGTCTGAAGAGCTCCCGTCAGTTCTATGGGCCTATCGAACCACTATCAGAGGTCCAACTCACAAAACTCCTTTCTCTTTAACCTATGGGACTAAAGCAGTCATTCCAGTGGAAATGGGGGTACCCACGTATAGAATTAACCATTATGATCCAGCTCAAAACAATGAAGGCCTGCTAACAATTTAGAACCCCTTGAAGAAAAAAGAGAACAAGCTCGAATCAAAGAAGAGGCCTACAAAAGGAGCATGGTTAAGAGCTACGACAAAAAGGTCAGGTACAGAGGTCTGAATGTTGGCGATTTGGTGCTCCGAAAAGTCACCTTGGCAACAAAGACTTCTGAACATGGCAAGCTCGCTACTAAATAGGAAGGTCCCTATGTGGTCACCAAGCTCAGCCAACCTGGTACCTATTATCTGAGGACTGTAGATTGCATGGAGCTCATAAGACCATGAAACATAGAACACTTCAAGAGATACTACCTTTAAGCTGAAATATATTGCAATTTTGTAATAGTTGTTTCCTAGAAGAATGTATACAAAAATTTTGTTACGGTACTTCATTGCTTGTAAAAATGCATTAAAAAAAAGAAAAGAAAAACCCTTTTATAAAAGGGTCAGTTTAGTAAATACTCAGCTCGCAAGAAGCACACTTGCACTCTATAAAAAACCTCTCACAAATATGCCAATTTAGTAAGTACACAGCTCACAAGAAGTACACTTGCACTCTGTAATCACAAAGAGGTCAGTTTAGTAAGTGCTTGGCTCGCAAGAAGCACACTTGCACTTATGAGAATCTACAAATCCATCCCCCGGGTCTCATTCCCATGTTAAGGCGTCTAAAACATCAGAACAGATTTCGACGTTCCATTTTCTTCTACGTATTGATAATTCATATCGTGTGTCCCTCTATCATATTTCTAGATGCAAGAGGATTCATTCAAAGCTACCAGTACATTTTACGAGAAAGCGAACAAAATAGATGTGTAAGAAGAAAAGCTACAGATAAACCTTTCTTTACACGTTTGTCTACGAAACCAGTATTCTATAGGGTTCGAAAACTATATTACGGTTTAGGAAGGTGTTAAGCACCTATTCCGTCCTTTTGGTCTCTAGCGACTTTATATGTTTATTATATGCTGAAAAACTTGGATGCTTTTACTAATAGTCTACTACTTCTCGAAGAAGAAACCCTAATTTTGGGGAAAGGGAAAAGAAAACCCTTGTGTTCCGCAATCCGATGTTTTGGTTTTGAAATTACAGTACAAATAACAAAGTTTATGTTTTTCAATTTAAAAAAGACATTTCAATATTTTTTCTTGAGATAACAATGTCGGTTTTCTCGTTTTGATTACTTTGGAAAAGTTCGAATCTTTATTGGAACTAATTCAATATGGAATTTGAACTCTTTGAGGAGAGTTTTATCAGATATATCTCAGTCTATGGGGGAGACGAGACATGCACGGTTTTAATTCCTAAGTAAGTTTTATCGGCCCAGGTTTTAAAAACCTGGTTTTATCTGAATGATAATGTTCTCACTTTTCTAGTTTTACAAATGATTTTATCAAGATTTTTGTTTTGGAAACAGTAGACTATTTGTAACTTGAACATAAGTTTATTAAAAAAAAAATGGACAGAATAACAGTTACGTAATAAAACAAGTACACAAATATCTAAATAGTATTAAAACAGTGCAAGGGAGAAAAGGAGTGCGAATAAACGAAGGAAGAAGGTACACCTCCCACATCATAGAAAGCCCAAGGTGACAAGAGGATATAAGACGGGGAAATGAATCCATATACTCTTATAGGACCATAAGGATAAGGCCTCCCCAATTTTACATATAGATAATGCAAAAATTTTGGAGCAGCGCCAACCAATATAATCCCACATCAACTCCTCTAGGAGCTGCAAAACACTCCTGGATCAACATTAGGATCATGGCCCAAGCAAACGGGCGGATATCATAGCAAGTCAAGTGAACTTAACCGGTCGTAGTCCGATGACCATCTACACGTAACCATCCGATGGTACTCACAAAACGCCATCCCAAGGCAGCCTCTCAGCCAGACTAGTAGAAGGTACGAGTCGTGTTAAACCACCTCTCAACCAGAGCAGCAATCAACCTTTGGCTTTACTAGAAGTGCTCGGGAATCACACTCATGAATAAACCAAAGGGAGTGACAAGAAGGAACTCACGTATGGCGTCAGGAGCAGCCCTCTAGGCAGTGCCAATTGGGTTGGGAGATCCCGAACATCGACAGCTACTATCTTGTATGAGACATATACGCTTACATATTTATATATAAGTAATAAGGAAAGCACAATATTTTATGAACAGTAAAATTCAAAAAGCATGCGAATACTCAAAATTTAGAAACGTGGCACGTATCACAATATGTGCATTTAAAGAGTAAGTCAGAATGTGATGTATATCGATTGAAGAATGGGTTAATAGCAGGCTCCATGATCAGCCATGCTAGCTCGATATCAGGAACCACTACATCCCAATACCTAGCATGGAAATGAGCCACTATATTAGCCCCACGTTATGGCACATCCTCCCAATCATCGTGATGAGGAGGATGCGGAAGGACCCGGTTGGTCTTATGATAATAGCCTCCACAGAATCCCCTGAAAAATAGCCGAGAGAAAGCTCACCACTAGTGGAACCACCCGCACCACCCGAACTACCCTTACCATTAGCTCCCGTGCTGAATGGTCGTACGCCATCATAACAATTGTTGTCAGAAACCAAGCTAAAGCCATCTGAGAAGAGTATAGCCGAAAATGGTTAAATTTCTAGAGAGAGAAATAGTTTGGAATGCAATAAAGATAGAGGAAAATAAAGAGATATATATAGGTACTGAGCTTCTTGTCACACAACAAGCTCCCCAATCAACCTAGTGTGTGCTAGTTTCCTCCTTTTGCAAAGCTTTTAAGGCACGTTTTTAAAGGTTCTCAATTTGAAAACTATTGAAACACAACACGACAATGTTGGAAGCAAATAGGTGGAAGAGATATCTCTCTAAGTCACTAGAGAAACAATCCAACAAGGTGAGCTTAAACTAGTGGGTACGAAAAAAACCTGAAAATTAAAAAAGATGACAAATCTCGCAATGCTAGAAAAGAAGAACATAATGAAGGAATAGAAGAGGTAAAGATGGAAGCAAGAGCCAAATTAAGAGTGACAGCTAGGCTAAAAGGCCTAGGGTTACATCTTGGGTGAGAAAGGTTGCTGACCATGCAATAGAAAATTAGGAAAATAAATAAAAGCTTTCAAAAGCAAACCATGGAGCTGGGTGGTCTACCCCTTTAAGAGATTCACTCACATTCACTAAAGCATGGCAGTCTACCCCTCTCAGCGGCTTTCACACATTTGCTAAAGCAGGGGGGTCTACCCCTTTACGTGGTTTTCACACATTTGCTAAAGCAGGGCAGTGTACCCTTCTACGCGGTTTTCACACATTCGCTAAAGCAGGACATTGTAGACACCTCGATCCGTGACCCCCGCAAGAACCCTAAAGACTATTGAGAAGTACAATTTTTAGAGTCCGGGCCCCACTCGAGCACCAGAAACTGTCCCAAAGGGGTTTGTTGTCCAAACAAACCTGTTTTAAGGGGGATTATCGCGCGACAATCCAGTATGTCACGCGACAATCTCTTTTATATAGCGCGGCAAGTTCCCCGAACACAGACCAACCACTTTCTGACAAATCAGTATGTTAGAAGGGTCACTTCAGTCGTTTGTCACGCGACATTGCCCCAAATGTCGCGCAACACTTGCCTTTTCTGGGGAAATGTCGCGCGACAATCCCTTCCCAGCACTATAAATAGGCGAACACCCCAAGGGTTTAGGGACATCAACTTAGGATCTAAGAATTCTGAGTTTTCTATCTGATTTTCTAGCTTTCTAACAAGTATATTCTACGATCGTCTTATTTCTGAAGAATTATCGAATCCATTCTCGACTCTCGACGTGTCTCACTTTTGGAATCGAATGCTCGGAAATATCTGAAAAAGGAAAAGATTATTATCGCCGGAGATCTCTCTACCATATTAATTTTTCTCTCTTATTATTATTCTCGTCGGAAAGGTAAAGAAAGTCTCTTCTAGTATTTAAAATTAAATATATGTGTACGTGTTTTTCTGTCTTTCTAACATTTTATTTGAATAAACTTATTGCCAGGTTATAAAATAGTCAGTTGTTTTCCAGAACAAAAACCTTGATAAAATTACTTGTAAAAGCAAAAAAGTAAGAACATTATTGTCCGGATAAAATTAGGTTTTCAAAACCCGGACCAATAAAACTTACTTAGAAATTAAAATCAGGCATGTCCCGTCTTTCCCATAGATTGCGACGTGTATGATAAAACTCTCCTCAAAGAATTAAATTCCATATTGAATTAGTTCTGATACAAGATTCGGACATTTCCAAAGTAATCAAAAACACGAGAAGACCGACATTATTATCTGAGGAAATAATACCGGAACCTCTCTTTCTAAAAACAAAAGCCTTTTCATTTGTATTTACATCTTTCAAAACAAACAATCGGATCACGGAACACAAAAGTTTTAATCCCTTTCCCTGTTTTCCCAAAATTAGGGTTTTTATTTAAGAAGTATTAGACTGTTATTTAAAAGCATCCACTAAAGACCGAAAGGGATGAACGGGTGCTTAACACCTTTCCAATCCGTAACATAGTTCCCGAACCCTATAGAATCCTGGTTTTGTAGACAACCGTGTAAAGAAAGGCTTATCTGTAGCTTTTTCTCTTACACAACCCTTTTGTCCGTTTTCTCATAAAACGTACTGGCGACTCTGAACGAACCCACTTACATCTAGAAATAGGATAGAGGGACACCCGATATTAATTATCAACACACGAAAGCAAATGGAACGATGAAATCGTTTCCGATGTTTTAGACCCCCACGTACAGGATTGAGACCCGAGGGGGCTGCATTTGCAAATTCTCACAGTGGCGACTCTGCTGGGAAGTTAGAAAACTAGGCTCTTATCTGTGGACTTTTGTTTATTTGTTAAATAACTGCTTTTACTGCTTTCCCTACTTCTTTCTTATGTTAATTGATTGCGAAAACTTTTTAAATAAAAGTGAGAGTTTTCCAAAAAAAAAGGTAATAAAGATAATGATATTTGAAAACCCGACCTTTCAAACTTTACATGTACATCACAAATCATGCATTGGTTCTACGAGTGTGAAATTACCCCAAACCCTCGGAAGTATTATAAGTAAGTAGGGAGTTGGCTTGCTTGGCCAAGTACACCCCCGAGGTATATCGAGTGACGAGAACACTCACGTACCCGAAAAGTATATCAAAAGATTCTTGTACGTACCCGCCCCTGGGGTATATCGCAAGGTCATGCCAAATGGGAGGGAGCCTGAAGCCTTAACAGTTCGTACACCTGTGCTGCATATAAGATCGAGTCAGATAAAACACTTGTCAAAACAGCCGTAGGGGATGTACCACCTTACGGCTTCCTTTACACCACTTCTTTAAAACCCGAGTCTTTTCTCAGTGATATTATTTTTAGTGGTTCTTTTGGCAAAAATCGAATCGCACCATAGTCTTCCTTCATCTCCACCATGTGGTTTCGTCTACAACCCTAAAATGACTACAATTTGGAAGGTTGGGCAGGTCGAGATCATACCGGAAGACTAGTAAGACCAAGCATACCCGCAATGGCCACCAAGAAATAGAGTAGAGCCTAGCCGAGGCATCAGCAGTCCAGCCGACCCTAACCGAGATGCATCATTTACTAATGAACATCAGCAAAAATCTAGCAAGCCTCATGACCAAGTAACAAGGTACCCGAATTCGAATATAAGAGTTGTCAGTCGAATGAACTACACCACCGGGGTTTGAACGACAACCACCGAATCGAGATCCGAATCAAGGGCAGTCATCACAAGTACTCCCCCCAGTCCAAGGAACCAACCACAGCAAACAGGTCCTATCCCAACAGGTCCTGTTCAAACTGACCCCAATAACCAAAACCGACCCCAAACAGGTCCCGTTAGAAAATTTGTGTTTTTTTTGGTATTTCTGTGCATTTTTAGAGGGCCAGCCGCAACCCTCCGACCGTATGGTTGGCACCTAGCCGTAGCCCCCAACCGCACGCCCTAGCCGCAGACCCCAACCACACGCCCTAGCTGCACCCCCTGCGGTTGGCTTCTTTTGGAGCGTTTTTTGGCAGAAATTTTGCTATAAATAGGACCATTGGGCTCTCATTTTGAGGAACACTCAATAGTGTTTTTAGCAAGGGAAAACTCTGCCAAGATTATTAGAGAATCTCTTTTAGAGAATTTTTAGAGAGAGAAAGTTAGAGAGAGAAAATTAGAGAGAGAAAGTTATAGAGAGAGAAAAGAGCGATCAAGGCAAGCAATTTTTCTTGTTCAAGCTCATCAGGTACGTCTGTCTACAACTCTCCTGAATTTCAATACTGTATTTAAATTCATTTTTTAATACTAAAAATTAGATAACTTGCAAAGAAGTTCACTGTTTTCTAAACTAGTCCATTATAGGTTTTACAAGAAATCTAAAATCCGTTTTGACACGTTTTCAAAACAAAACTAAATACAAAAATAGTTTCCAAACAAATGGAACTACGAGACTCTGATTTCATTCTATGAATGAATACGTAGGCGCTCGCAAAGCTCCGGTCTGATTTCAAAATACAATTTCAAAATTAAATTTATCCGGAAAGAACTATTTTGAAAACAATTCAAACTACTTGCAAGATATCTAAAAATAGGAATTAAATACATGATCCCTTAAGAGACTGAAAGGGCGAATTGGGTGCCTAACACCTTCCCAATTTGTAACGTAGTTTTCGAACCCTAGCAAAGTATATTTTAAACTCTGGTTTCAAACGTATGAACGATAGTTCATTTTCGAGTTATCCTTTGTATGACCTTTTTGTTTGTTTTCTTGGAAACAAACTGGTGACTCTACAAAACACGTTTTTATTTTAAAACAAAAAAGAAGTGAGAATGAGGATTTTTCTCTAGAGTCGGAGGACCCGGATTCTCACAATATGCAGAATCAGTTATAGCTCAGGAACAGCCCGATGAGATGTCGAAAGAGAGTGAAGAAATGAAGAAACTAAAAGAACAGATGAAAACCTTGCATAAGGGAATATCTCTGATAAAAGGGGTAGATGAGATTACAGACATGAATGCCTTCTCTCTCTACCCAAAAGCCAGATTGCCCTAGGGATTCAAACTCCCCTCTATCACCAAGTTTACTGGAACCACACCCCTGAAAACTTACCTCCAATCATACATCAGATCCATGCAAGTGTCTGGTTGCGGAGAACCCGAGCTGGCTCAGGCCTTTCACATGACTCTCACGGGGGCCGCCCTGAGATGGTTTTTCGATCTAGAGAGGCATCACACAAAGACTTGGGGAGACATCGTCAAAGATTTTATGACCAAGTACGGGTCCAACGAGAATTTGGAGATGACCCGTAAGCATTTAGAAATGGCCAAGCAAGGCAAGAAGAAAAGCTTCAGCGATTTTGTCACACGTTAGAGGGAAATGGCCTCCTAAATGTCCAAACGGCCCGATGAAAAGGAATAGTTATAAATCATACAGAGAAACTTCACTCCGGCTGTATTGAGTTGCATGGGAGAACACATTTTCCCACACTTCAGGGCTCTGTTAAGCATGAAATCGATACCAAGAAAGCCTCGTATGCCAAAAAGAACACGGCCACCCCAGCCATAAACCAATTGAGCTCGTACCCATATCAACAGAATGCATTTCAGCAGCCGCAACGAACACCTCCGATGAGTTGACCCAAGAAGACTGTTCAAACACAGAAGTCAAGAAGAGGAGGAATTTTTGCACCCTTCCCGCTACCCTGGTCAAAAGTCTGAAATTGCTCCGAAATGCTGGACTAATCACTCCGCTCAACCCGTGCCCCCCACCAAACCCTATTCCCAGCACCTGGAGGATGAATGAAAATTGTGTGTATCATCAAACTACCGCCCATGACACAGAGCGTTGTTTAGCACTTCGCCATCGTATCCAGGACCTAATTAAGGCTGGAACCATCCCCGCACCTGGCGGGCCCAATGTCACTAACAACCCCCTTCCCAATCACGCTCCATCTACAGAGATCAATGCCTTGACCACAGATAAAGAGGGTTTTGACCTAGTGGGACTCATCCGAGATGACCCAGCTTACAATGAGAACAAATCACTAGCTGAGCCGCTTAAGAAAACCCAAGTTGCCCTCGGCCTCAATCCAATAATTAATCAGTGGATGGCTAAGATGAACTTCCTACCTGGGCAGGGTTTAGGAAAGGAAAATTAGGGGATCTCCCACCCACTTACAATCCATACCAATCCCAAAAAATCAGGGATATGATGGACCCAGGATAAGAAGAAACAACTATGGAAGCCCCGAAGCTCTTCAAAGGAGACAATCTGCATAATAGAGACCACCCCCAAGACTTTTAGTTGGTCGGCAGAAACAAATCCATTAGAAACCTCAGAAGAATCAGACCCAGCATCCCTTTGGATAAAACAGATAACCCATTCAATAAGGGCATATCAGCCAGCGCCAATAAAGATCGAGAAGCAGACCCTCCCTAAAGAAGTAGGGGATGACTGAGTACTAGAACAGTTGAAGAGAACCCAAGTACACATCACCATTTGGGGCCTTCTAGTTGCCTCCAAACCTCACAGGACTGCCTTCATCAAAGTCCTAGAGAACCCAAGCACATTTCTCAATTTTTTTTTTGGAAAACGTGTTTCTAGAGTCGCCAGTTTGTTTTACGAGAAAACAAACAAAATATCGTATGAAGGACAATTCAAAAATGAGTTATCTTTCATACGTTTAAAAGCAGAGATTCATTAATAATTTATTTTACTAGGGTTCAGGAATTACGTTACGAATTGGGAAGGTGTTAGGCACTCAATTCACCCTTTCGGTCTCTTAATGGATCATGTATCTAATTCCTATTTTAGACACCTTGCAAGTAGTTTGAATTGTTTTCAGAATAGTCTTTTTCGGATAAATTTGGTTTCAAACAGTATTTGGAAATCTGACTCGAGCTTTGCAAGCACCTACGTATTCATTCGTATAATGAAATCAGAGTCTCGTAGTTCCATTTGTTTGGAAACTGTTTTTATATTTTTGTTTTGTTTTGAAAACGTATCAAAACAGATTTTAGTTTTCTTGTAAAACTTAGAGAAGACTAGTTTTTAAAGCAGTGAACTTCTTTGCAGGTTACCAAATTTTCTGTATTAAAACTCGTATTTAAATGCGGTATCGAAATTTAAGAGAGTTGTAGAGAAACGTACCTGATATGCTTGAAGAAGAACAAGGACCTGTTGCTTGCTCCTTTTTCTCTCTGGAACTTTATCTTTCTAAAACTTTCTTTCTCTAAGACTTTCTCTCTCTCAAACTTTCACTCTCTCTAATTCTTTCTAAAAAGACTCTCTAATAATCTTGACAGAGTTTCTCCTTTCTAAAAACTCTATTGAGTCTTGATCCCTAAAATGAGACCCCAAGGGTCCTATTTATAGAGAAAAAATGCAGAAAAATGGCATGCGTAGCCGTGCGGCTAGGAGCTAGCCATACAGTTGGGAGGGCTACAACTAAGGCGTGCAGCTAGGGCGTGCGGCTAGGGCCTGTGGCTCGGGAATGCGGCTAGGGCGTGCAGCTCGGGTATGCGGCTCAAAGCCAACCGTACGGTTGGAAAGGTGTTAGGCACCCAATTCGCCCGTCCTAGTAAGCGAAGTGGCGACATTGGTTGTGGTAGATTCCTGACGCGCTTGAAAGTCAAGATTTTTCCTAACGGTCTTCTATGTGCATGATGACTCAAGACTTGATGCGGAATACTTGTTTTTTATAAAAATCAAGTTCACACGAGAGTCGTGGATTGGGGTGTTCACAACAACTACCAAGTATGATTGGGTCGTTTCTTGTGCAAAAAAGTCTGTCATTCTCAGATGAAGACATGTCTCCACTGGGAAAGAAGCATAGCCTAGCACTCTATATTACAGTCCGGACCCGAGGAAAGATCCGGTTGCAAGCTCTCATCGACAACGGGTCAACTATAAATGTTTGCCCTCTGAAAAATCGCCAGATGTTTGGGTATTACTGATGCTGAGCTATTCCCGTCAGCTAAAATAGTTAGAGCTTACGATAACATCAGAATGGTCGTTCTGGGCTCTTTGAAGCTTGATCTTATAGTCGGTCCCGGAAACTTTTCGACCGATTTTCAAATCATAGATATCCCCTCCAATTTTAACCTTCTGCTGGGCAGAGCATGGCTACATGACATAGGAGCACCCCCCCCCCCTCCTCCTTGCACAAGAAGATCAAGATACCTTTCGAAGGGAAAATAGTCACCATCCAAGGGGATCCTGAAAGGACCTTGGCGGATCTAGAGTTACCCGTCCTAGGTATTGGGAGCCAAAGTATATAGTCGGGAGGCTTTTCTTACAAGCCTCAAGTGCAAACTCTTACCACCCAGAGGATTGAGTATCTACCCCCCGATAATATTCCCGGTCTCAGTGCCAAGATCACGAATATGCTGAGAATGATGAAATATTTGCCCGAAGCCAGTTTGGGAATAGGGTAACAAGTACTACTTCAGGCCTTAGAACCAGTAACAAGATTTGAGAGAGAATGTTTGGGGTACCAACACACCAATGAAGACAACCGAGAGAATTTGGGTCGAGGGCATCAATATTCGAGTTTCAGCTCCCTAAATGGGTTTTTTGTTAAGGAAGGAGAGGACTTCCCTTTTTGCGGCTTTCAAGAGCCTTGGAGAAATAGCGATGGAGAAAACCTTCCAAGATGGGGAATTTTCTATGAAGAAGACCTTTACCTCAAAGAAAATGCCATACACCTTCTCCACCAAGTTAACGATCAGGCCAAGAGAACTAGATAGAGAAAGTGAAGACAAGGAAGATGAAAAGGAAGAAATGATCGGAGATCTCTTAGACATCATGGCCCTAGAGAATGATGAACCAAGAGATGACCCTGTGCACTTAATTCACGCCGATCCAGAATAACGGGTAGAAGGGGAAAATAGTGAAATTGTAAGGGTAAGAGATAAGAAAGAAAGTGAGGGCAGGACTAGGGAGGAGTCGCTCCTAGATTTACTTTTTCAACTTGTACCTGTAAACACTGTTATCAATGAAGTAGATTCTATTTTGCAGTATCCTGATAGTTTTTATTCTGTGATTGCCTCTATGGATATGGAAAGACTAAATGAAGACCCCGAGGGGAAGGATCAGCGTATACAAAGTGAGGGAGACACTCTTGTGATTAATCTCGGGACCAAAGAGGAAAGGAAAGAGGTGCGTATTGGGGCAAATTTAGACGAAACTGAGAGAGAGATGAATTCACACAAACTCTGAATGAGTACGTGGATGTCTTTGCCTGGTCCTATACCAATATGCCATGTTTAAACAGCCAGATAGTCATGCATGAGATACACACCAAGCCGGAGTCTAGACCTGTTAAACAGAAATTGTGAAAGCTTACGCCAGAATGGTCCCTAAAGTTGAAAGAGGAAGTAGTGAAACAATTGAGTGTGGGGTTCTTACGGGTAATCGAGTACCCCTCCTGGTTAGCCAACATTGTGCTTGTTCCAAAGGCAAATGGGAAAGTCCGTATGTGTGTGGATTGTCAGGATCTCAATAAGGCTTACCCAAAAGATGATTTTGTGTTACCCAACATTGATTTGATAGTGGATAATACTGCCAACCATGCCTTAAAGTCGTTCGTAGATGGTTTCACCGGGTATAATCAGATCAAGATGCACCCAGACCACCAAGAGAAGACAGTATTCATCACGCCGTGAGGAACGTATTGCTACACTGTTATGCCATTCAGGCTGAAGAATGCCGGGGCAACATATCAGAGGGCAGCTACAGCTATATTCCACGACATGATCCACAAAGAAGTAGAAGTATATGTGACGATATAATTATCAAGTCGACAGAAAGAGAAGGCCATGTTCCAGCCCTACGGGCCTTTTTTGACCGACTCCGCCAGTATCAGATGAGACTCAATCCACAGAAGTGTGTGTTCGGGGTAACCAAGGAAAAACTCTTGGGCTATGTCATCAACAAGAAAGGAATCGAGGTAGACCCCGCCAAGATTAAAGCTATCCGAGATATACCCGAGCCTCGTGCCGAGAAGGAAGTCCGTGAATTTTTGGGTAATTTGCAGTACATCAGCAGGTTCATCTCTGAGCTCACCCAGACGTGCGAACCCATCTTCAAACTCCTGAGGAAATCATCACCATAAGAATGGGACGATCAGTGCCAAGAGGCTTTCGATAAAATCAAAGACTACCTTTCTAACCCCCCAGTATTGGCCCCACCCCAGACCGGGTTGCCATTGATCCTATACTTAACAGTCACTAATACAGCTACAGGAGCCATGCTAGCCCAACATCTGACCGATACATGAAAGGAACAGGCCATTTAGTATGTTAGCAAGAAGTTGTCCCCGTTTAAGGTAAACTATAAGCCATTAGAAAAATCATGTACAGCTCTTGTCTGGGCAACACAAAAATTACGTCACTACATGCTGGTTTTCCCGGTCATACTGGCATCGCGAATTAATCCACTGAAGTACCTCTTCGAGAAACCGGCCCTCTCAAACCGAATGGCAAAATGGTTATTTTTACTCTCCGAGTTCGACATTACCTACATGACCTAAAAGGAAATAAAAGGCAAGATCATAGCTAACTACCTAGCCCACAATCCAATATTGGTGGACATGATGGAAGAAGTCGAGTTCCCAGATGAAGCTATTATGAATCTTGAGACCGATGAAGACTAAAAATTGTACTTCGACAGGGCCGCTAATCGAAATGAAAACGGGATAGGCATTTTGTTAGTCTCCCTAGATCAAACTCACTCCCTGGTATCCTATCGCCTAGACTTCTCCTGCATTAACAACATGGCTGAGTATGAGGCATGTATAGTCGGATTAGAGATCGCGCTCCAGAGGGGTGTAAAGAGAATACAAGTGCACGAAGATTCGGCACTGGTAGTCCATTAGGTTCTGAAAGAATAGAAGATCAGAGATGAGAAGTTAGTTTCATACCTCGCCCGGTTGGAAGATGTCGCAGGGAGATTCGAACATTCAGAGTTCTACTATGTCCCCCAGTCGTAAAACAGTTTTGCTGATGCACTGGCAACTCTGGCATCTATGATCGATATCCCAGAGGGGATGGAGGAAATTACCCTTACGGTAGAAAGAAGATCAGGTTCGGCTCACTGCATGGCCCTTGAGATAGAAGATGAAGAGAGCGGGGACTCATCCACCTGGTTTTATGACATCTGGAACTTATTGAAGAACCATCAATATCCTGAGCAAACAGACAAAAGAACGCGGTTTACGCTAAGAAGATTAGCATCAAGATTCATACTTTACGCTGAAAGGTTGTATAAGAGAAATTACGATGGGACTCATCTCCAATGTCTCACCGAAGAAGAATCTGTCAAGATGATGAATCAAATACATGGGGGAATTGCGGACCCCATATGAGCGGTCACACGCTGGCCCGTAAAATCATCAGGCAAGGTTACTACTGGTCTACCCTTTAGAATGACTGCATTAATCACGTACGCCGTTGTCACAAGTGTCAAATCTAGGCCAAGTCTCAAAAGCTCCCTCCGAAGGAGTTATACAATATGACCGCCCCCTGGCCTTTCGCAACCTAGGAAATCGACTTCATTGGGAAGATCTCACCCAAGGCAAGCAATGGCCACGAATTCATACTAGTAGCCATCGATTATTTCACCAAATGGGTAAAAGCCAAATCCTTCAGGACCCTTGATGCCAGGAAAGTTTCCCAATTCATCAGACTAAACATCATTTGTCGATATAGAGTCCCACACGAGATCATCTCGGACAACGGCACCCACTTTGAAGGAGAGGCTAATACATTCATAGAAGAATATGGCATCACCAGGCACAGATCTTCGCCGTATAGACCACAGACCAATGGGGAAGTTAAGGCCGCCAATAAAAACCTAAAGAATATACCGAGTAAGATGACCGACACTTGCCGGGACTGGCCAGAGAAATTTCCATATGCGCTGTGGGGATACCGCACCACTGGGAGAGTTTCTACCAGAGCAACCCCGTTTTTTCTTACATACGGGATGGAAGCCATCCTCCCTGTTGAGCTAGAAGTCCCCTCCTTCATAGTGATGCTAGAAAACCCGATTAATGAGTTGGAGTGGGTCTAGGCACGTTATAACGAGCTAGCCCTGCTAGATGAAAAGAGATTCAAAGCCGCATATCACCATTAATGGTATTAGAAGAGAATCGCTCGAGGCTTCAACCAGAAAGTAAAGACTCGAGGTATCAGTGATAACGACATCGTGTTGAAAGAAATTAGAGAGCTACTTAGAGATCCGAGGGGAAAGTTCTGACAAAAGTGGACTGGGCCGTATATCGCCAAAGAGATTAATACAGGGGGTGCCGCTGTACTCACAGACTTAGACGGACAGCTACTGCATTCACCAATCAACATAGATCGTTTGAAGAAGTATTACCAAAAAATGTATTATGTACATATAAGAACTACGTAAACCTGAGCCCTAACTTAACTTACGTTTTTTTAAAATCAAACGGGGAACGTAGGCAACCTGAGAAGTGACTTTAGGCCTCGTTTAATAATTATAAAAGAAAATTTTTCATTCAAATATCAAACGATTCTCATACATTATTTTATGGTGGTTCAGAATACCGAAGACTGCTAATACAAGAAAAAGAGATATCTAAACCCTAGGGGCCAGCTAGGCAGGGTCCTCAGTAACCAAATCGATTCGAGCCTCATCCAAGATCTGGTACGCTACAACGATATTATCCTTAGTAGCCTCAGAATCCATGAATCGAAACCACTCCATCTGAAAAGGGTCATCAACCAGGTCTTCTTCCAAAGACTGCCAACGAGAATGGATAAAGTCAGCCCGGAGGGGCCGGGTTATACCAAAACGAGCATAGTTAAATTGTCGAGTTATTCGAGCAAGCCACATTCTCTCCACTAATAGGGAAACAAGCAAAGTTACAAATTTGAGCTCAGAAGAGAAGTTGTTCAAACCCAGGGGAATGTTCTAAGGTACATTGAATTGCCGAAGAGGACGTCCTGGGAGATAGAAAGAGGTAAACCAGAGTCCTCGGAGCCGGACATAGTTCTGACTACCTGTACCAAGCACTATCACCCTTAGCTTCCACTAAGGAATGTTCCACTAAATAGCACAAAAATTCTCCGAGAACCACATCGTCCAATCAGAGGAAGACATGGTCAAAGCACTGAAAAGAGGACGGCGAAAAAAAATGTGTCGGATTGTTTAGCCGAACCTCATTGAACCCCACCAATTAGAAGCGCTCCAACAACTACACATACAACAAACACGGGCTCCCCCTAAGAAAGGTTGAGGACCCCCTCTGAAGATCATTCAGGCCATTCAAAGTCTCTGCAACAACGATAAGCACTATGGACTTTCCATTTTTGGCATGATATATCAAACTTAGGATAGTCGGATCAACACGGGAAGAGCCCGTCACTAGCAGCATATCAGAAACTAGGCAGATCAAGGCCGCCTTTATACGCCCCGCACTATAGGAGGCTCTATCCTCATAACGATGAAAGAACCTCACCATTTTGTGAAGATTGAGGAGCCCGTCGATAATGAAACCATCATAGGTCGCTGGGAGAATAGATAACATAGCAACCAGCATATCCCGGGAACCAAGCTCCTCTATAGGAACAGCCATCGAGAGACGGATGTCGGAGTGCAGCAGTCAGGAAAACTCCTCATAAGTCGGGCAAAGCTCATCTAATTCAAAGCAAAAAAGATGATCCACGGGACTCCAGAAGGACAAAGCACCTAATAGAAAAAAGAAGTCTACAAGACGATAACCCCATGCCGTTAAAGGGATGAATGCATCGAAATTCAAACCATTTTTTTAAGATACCAAGGCATCTCGAGCTTCGGTAAAAGAAAAATCAGAATTTGTATAGTAAAAGGACATTGGGAATAGGTGTGGGGATGAAGGAAGGAAGATGGGTGTATTTATAGCAAAAAGATGGTTCCTGTACCTGTTTGTAGCGCGACAAACCCATATTCAGGGAGGATTGCCGCATGACAAACCCATTTTTGGTCCCTTTTTACTCTCTTTTAAGACACGTAAAATCATTCTTGCCAAAAGAACCACTTTTTATGGATTGTGCTTACTTTGTTCTTTTCCAGGAGGCCTAAAAACCGCCATACCACATGGTATGATTCCTAAAACCCTACTAATTTTATATGTATATATATATATAAAATATTAATATCATTTGTCACCAACACACAGAGAAAAATATATATATCATGAATAAGAAATGTAGAACCCAACCCAAAAAACAGTTTTCGAAATTAAAAAAATACTAACATTCTTGTCCAAACTACTTTTTTGTCTAAAACTAAATACAAACGCATGAAAGGAAAACTAATCTACTCGAGTGTGTTTCAACACGCTCCCGCTATCACCCGAGCCCTCCTCAGGAGTGAGATCCACTACTGGGATGACCGAATGAGGAGGAACTGCAACCTGAGAAGGCCCCGTCGACTGAACAGGCGTCGTACGGCGGATCAATGAAGACCGAGAGCGCCTAGATGTCCGACTGCTACTCCTCCAAGACTTCGTCCAGGTACGAGAAGCAGTTAGATGGTCGTCCGCCCGCAGAGAAACATCGATCGCCCTCTGGTAGTCATGCATATATACCATGGGATCTCAACTGACGAACTGAAGAAGGTTTCAGTTATAGAGATACTGGGCATGGAAGGCTCTCAGGTCCGCCGCACGAACGTTCACTTGCTGTGAAAGACATAATATAAGAGAACTAGCACAGGCAATAAACAGATATGGAGGAACATCAAGAGGAAGAAAAGTTTATACCTCGTCATCTGTACAACCACCCAAGTAATCAAAAGTATCCTCGAGAAGTGGATACTCGGGCACCGTGTATCGACTACCGAAATAGACGAACCCATAGGAGCTGCAGTGGAAGCAAACCTACCCTCCTCACGAATCGGGAAGAGAGGAGGCGTGGAGGATGAAACACCGACTCCTGGAGATCGGGCTGGAGGGGCCATAACAATTAGCAGTAACATGGTTAGAGTAGCATACGTCCGTACACCCGGAGGATCGACAATAGTCGTCTCTCTCAAACGCGGGACCCCATTAGAAGGAGTAGCCACCGCAGGAGGAGGGGTCCGCCCGAACTGCTCATAATCAGCCCTAAAATCCTCAGGTTCTCACGACCTCTCTGAGAAACCAGCACCTCCTCTCCTTGCGGCCTCAGCCTCTTCAAAAATACCCCCCAGAGATACCGAAGGACCCGTGGAAAACTCAAAACCCTTAGCCTCGGCACGCAGCTCCTCCATAGATGTCGTCTGAGGTAGCTGCTCAGGAATCGCCGTCGTCCCACCTCCCTCAACTTCCTCGAGTCTATCAACACCATCACCCTCGACAGCAGCTGGAACACCCTTCTCTCCCTCGGGTTCCTCGTCATTGGAGTCCAAAATATTGTTCATCTGATTGGGGACAGGCGGCAAGTGTCCCAAGATCGTCCTAGCCAAATGAGACTGCCCTCGTATGTAGTTGGTATCACCGCCCAACGCTCGATATCGCTCGTAGAAGACTCGACCTCGAGTCCCCTTCCGCTCCCTCATCAAGTATCGGGCAGCAAAGGCAGCATAATCACCCTCCTTTACAAAAGTCTGGAAACTGAGGCCATCCACCAAAGCTTGCACAGTCACCGGATCAATCTCACCAGTCTGCCTCATCAAAACTGATGGAAATAATGGAACCCGAGGCCATTGGGCCGGTGTGTGCTGTCGAACCACCCTTTCGCCAAGATAGAAATGAAGACCGTACTCATCCCTAATCAACCGCTTAGTCCTCGAGGCGGTCAAAGAACGGGCATACCCAAAATGAAGAAACATATCACCCCAAGGGGCCAATTTAATCTGAAAAGAAAATTAATTTCATTCAGTTATTTCTATTTTTATTATTATTCATCAAAGCGGAATAAGTGAAATACTAAAATACTTACGTGCTCCTCTAACAGGTCATGAACCGCAGTCGCTCTAGTCTCTCGGGTCCTATATATATAAAGAGCCCTGTAGTTCCCCGCTATGAATCGGCAGAGAAGGGAAAACTGATCCTCGTTCTCAACGAGGAGATCTACCGAGGCGCGACCTAAGTGGGTGTAGGCCACAAACCAACTCTGAAAAGAAGAAGAACACAGAGAGTATTAGCAACAATCGGCAGATAAATGTAAAAACTAAAGCAAAGGTAAGGGGCAGAGATATATACCTCCCACAGCAAAGAAAAACCCTTGAGGTTCAAGGCCAAATGACGAGAGACCTGATCTATGGCATTATAGAGAACAGCCAAGATGAAGCCACCCCAGTCATAGTCAAACATGATGCTGAAATCATGGATGTAAGGTAGCCACCAGAGATGGGCCGTGTCCCCCCCACGAGCCTCAAATAGATCATGGAGCATCAATAGTAGAAGGACACGAGTATACTAGCGCGCCTCCTGCCTAGTCAGCTGGCCTCTTGAAGCGACCAACCTAGCTCTCTTCGTCGCTAAGTGGGTAATCAAAACGGCCCGGGGGATCGTATCACTAGAACTCCATCGCTCCGGGAACCACCCCAAGGCACTAACAATACCCTCTGAGGTAAGATGTAGAGGAACATCGATCTGAATGGGGACCCCCCGAAGGTATCCCAGTTAGGGCGAACAGGTCCAAGGGGGTCATCGTCATCTCTCCCTAGCCCCAATTAAAGGTATGAGTAGTATCTCACGAGTGAGTCGCAAGGGCTAACACCAGAACTACCGCCCTATACACCCGCTCCATAAGGGCATCAAGAAAGGAACCAAAGGGAGTCGCGAAGAGCGACTCCTAGACAGGGGCCGGTGCCTGTCACCACTCTAAAGAAATGGTGTTGGGAGAATCCCAACCTCGGCCAACCCACTGCAGACAACAACAGATATATACATATATATAAGTAAACAGGGTTATTATGAGAGTTATAGGAGTTATAAAGGTAAATTATGTAAATTTTCAAAACCTGAGCGTACTTTTGTGTAATTATGAAAGTTATAGGAGTTATAAAGGTAAATTATGTAAATTTCCAAACTTGAGGGTACTTTGGTGTAATTATGAGAGTTATAGGTTTCCAAACTTGAGGGTACTTTTGTGTAATTATGAGAGTTATAGGGTTTATGAGGGTAAATTTTGTAATTTTCCAAACCTGAGGGTACTTTGGTGCAATTATGAAAGTTATAGGGTTTATGAGGGTAAAATAAGGTAATTTTCCAAACCTGAGGGTACTTTTGTGTAATTATGAGAGTTATAGGGTTTATGAGGGTAAATTATATAATTTTCTAAACTTAAGGGTACTTTGGTGTAATTATGAGAGTTATAGGGTTATAGGGGTAAATTATGTAATTTTCCAAACCTGAGGGTACTTTGGTGTAATTATGAGAGTTATAGGACTTATAAGGGTAAATTATGTAATTTTCCAAACCTGAGGGTACTTTGGTGTAATTATAAGAGTTATAGGGTTTAGGAGGGTAAATTATATAATTTTCTAAATCCTGAGGGTACTTTGGTGTAATTATGAGAGTTATAGGGCTATAGGAGTAAGTTATGTAAATTCCTAAAAATCTAAGGGTATCACAGTAAAGTATGTGTTCTCTAGATCGGATAGCATTATCAGGCAAGCATGGTACTAATATAAAGATTGTTTAAACTTGTAAGAAACGACAAAGATAATGAAATAAAATATGAACAAATAAAAATACACAAAAGGAAGAATCTCGAGAAAAACATACCAGAGACCATCGACGGATCTCATGCGAGACAGTCTCCATCAGGAGCTAAGGAACGTCCAGGACTAGAGCAGCCCGGGTAACGTCTCGGTAGACCACATCACAACCGCGATCCACCCCGTCCTCACCATACCAGTCAAGGTCAGCCTAGTAATCGTGATGAGGGCTACAGCGAAGAACTCCCTGAGCATCGGTAAAGGTGACCTCCTCCTGGTCACCCTCTAGTCGGTCTGGCTGCGTAGGATCTATAGGTATATGGGTAAATAATGAAGAGGGTCGAAAAAATCAGTAAAGCGGCAGAGCTTCCGCGCTAGAGAGAAGAAAGAAAGAAGGCTATAGAGAGAAAGAGAAAGGAGAGAATGAGGTGGAATGAGCTCGGCAAGGGGTTTTATACTGGACACGTTTGTCGCGCGACAAATGCCCAATTTGTTGCGCGAGAAACTGCTTCACCGAAGTGTCGCATGACATTTGGTCCCTTCCCCTAATTTTTTGACCTTTGTCTCATTTTTTCTCTTGCAGAAATACTCCAGAAAATTAGTTTTTTGAGATATTTATATAAATACCGCACACTCGTGACGAATTTCACAAGAAAGAGCTTCCAAGTCATTTCTCTAAGAATCGCGAGAGCAAAATCCATCTGTTAAGAAATCTCTGATCTCCCAAGGACTGAGACCATCAATAAGAAAGAGAAGATGTGAAAATAAGATGGGAATAGAAAAAATTGAAAGAGTAGAAAAGAGAAACCGCGCACAAACGCCCAGAGCAAGAAAGAGAAACATAAATGAATAGAGTGACAGGGAGAGCCACAACAAAAGTGACAGCTTAGCCAAAAACAGCTCAACGCTTCGTTTTGGGTGAGTAAGGCTCCTGATCACGCCAAATGGGATAAAAAGACTCTTGGTCAAAAATAAAGAAGGCCAGGAAAAGTCTTTCCCGAAAGAGGGAGAAATAAGGACATCAAAAAACAGAAAACGATGTGGACCTACAAAATAAGGAATAAGGAGATCAGAGATCAGAGTTTTCCCTTTCAAACAAATTTTGTTTTCAGCACGAGACAGAAGAGATGACTTGGAAATAAGTCTTCGAATCATCACTCTGCAAAAAAAAATAGAAGAAATCTAAAAAATTGTTTTCTAAGAGGAGAAGTGTTCTTGCTCGAGAAAACAAATAAGAGTAAAAATTCAGAATATCCAGGGAGATGGAGAATATTTTGATAAAATTAAACTCCCGATAAGTTCCATTCACCCACATAATTTCTCTCTCTCACTCTAGCAGTTGAAGAAAGATAACCGTCTTCACCAAAACACTCACGAAAGCCCTCTCTAGAGGTAATTTATTCACATAAGCCCTTTCTACAGGCAAAACGTCACTCACGAATACTTTATATATATATAGGAACAAACACTAAGCCCTCACTAGAGGAAAATCAGAAAGCGCAAGCCCTCGCCAGAGGCAAAACCCCTAACAAAGCCCTCCCTAGAGGCAGCTCTTGTTCATTCTTTCTACAGAACAAGTTCTCCCGGAAAGGCAAGTGGAGCAATGGTAGTCCTCTCACCTGAGGCTAGAAGAAAAAGTCCTCCTAGAGAGGCAGTGGAGCAATGTTAGTCCTCCCATCTGAGGCTAGAAGAGCAAGTCCTCCCAGAGAGGCAAGTGGAGCAGTGGTAGTCCTCCCACCTGAGGCTAGAAGAAAAAGTCCTCCTAGAGAGGTAGTGGAGCAATGGTAGTCCTCCCACCTGAGGCTAGAAGAGCAAGTCCTCCCAGAGAGGCAAGTGGAGCAATGGTAATCCTCCCACCTGAGGCTAGAAGAGCAAGTCCCCCCAAAGAGGCAAGTGGAGGAATGGTAGCCCTCCCACCTGAGGCGAGAAGAGAAAGTCCTCCCAGAGAGGCAGTGGAGCAATGGTAGTCCTCCCACCTGAGGCGGGAAGAGCAAGTCCTCCCAGAGAGGTAAGTGGAGCAATGGTAGTCCTCCCACCTGAGGCTAGAAGAGCAAGTCCTCCCAAAGAGGCAAGTGGAGCAGTGGTAGTCCTCCCACCCGAGGCTAGAAGAAAAAGTCCTCCTAGAGAGGTAGTGGAGCAATAGTAGTCCTCCCACCTGAGGCTAGAAGAGCAAGTCCTCCCAGAGAGGCAAGTGGAGCAATGGTAATCCTCCCACCTGAGGCTAGAAGAGCAAGTCCCCCGAAAGAGGCAAGTGGATCAATGGTAGCCCTCCCACCTGAGGCGAGAAGAGAAAGTCCTCCCAGAGAGGCAGTGGACCAATGGTAGTCCTCCCACCTGAGGCGGGAAGAGCAAGTCCTCCTAGAGAGGCAAGTAGAGCAATGGTAGTCCTCCCACCTGAGGCAAGAAGAGCATGTCCTCCCAGAGAGGCTGTGGAGCAATGGTAGTCCTCCCATTTGAGGCACGTAGAGCAATAGTAGTCATCCCATCTGAGGAAAGTGGAGAAAATAAAGCCCTCGAAAGAGGCAACAAGGTAACAAAAGCCCTCTCCGGAGGCAAAACCAAACACTAGCCCTCTCCGGAGGCACTCACAAACACTTTTGCATACACGCACTTCCTTAGAGTTCTTACGGGAGTCATGGACCACGATCTCTTCTAGTCGCCTCATTAGAGGCAAGTGGAGAAATGGTAGTCCTCCCACCTGAGGCGAGAAGAGCAAGTCCTCCAAGAGAGGCAGTGGATCAATGGTAGTCCTCCCACCTGAGGCGAGAAGATCAAGTCCTCTTATAGAGGCAGTGGAGCAATGGTAGTCCTCTCACCTGAGGAGAGAAGATCAAGTCCTCCCAGAGAGGCATTGGAGCAACATTAGTCCTCCGACCTGAGGCGAGAAGATCAAGTCCTCCTAAAGAGGTAGTGGAGCATTGGTAGTCTTCCCACCTGAGGCAAGTGGAGCAAATAAAGCCCTCGAAAGAGGCAACGAGGTAACAAAATCCCTCAACGGAGGCAAAACCAAACACAAGCCCTTTTCAGAGGCACTCACAAACACTTCTGCATACACGCACTCTCTAAAGTTCTTGCGGGAGCCATGGACCACGGTCTCTTCTAGTCGCCTCAATTCCTTGCAAGCAAGGAGCTTGAGTCGAGAGGGTCTATAGACACCCCAATCAGTGACCCCTGCAAGAACCTTAAAGACTATCGAGAAGTACAGTTTTTGGATTCTGGGCCCCACCTGAGCACCCAAAACTGCCCCGAAAGGGTTTGTTGGCCAAACAAACCTATTTTTAAAGGGGATTATCGCGCAACAAACCAGTATGTCACGCAAAAATCTCCCTCATATCTCTCAGCAAGTTCCCCGAACACAGCCCAACCACTTTCTGACAAATCAATCTGTCAGAAGGGCCACTTCAACAGTTTGTAGCGCGACATTGTCCCAAATGTCGCGCGACACTTGCCTTTTCTGGGGAAATGTCGCGCGACAATCCTTTCCCAGCACTATAAATAGGCCAACACCCCAAGGGTTCAGGGACAGCAACTTGGGATCTAAGAATTCTGAGTTTTCTATTTGATTTTCTGGCTTTCTATCATGTATATTCTACGATCGTCTTATTTTTGAAGAATTATCGAATCCATTCTCCACTCTTGACGTCTCTCACTTTTGGAATTGAATTCTCGAAAATATCTGAAGAAGAAAAAGATTATTATCGTCGGAGATCTCTCTGCCGTATTAATTTTTCTCTCTTATTATTATTCTCATCGGGAAGGTAAAGAAAGTCTCTTATAGTATTTAAAATTAAATATCTGTGTACTTGTTTTTCTGTCTTTTTGTCCACATTTTACTTGAATAAACTTATTGCCAGGTTATAAAATAGTTTATTGTTTTCCAAAACAAAAACCCTGATAAAATTACTTGTAAAACAAAAAAAGTAAAAACATTATCGTCTGGATAAAATTAGGTTTTCAAAACCCGAACCGATAAAGCTTACTTAGGAATTAAAATAAAAAATGCCCCGTCTTTCCCATAAATTGCGACATGTCTGATAAAACTCTCCTTAAAGAGTTAAATTCCATATTGAATTAATTCCGATACAAGATCCGAACTTTTTCAAAGTAATAAAAAATATGAGAAGACTGACATTATTATCTGTGGAAATAATACCGGAACCTCTCTTTCTTAAAACAAAAGCCTTGTCATTTGTATTTAGACATTTTAAAACAAACAATCGGATCACGGAGCACAAATATTTTAATCCCTTTCCCTATTTTCCCAAAATTAGGGTTTGTATTTAAGAAGTAGTAAACTGTCAGTAAAAGTATCCAAGTTTTTCAACATAGAATAAACATATAAGACCACTACAGACCGAAAGGGCGGAACGGGTGCTTAACACCTTCCCAATCTGTAACATAGTTCCCAAACCCTATAGAATCCTGGTTTCGCAGACAAATGTGTAAAGAAAGGCTTATTTGTAGACTTTCCTCTTACACAGCCCTTTTGTCCATTTTCTTGTAAAACGTACTGGCGACTCTGAACGAACTCTCTTGCATCTAGAAATAGGATAGAGGGACACCCGATATGAACTATCAACACACAGAAGCAAGTGGAACGAAGGAATTCTTTCTGATGTTTTAGACCCCCATGTACGGGATTGAGACCCGAGGGGGCTACATTTACAGATTCTCACAGACGTCTACCCCTCTAAGCAAATTTTATACACATGTTTGCTAAATTTGGGCGGTCTACCTCACTACGCAACCGCACTCGTTAAACCAAGGTGGTTAACTCTTCTACACAGGCGGCTTGAACACATGCTTGCTAAAGTAAGCGGTTTACCTTACTACACGTCACCACGCATCTTTATCTCAGGAAACACAGAAATTGTAAAATGCATTCCTTAGCGAAAAAAACCTAGTAGGTACATAGCCTTATAAAACCCTAACAGCCAATCTTAACCAGCGGAAACACATCACCATGCCCGCCTAACTATAGTGGCTAATTTCTACCCAGTCAATAGGTCTATTTAGAAAGTCACAAGTTTTTCCCCTAGCCGAATCCCATGACAGAATAGTGAGTCCACTAGAAAACTTGGTCCACTGAAATGAGCCAGAACCTCATATGTCTTCACTGGACACAGGTATGTTTGAACACATGTTGCATCTCATCGTTTTTAAAACCTCATGAGGATTCATGCGAGAGTTGCAAAATGAAGTATCCCCATTATCGTCCTAGTTTATTGAAAGATATATGCCCTAGGACTATTCATAAGTTATGATTTGTACTTGGATATCTATTGCTTATTATTATCAATAAAGTTTATTTCATTTGACTTTTGATTGTTTTATGAATAATATGTATTAATATTAGTTCATTAAGTACGTGACTTGATTGTGGGATGCTAGTAAATAAATAATAATATTGTTTGTCCCTAATCATATGTCAATAATCTAGGACCATATTGATATAATGATTGGAGTATGAGTCAGCTGATGACTATGTTCCACAAGTCATGGATATGGAGATATCAAGCTGAACACACCGATACTTGTTAGGGAACAATGTATTGGATTGACCCGCTTTGGGGCACTGCAAGGAGTGTTATATAATGTCATCAGTGATGTTCCCCATTAGTGATATCGTATTATCCTCAGACCTAAGATCGTCATGTTTACCTGCATGGGGATTGGTGTGATGGGCATCATCAAACATTGCTCTTGACCGAGTAATTATAAAGATGATGATCAAGCATACTATAAACTATGTAGAGGTATGTGATTGATCAAGATGGGATTTGTCACTCTCATATAACGAGAGAAAGATATCTTTGGGCCCTTTGATGAGTATAATTAATGTTTACATGGCCATGCACAAATGAGGTGTCATTTGTATAAGATTAATTATACTTAAAGATCAGGAAATAAAGATTGAATTATACAAGAATGACAATTGCCTAAGTCTTGTGTTCAATCTAGATATCGGTAGACAAAAGGAATTAATATGTGGCATATCATTTAAGGTTGTGTCGTTTTGACCTTTATACCCTTTAGATAGTTGTAATGTCTTACTAGAGACCGTTTACTATTTGTATAATTAAAACGGGCTTTTAATTGCACTACTAAATGAGTATAAACCTACAGGGTTGCACACCAAAATGAGTAGGATCAAAAACGAATTGGGCTTGGCCCTAGTTGGACTCATGCCTAATTCATTTTATTACTTAGGGTTTCTCACTAGGGTTTCCCTTTAAAAGGAAAACCATTAGTCTCTTTTGTTTCACGCAAAAAGGGAGAGGCAAAATATAGTGAACCTTAAAATCGTGTGCTAGTACACCAAGCAAGGATCCGTTCTCGTTCGTGTGTGCATACCATAGAGGCGTCGTACTTTCTATGCTAAGACGACAATAACAAAAGGATTTGATCCACCATGTTGAAAGGTATGTTTTTTGTCAATTAATATTGAACAGTATAGATCTTAGGGTTTAATGATTAGTGCAGTTTATTGTGTATGTGATGCATGTTCGCTGTCCTAATTCTCTTCATCTATTTGCTTCACAAAGATCCTAGGCCGAGAATACTTAGAATCAGCTATAGCTTAACAGAGAACACTTGTTCCATGTCCTGGAACATCTTGTCTATATGTTGTCCCACTCATAGAAATAGTTTCTTGTTTTGTAGGGGATTGCAGAAGATATTTGGAGTTTGGTAGAAGGGGTGGAACAAATAATTGTTGGAGGTTTTCTGGAGCAGCAAGTTTCGTGGCTTGTTGTTTCTTCCTCTTTGGGTATTGTGTTACAATCTGGGTGGTAGGTGCATTTTGTTGTTTTCTGGAAGTTGCATTGCAAGTGAATTCTTGAGGTTGAGCTTTACCATATATGTTCTTTTGGATTTAGTTGTGATGAAGAACATGATTCTTTTGAGAGTTGTGGTTCTTCATCAACCTCAACATCATGGATTGGAGAGGAGGTCTGTTGTGTGCTGGGGCTTAATTCATTTATATTAACATTCTCGTTTGAGCTTGAGGCGCAATCATTACTTTTTTCACTGTTGCATGCGATGGTTGGACTTTTTGGTCCAACTAGGGTTCTTTTGAAACTTATTTAAGTAAATAGGGTACTTTTTATCTTATTTGGGAAAATGGTACATAACCTAAAAATGCTATTAGCATTGGCGTTTTTAGCCATAAAAACGTCACTTTCTCTGGCGATTTAAAAAAAAAATAAATTACCCAAACTTAAAAACGCTAGTGGCAATAGCGTTTTTACATGTAAAATCGCATGTGCCACTGGCGATTTTACATGTAAAAACGCCACTGGCATTGGCGTTTTTAGAAAAAAAAAAATATTCCATTTTTTTTTATTTATTTTTGATTTATTTTTCAATTTTTTTTTTAAATCCAAATATCTTTTCTTGGCTGTTTTTATTTTGAAATCTAAGTCCATATGCCCCCAAGAAAATTTTATTATCCTAGGCTTACGCCTCAAGACATTTTATTCGAAGAAGACATTAATATAACTGCTTCAAATTATAGTGCTAAAACTATATATAATGCCTGTGATTTATGAATAATTTTTAACTTAAGAATCGCGGGAACCTCATGAATTCCACTCAACCTATTCAAAATTGTTTGAATTAAGAAACTTCAAAAATCAATTTGACACATAATCATAGTAAGGTGCACACGAAGCTAACTTTAAAACAGAGAAAAAATGTATCCAGAAAATTCAATGAGCTGCTTTAATATGATTGAAATTTGTTTCTGGCAATGAAAATAAATAAATACAAATCTTGAATATCAAAGTCCGATATTCATAAATTTGAAACAAACACAAGCAGTGCATTAGGAGCCATCAGCTAGAATGACTATGATCATTTGTGTTTTAATGCAAAAAGATGATTCATGAATTAGCCAATTAAAGGATCGACTTTTAATACCCAAATAAACCGTCACTAATACCATGGCAATATATATATAAAAGGAACATAAAAATTATTAGTGTGTGAAAGTTAATTATTAAATGCCATAATTTTCTAATATAATTTAAATGCCATAACTTTAAATGAGAAATTCAATTTTTAATAAAATCAAGCAAGCAAATTTAAAAAAAAATAATTTAAAAGAAAAAAAAGAAAGGAAAATCAAACAAAGAAAAGATACAAAGATTTCAAATCTAAAAGAAAAAAAAAACAACCAAGAAAAGAAAAGACATGAATTTTTATTTTATTTTAAGAAAATCAAGCAAAGAAGAAAAAAATGGCCAAGAAAAAATATTCGGTAAATGGGGTACTTTTGAAACTTATTTAGGTAAATGTGGTACTTTTTATCTTATTTGGGAAAATAATGCAGAACCTAAAAACGCTATTAGCATTGGCTATTTTTTTTCTTGGCATGGTATTAGTGACGGTTTATTTGGGTATTAAAAGTCGATCCTTTAATTGGCTAATTCATAAATCATCTTTTTGCATTAAAACACAAATGATCATAGTCATTCTAGCTGATGGCTCCTAATGCACTGCTTGTGTTTGTTTCAAATTTATGAATATCGGACTTTGATATTCGAGATTTGTATTTATTTATTTTCATTGCCAGAAACAAATTTCAATCATATTAAAGCAGCTCATTGAATTTTCTGGATACATTTTTTCTCTGTTTTAAAGTTAGCTTCGTGTGCACCTTACTATGATTATGTGTCAAATTGATTTTTGAAGTTTCTTAATTCAAACAATTTTGAATAGGTTGAGTGTAATTCATGAGGTTCCCGCGATTCTTATGTTAAAAATTATTCATAAATCACAGGCATTATATATAGTTTTAGCACTATAATTTGAAGCACTAGGATAATAAAATGTTCTTAGGGCCATAGGGACTTAGATTTCAAAATAAAAACAGCCAAGAAAAGATATTTGGATTTTAAAAAAAAAAAATTTCGGAAAAAAAAAACTTTTCTAAAAACGCCAGTGCCAGTGGCGTTTTTACATATAAAATCGCCGGTGGCACACGCAATTTTACATGTAAAAACGCTATTGCCACTAGCGTTTTTAAGTTTGGGTAATTTTTTATTTTTTTTAAATCGTTAGAGAAAGTGACGTTTTTATGGCTAAAAACGCTAATGCTTAGGTTCTACACCATTTTTTTAAATAAGATAAAAAGTATCCTATTTATTTAAATAAGTTTTAAAAGAAGCTTAGTTGGACCAAAAACTCCGATGGGTGGCTTGTTTCTCATGGTTGGCTGAATGCCTGTCAATGTCATGTCATTTGGAGATTTTCCGTTTCTCATTGTTACCATGATTGAGACTACACACACATTTTTTATTATGGGCTTGGATTGTATGGGCTATAATTTCGTTGAAATCATTTGGGCTTTGAGTGTTTGATTCCTTTCCTTGGGCTTTATTTTCACCATATTTTTTTCTGACTTTCTTGGTCTGCATTATTTTGCTGGGGTTTTGGTTTGGGTCTTTTTGTAAGGACAGTCCATTCATTGTTTGCACTTTCTTGAGCGTTTCTACCCTGTATTTCTTTACTTTTCTTTAATTTTTGACAGAACCACAATATTAACAGAACAAAGTTTTCAGCTCATATTGAATTTTTTATTTTTTTTACAAACCGCAAACTATAGTTTCTAAATGAGGAATTGTACCCTAATTTTTTCTTAAAATTATTACTTCAAAATAAAATCTCCCTCCCGGATAAAAGGAAAGAAATGGAAAAGTCCAGGTCGTTGCGGCGTTGACCTGGCTAGCTTTAAAGCAAAGTAGGCCCACAAATTCTTTAATTTTTGAGCGTCACACTACCCTGTATTTCTTTAATTTTTGACAGAACCACAATAGTAACAGAACAAAGTTTTCAGCTCAAATTGAATTTTTTGCACAATTCTGCCTATTTTAGTTTTTGGGGAAGGGATTTTGTTACATCAATCTCCACACAAATTCTTGCATATCTAGCTCGATCTATGCAAGTTATGGTATGGGCATCTAGTTTAATTGGTGTTCCTACCATGGTATCTCTCTCTTAAATAAAAACCATGGACCCCCAGCAAGGACCATCATATAATCATCAAAGCTTAAAAATTTAACAATACTTTTTATTAAACTGAGTTCTTGCTATGTTATGTTTTTAGTTTTCCAACTTTGCAAATAGCATACCAAAAACCTTTTATGTTTATTATTATTGTAAAATTTTCTAATCTTATTGGCATGGAGGAGCAGGGGCCGAGCTGCATGGTAACTAAGGGGGGCAATTGTCCCCTCAAATTTTTAAAAATTGCAGTTTTACCCACATAATTATTTTTTTAAAATTACACATGCACATCAATCAAGTTTTCCCTCCCCCTCTTTTAACTTTTAAAAATTATTAGTAGTATTAATATTGCCCCCTCTCCCCCCACCCCACCTAATCTTGAATAAAAATAATATTAGTGCTACATTTTTCTTATTTAATTTATAAAGAGTAACATTAATATAAACTTGTCCCCTGGGAAAAAATAAATAAATCTGGCTCTGCCCATGTGGACGGGTCAAGTGTAGCCTATCGAGCATCATATAGTTTTAGTACCATAGTTTCAAATTAAGTGTTCTATTTCCTTTTTTTAGATATGATTAATATGCCATTAAATTATACCAATAGAGAACTGCTATTGACGCACATCAAAACATTCTCTAACACTCCGTCTCATTTACACGGTTTCTAAGAACCGAGTATATGTGCACATACTTGGTACTTAGGGTCCGAACCATTGGTAGGTAAAAAAAAAATATTGGCTCGGCTCTTAAGTATTGAGTATCTGCACATATACTTGGTGCTTAGGGCCCGAGTAAATGTGCACATACGCGGTACTTAGGGGTCAAGCCAATGTTAAAATTTTAGATAGTGTTTTGATCGATGTCAATAGCAACCTTCTAACAATAAGCTTATAGTTTCAGAATTCTTTCTAGCGGGTGCATATCGCTGGACGCCAGCGCTCGTACAATGAAGTTCTAAGTTTAATATAAATTACAATAAGGATATATTTGATACCAAGTATAGAATTATGGTAGAATATAATTTGAAAAGCTATTAATTGTAATTATGTTTTACATGATGAAACATTTGTCTAACTTTTGGTATTTTATTGTCCACGTATTTTTTACTTAGAAAATTGAATTTTTTTGCCTTTGAGTTATATTCTGCCTTAATCTTTACGTAGAATTCATTTCTCTTGGGGGAAGCTACAGAATTTAAGTTCCCGCTTAATTTTATGTATTTCTACCAAAGAATTAAATGAAAAAAATAATTGTGTAGAAAAGTAGACAATATAACACTACCAAAAGATGGGAAATTATATATTTTTCAATTTTATTTTCCATAATTTTTTTTTGTAAATCAAACACACCCTTAGTCACAAAGTTTAATAAATTAGCAGCCCATGGATTACAATTTATGTCTGTACAGTATTATTCATCATAGTCTTTGGTAATAAGTAAATTTTAGAGAAATTTGATACTGTTCGCTTAAGTGGATAAGACATTTGTATAAATGTAGGAGGACATGGGTTCGAATCCCATTGTAAGTAATGAATATTTTTCAAATCAATAAAGAATAATTTTGCAATTTCAAGTGCAAATCAAAAGGTGCCTCTCGCTTTTATTGTTCGTTTGGTTTGAGTTCTTCATTCTTGGAATTCAAAATGATAATTTCACATGAAATTTTTTAACTTTATCAACTGATCGATATGCTCGAGAAACGAAAAAAAATTCAAACCAAATGAGCACTTAGGGCTCGTTTGGTTCGAGTTTTAGGAATGGAATTGGCATTCTAGATGCCAGGAAACCTTTATTCCTGACATCATTTATTGGATTCCATTAATGCTCGTTTGGTTGGAGTTTTAGGAATGAACTCGGCAAATTATTTTTTGTAATTTTCTGGATTTTTTTTTCATTTTCTGGGGAAAAATAATTTTTTTCATTTTTTGGGAAAAAAAAAATTTCATTTTCTGGAAAAAAAATAATTTTTTTCACTTTCTGGGGAAAAAATAAAATTTTTAATTTTCTGGGAAAAAAAAATATTTTTTCATTTTCTGGGAAAAAAATAATTTTTTTCACTTTCTGGGGAAAAAATAATTTTTTTCACTTTCTGGGGAAAAAATAATATTTTAAATTTTCTGGGAAATTTGTTTTTTTTTCATTTTCTGGAAAAAATAAATTTTTTTCACTTTCTGGGGAAAAAATAATATTTTTAATTTTCTGGAATTTTTTTCATTTTCTGGAAAAAAAAACAGTTTTTGGACAAAAAAAAAGGATTCCTCAAATTTGGAATCCAAGATTCCTCCCAATTTATAAGAGAATAGATTTTGGCAAAATGGGGGAATTTAGGATTCCTAGGAATCCTAAATTCATAGCTAAAACTCCAACCAAACAAAATAATCGTCATGGAATGGAATTTAGGATTCCAGGAATCCTGAAAAACTCCAACCAAACAAGCCCTTAATGTATAATATATATATATATATATATCATCTGTCACAAAATGTAAATAAAGTTGGCATATTCAACAAATCACATGATATTTGTTTTTAGTTGAGCGAGTGTCAAAGGTTTTATGAGAGATACTATTTACAAAACAATAATTTCTTATAACAATTTTATTTTAATTTGATGGAATGACTTACTCTAATTTAAAATATGGGCTTCGTAGCAGCCGGTCCATGTCAATTTTTTTTTTCTTGACTTGCAGTTTGTAACTTTTGGTCTTTTGACAGCTTGCGTTCCCTATCATTTTCAAGTTAATTATTGAATTGTTAAGCAACCTGAGAAATTTAAGTTATCGTAGTTGACACAGGATACCTTAGTTGAGTATCCTTAGAAAATACTGAGAAGATACAATCAACCGTACTTGAGTAATTGGGAAAATACAGAATACCATAGTTCAATAACCTAAGAAATACTAGATACCGTAATTCAAAAAACTACAAATACAAGACACCGTGATTTAGTAAACTGCGAAATATAGAATATCGTAATTCAGTAACATAAGTAACCTCAGAAATACAAGATACCGTAATTTGGTAACCTGCGAAATACAAGACACCGTAGTCATAAAACCGCTAGTTAAAAACAAGGATTGCAAACTACTAAAAAAAAATTACAGACGGCAAACTATAAAATTTTAAAAAGAGGAACTGTGCCCTAATTTTTTCTTAAAATTACTACTCTAAAATAAAATCTCCCCCTGGGATAAAAGGGGAAAGAAATGGAAAAGTCCAGGTCGTTGCGGCGTTCACCTGGGTAGCTTTACAGCAAAGTACGCCCCACAAATTTGACTTTTGAGGCAAAATCGAATATTTTGATTTTCTAGTGCGACTTACCTCTTCTTGTTTTATCTGTTCATGTTTCTAAGTAAACGATGATAAAGAAAGGTGGGCATTCATTACACATATTATTTTATTTGATAATAATTTATCTTATTTACTCAATTTTATTGTAGTAAATAAGTGTATAATTAATATCTCAATCCTATAAGAACGAGTTATTATTGAAAATAATAAAAAATATGCTAGCTTAATCTTACATGATTGAAATAATGTGCACATACTCAATGCTATAAAACCAATTATATGCACATTACTTCGATCTTATATGGCTGAGTAATGTTAAAATATTATAGAATGTTTTGATATCCATAATTAGCACCGGTGCACCACCCTAAAAAAAAGGAAAAAAATTTTGTGGCCCGGAAAGATACCGAAGAAAGTAAGATTTGATTCAAATTTTTTATTTTTTTAAGCCAGCAGAGCACAAAAATAATTCCACTTGGAGGGGATGTAACAGGAGGATGCTTCCTCCCTCGAAGACAAACAATCAAGAATACAACCAGAAAATTTGACTACACATTGTTATTCAACCAAAAAATAAGTGTCAAATTCTTTTTTCTCACTCTTATTTCTTTCCAAATAAAAAATCATTACCTACTAATCTTAAGTAATCCTATATGAACAAACTAATTTATTTTCTCGGTATATTAGAAAATGGGGCTTGTCTAAAAATGTTTTTTGTAAAACAATAAGAGAATAATATTTTTATAAATTAAGAGTCTATATTTGACAAATCACAAAAATGAGTTGCAATGTTAAATTTGCCGTAGATTTTCGATATGTAATTTTTTATGACATCGTGCGAAATTAAGTTTGCACTTCTTGTTTTTTATTTTATTATTATATCAAAGTGTTTAATTGACGGTACTCTAAAGCTATTTCAACAAGTTGCAAATTTAAGACCTATTTCCTAATAAAACACATATGATCATTGTTTTGGATTATACAAAGTCAAGTTTGCACTATTTTTTTTCTAATATGTTACTATATATCGGGGTTTATCTGACGTTACTTTAGAGTTACATAAGTAACACATAAGAATATACTTGTTAGAAAAATATAAACACATCATGCAAAACAAATATGCATTAAATTTTTTGGATTGCAAAGTTAAATTTGCACAAAATACAATTTTTGTTTTAAAACACAATTGATAAATAAACCCTTATTTCAAAAAAATAATAAAAACTAGGCACTTACTTCAAAAAAAATATTATTCCGTGATTTTCTTGCGAAAAATAGTCACATAAGATCTTTTACCACATTTCAAGTTATATACTCCCTAGTATTCTATTTGTTTCCCTTGGAAATATATAATTTACCCTAATTTTACCTAGATATGCACCCCACTATTTATTTTATTTTCTTTTCTTCTTAGTCCACCTTCCAGTTTCAGCAAAATTAATACACTAATTTTGCATTATCACTAGTAGCAAAAGACAAATAGACTACGCGCATTCAAAAACAATGTTTGTTTATATATAACCACTAGGGTTCTCACCCAAAATGGCTAACCAAAGTTGTAAACTAGGTTCATTGTACAATGAACCTCATTAGGCTGGGTCGTTGTCGATGTCACATAGAAACAATCTCGGTTCTAGGTACATCCAGCAATTCCGGCTCGCTGTCAGCCGCACGACCCACAATATCCTCACTTCACGTGGTAGTAATCATGAGTCCGCTCTAATACCATTGGTAACCACCCAAATTGCACCAGAAAATAGCTAGCCCAAGATGTAAATTAAGTTACTTGTGATTCCCACATATATATACCATGAACATTCCCATTATACTAACGATGTCTAATATTTTGGGTGGTTACATTATATTGTTTCTCCTTTTATACTTTAACAACATAAAAATTGTATAGGTCTTTATACATACATAAGTATTATAACTCCAATTAAGAGAAGCAATACTTGGAATATAATTTAAGGTTATTTGTACAATAACTACTAGTATAATTTCTATATTAATGGATTTAAAATATTTTCCAATTGTTATTTAATCAATTACATATTTTTGTTAATTGAATAATGAGTACCCAATTGATCTTACTTAGTTATATATTTTGATTCTGAATTACATATTGAAATCTACTTTTTATTTGTTTCCATGTTGAAGATAATTGCAATATATTGGATAGATGCTTTGAGTATAATTCTAGTTAATGTATATATGATTAAAAAAAAGGTTTGATGAATAGAAAACGCCGTGCTGGCGATCAAATGTCCTTTAATTTGCCAAAAATAAATTTAAGAGATATTTTTATGAAAAAAATATTCACAAACAGAATGATTTTTAGTTTTGAAATCTTATAATGTCCAGAGAATAATTATTATGATTTTGAAAAATAACTATGTCAACAACATAATGAAAGGTGTTGAAAAAATATATAAATATGGCAAAAGCATTTTTGGAACCATTCGTTTAAAATTGGAACTTACTATAATTTTTTGTATTGAATACGAACCATATGAATATATTTTTTCTTATAAAAAGTACATTTAAGTTATAAAATTGTCGAGCCAAATTTTTTTTTTTATTGCAAATTGTGTTCTGCATGCCATCACAAAGAATTAACCAAAAACAATAATGATGAGGAAATACTTCATACCAGTGAGGCTCACTCGTATGAATCATTTTTTTTCTAGCTCAAAATTGATACAACCTTTCCACAGTCGTACGGCTATTTTTTATACCATACCATACCATACCCACTCCATCCTTTATCAAAGCTTATTTTAAAATTTGCAAATTTAGTTCTAAATTTTAGAACGACCATGTGAATGCTCTCACAGACACTTTAGTTAAAGACTGAGGAGATATCAATCACCTACATACTTCTCCTTAGTTACTATCCTCTGGAATCTATCCTTGACATGGATTCTAAATTGTACAACGCTGCAATTACTGGCAATATCAAACTCCTTGGCCAAAACAAGGACCAAATTGGGGTTCAATTGACTCAAGATAGAAAAACCGTGCTTCATCTCGCATCGCAATTAGGCCATACGGAAGCCGTGAAAGTGATTTTGTCTATGCAACCTATGCTAATAAGTGAAGTGAATTCGTCTGGCGAGACCGCACTTCACCTTGCAGCGAGAGGCGGACACTCTTGTGTAGCGCGTGTTTTAATTGACTGTGCGAGAAAATCTGACGATGATTTAGAAAGTAGACCACGCCTGTGGCAACTTATTCTCTGGGCAGAAAATGATGATGGAGAAACAGCCTTACATGAGGCTGCGCGATTCAATCGATGTGAAGTGTTGAGTATGCTGGTAAAAGAGGATTCGATTTTTAAGCATTCGGCTAATATGATGGGGGAGACACCACTTTACATTGCTGCTAGTAGAGGGTTTGTTCAGTTAGTGGATGTGATATTGAATCATTGCAAGGCACCGGCTTATAGCGGTCCAAATGGTTCAACAGCTCTACACGGGGCTGTAGTTTGTGGCAGTGAAGGTAATTAATTATCTATGTAATTGGTTAGTTATCATTGCTTCCAATAGTAATATTATGACAATGAATTTTTTTTGGCTAGCGGGTTCATCTCCGAGAGATGTTCGGACCAACTTTCGCGCATCTCTATATTAATCCCCGTTTATGGTCGGTGCCTGCCCTTGACCACAGCAGATTTGTTGCTGCCAGGATTTATCCTGGGACACTCAGGTGGACAAACCACTTGTATAAACCATGAATTATCTAAGTTAACCCACAAAATTAATATTAATTCTAATAATACTAACAATAATAATGAATTAAGCTCTGTCGTCATACATTTTTTTTCCAGAATGTGCAAGAAAATTGTCAGAGTGGAAGAAAACCATAGTGAAGGAGACAGATTCAAATGGTCAGACACCGCTACATTATGCCGCATACTTCGGTTTCTCATCGATAGCAAGCCAGCTATTACGCTTAGAACCATCAACAGCCTACATAGTTGCCAAAGATTATTCGGAAACAGCTCTTCACATAGCGGTGATAAGAGGCCATCTATCGGTAATGAAAGAAATTTTATTAGCGTGTCCAGATTCTTGTAGCATGGTGGACATTTATGGGCGGAATATGCTTCACCTTGCAATAGAAAACAATCAAAAGAAGGTGGTTGAACATATAATAGAGGAATGTCCAGTAATTAGCAGCCTAATAAATCAAAAGGATGTTGAAGGAAATACACCAAGTCACCTGATGGCTCTTTCCAATTGCAATGTGCCCAAACTCATACAACATGATATGGTTGACAAGGGAGCCTTGAACAACCAAAAGTTGACTGATTTGGGCTCACTATACAAGAATATAAGAAATACAAAGGCGGAGGTAAGTAACTCTATATATATACAGCGTCCGAAGTTGATATTGAAGTATTCGTATACGGACTGTCCCATGAATGACGAATTTTTGTTGCTTAAACAGAGAGATGTTTTTAGCGAGAAAATCGTCCTTATTAAAAAATCTACTCAGATCCTCTTATCTATGCTAATTATTTAGTAAAATTTGGAATACATGAGATAGAGGTTGCTAATACTTAATTGGCAAATGCTCTTTCAAACTTTGCCATTGGCAGGATGTAATTAGGGGGACATGAGTATATTGGCCACTCTTACATATTTGTGAAAAAAACAAAAAATTATTATTACTACTACAATTATTATTTACAACACATTATATGTTAATTAGGTCTTCCTAAATACATTTTATAAGTTATATAATATAATCATTGTCATTTTAAAAAAGCACAAAGTTTTTTTACTCTAAAAATAAATAAATAAATATTCTTGTTTTTAATTTGGATCTGCCACTGACCTCTATGTTACGAGTTAACATTTGTTGACCCTAACTTAATTATTAGGGTCACTATGACCCTCTCTTCCAATTGGGCAAACCGTCCACGGTGCATCCACATTGTCAATGACCTAAATTTTTTCTTTAATATAAGGACTGGGAAGGTCTTCATTTTAAATAGAAAACAGCATTAAGAACCTAAAATATAAATTTCGTCTTCTTTCACTTTTGAACATCAATCTCTGTCTTCTTCAAACTCTAGATTTTGCAACTGGCCGTAGCACAAAAATCAAATCATAACGGAAGATATATATTTTGTGACTGGCCTATTTCAAATGAAAATGTTAATTTCAAGACATTTGATTTATTCTGACATACAAAGGTAGACCCATCCAATGACACCAATTTTTGAATTTCGTATTTTACCCTCACTGTCATTTTTTTAAGTAAAAATAATTTTCATTTCAACATAGATATCTGCATGCATAAAACAAGAGCGTACATATGAATCATGAGTTCTTTGAATACATGTTTGGTTAAATTGTATAGTGCTCCACAAAAATAATAGCCAGCAGGCTATGTATATTTACCAACTTCACCACATGGTTATTCACATCGAGTTCATATTGATGATACTATAAGTTAAAAACCTATAGGGGTTAATTAAGAACAAATTTGTTCCTCAATATAAAGAAGCTAGATAAGAATACAAGAGTGGCAAACTAACAAAGTAACATAGGGTGAAGAAAAACCTGAAGCTTCAATTGGCTTGTCAAGTACTTTCAAACTAATATAATTACTTATAAATTTGTTAGACTCACATTCAAGAAGCAGCCAAATGTTATGGAGGTACTTTGTATGTGCACGATACAAATGACGAAGAAACAACAACGCTTATGAACAATGAAGAAGCAGATCCTGCTCCTGTTTCTTCTCCTGCCCCTGCACCTGCTCATTATCCTACTGAGGAGATAAGAAAATTTATCAATACAGATATCATTGTTGCCGCACTCATAGTGACTATAGCTTTTGCTGCAGGATTTGCTATGCCTGGTGGATATATTCAAAGTGGCAGTGAAAACCAAGGGATGGCTGTTCTTACAAAATCCGTGGCTTTCCAAGCCTTTATCATATCTGATACTTTAGCCCTCGTATTCTCTACAATTGCTTTACTTCTCTTCGGGTTTACAGCTGGTGCTATTAAGCCAGATACACTTACCAAGATCTATTTGGTTGGTGGTGGGCTTATTCCACTAGCCCTTGTAGCAATAATGATTGCATTCATTACCGGAACATATGCAGTATTATCACATTCGTCAGCCCTCGCAATTGTCACTTGTCTTATTGGTTGTACCTTCTTCCCCATCTACGTTATTATGGACGTAAAAATTGATCAAATGTGATTGATAGTGCATGTAATAAATTTTATGCAGAACGTACTTACATAAATTTAAGCAGCTACGTACTGCTTGCATATTCATTTTGGGCATCTTTCTGTTATATTTGTTTTTGATATTGTTAGCATTTATTATAAATGACTTTGTGAATTGATATATATTTAGACAATTGAGCATTAATTAGGAGATATTCTCCTTCCTTTTTTTTGTATATCTCTTAACCTTATATAAAGGGTTCCCATTGCATAATCAAAGACATCATGATTATAATATGCAATTCTTTCCATCTCTCTTTTTTCTCTCCATTTCTTAACATGAAAATTGATCCTCTTACCATCAAAACCTAAACCTCCGAACAAAGAACTACCATCTTACAACCTTCACTCAACCCAACATCATCATCTCTCATTCAGCCATGCATAATCAACCACCCAATCATATCATCAAAAATCATTCAGATCTATTCAAAAACCATATCGACTATCCACATCCATCTCCAGCATAAAACCCTGTTGTCCACCACTCAGGAATCAAACCAAAAAATTCCAATCCGCCACTCCCAATTTTAACCCCTGTTATCCAAAAACCACAGCTGTCAGATCCAAACATATGCAAATCATCACAAAACCAACACCATCATCTTTGTCTCACTGAGACAATTCCAGACATCCAAAAACCACCCCGAAAACAGTCCTCACGTGCCCTCATGCGTAGCGCATAGGTGTAAGTTATCGTCACGCCAAGATCCACACAGCCTAATTGTTGAAGTTTTGTGTGTATTTGAAAAAATGGGAGAAGAAGAAAAGGATTAAAAAAACCAAAGCAAAGCACCAAGGAAGCATCCACGTGCTTTCCTAAGTCTCACGTAGGAGAGGAATAAAAAATTTCATGGGATTTTATTAGGAAAAATTTGCCTAAGTGCTTGAGCCCTTTGGGCATTAGAATTTTGTGCTGTTGGATGACAACTTGGATGAGTGTGGTTCACCACACACGCGCGTGCCGACTAACCCAGGCTCGGGCTTACTTTGGGTCAAGTATTATCCTTTTAGACAAAATACTTTTGGAAAATTTTATTAAAAATAATAAAATTATTTCTTTTTGAATTTCAAAATTTTGAAAGGATATTTGACTGAGTCTTGCACGTTGTTGTGGATAACTCAAATCTTCCTGACTGTTGCATCTTTCTCTCCCTCAACACAATGGTGCGAAATTATTTTTATTTAAAAATTAATTTTCGTCCTTTTGAAAAATATGTGCAGAAAAAATCCTCCATTGTCGAATACATTATCTGAAGAAAAAAAAAACCCTCAAAATTTTATTTTCTCTAACAGGAATAGTTTACCAATTCTGGCCGACTTACAAAGGGAGTCAGAATTCCGATTTCCCTCCATGCAAAGGAAATTGAGATAAAGGAAAATCTGAGCTATTGTATCCTGGGGAAGACATGGCCATTCTAAACTGCTAGCACAAATACCTAGTAGAGCCGCGAAACATCTTAAAGAGAGCGACCTAGTCCGCGACGCAACCCGATGTTTTCCTATCGCTACTTGGTAAATTCGTTCTTGTTTCAACACTAACAGCCAGCCAAGAACCGCATCAGATCCACTTCATCATTGACCCTGCCACATCAGCATTGATCACCACGTGTTCGACACGTCAGCCCTAAACCAAACTTTCCTATTGTTTGACCCCGGAATTTTTGGTTATGCTCATATTGACCCCAGACTTTCTAGTTATTTCCAAATTAACCACAAACCTTCAAGTTATTTACAAACTTGTCCCAAGGGTTTTCAACCCATTTGTTCTCATGTTTAGCCTTCATTTTTCTAGATTCGGCCTTTAAATAACAGTTTTTACTACGTGGGCATTATTGATCGTCCAAAAATCTTTCGACCCATTTCCATCCCTCTTAATGGCCCGAACTATATTCATTGGGCTCGGGCAATGACAAGTTTTCTTCAGGCTCACCCGGTTTGGTTAATTTTTACAGGAGAAGTGCAAGCACCAGAACAGAGGAAAGACGAATCTGAGACTTGCCACGTCAGCCCTAACCAAACATTCCCATTATTTCTATATTGACCCTAAAATTTTCTGTTAATCTCATAATGACCCCAAACTTTCTAGTTATTTCAAAACGATCAAGTTATTTGCAGACCTGTCCCAACGGTTTTTTACTGTTTGGATCTCATTTTCAACCTCCATTTTTTTAGACTCGGTCTCTGAATAGCAGTGTCAACAACATTCGAATTATGGATCATCTAGAAATCTCTCGACCCATTTCCATTACTCTTAATGGGATGAACTATATTCATTGGGCTCCGGCAATGATAAGTTTTCTTCAAGCTTGCCGAGTTTGGCGAATTATTACGAGATGAATCTGGGACCTGCCACGTCAGCCCTAAACCAAATTTTACTTTTGTTTCCATATTGAACCCAGAATTTTCTATTATTCCTATATTGACCTTAGACTTTCTGGTTATTTCCAATTAACCCCAAACCTTCCAAAATTTTTAGACATGTTCTAAAGGTTTTTAACCTTTTTGGTCTCATTTTTAGGCCCCATTTTTTTTTTAGATTTGGCCTCTAAATAATAATTTCTACTATGTGGGAACTATGGATCATCCATAAACCTCTTGACCCATTTCCAACACTCTTAATGGGCCGAGCTATATTTATTAGACTCATGCAATGACTACTTTTCTTGCAAGCACCAGAACAAAGAAACATGAATACGAGACCTGGCATGTTAGCCCTAAACCAAATTTTTCTGTAGTTTTCATATTGACGCAAGAATTTTATTATTATTATCTGATTGACCGAAGACTTTCTAATTATTTCCAAATTAACCCCAAACCTTCCAACTATATCTAGACCTGTCCCAAGGGTTTTTTACCCATTCTAATTTTATTTTGAGCCTCCATTTTTTTCATATCCAGCCTCAAAATAACAGTTTCTACTATGTGGGCATTATGGATTGTCCAAAAATCTCTTGACCCATTTATATCACTCTTAATGGGGCGAATTATATTCATTGGGCTCAAGTAATGACTAGTTTTCTTCAGGCTCACCAAGTTTGGTGAGTTTTTATAGGGGAGTTGTAAGTACCAAAACAAAGGAAAGATGAATCCAAGACCTACCATGTTAGCCCTAACCCAATTTTCTATTGTTTCCATATTGACCCCAAAATTTTATGTTATTCTTATACTGACCCCAGACTTTCTAGTTATTTCCAAAATAACTCCAACCCTTTTAGCTATTTCCACCCAATCCTAAGTGTTTTTCACCCTTCTGATCTCATTTTTAGAGTCCATTTTTTTATAGTCATCCTCTAAATGACAATTTATACTACGTGGGCATTATGGATCGTCCAGATATCTCTCAACCTATTTCTGTCACTTTTAATCGGCCGAACTATAGTCATTGGGCTCAAGCAATAACTAGTTTTCTTCAAGCTTGCAGGGTATTGAGAATTATTACAGGAGAATTGCAACCACTAGAAGGACTTCATTCTAAATGAAAAAAATACCATTAAGAATATAAAATATGAATGTCAATTTCTTTCACTTTTGAACATCAATCTCTAGATTTTATAATTGGTCCCAACAGAAAAATCAAATCATAATGGAAGATAGATATTTTCATTGATCAATACTCAAACTGACCCACTAACGATGAACGGATGAATTTTTTCATGAAACTTGATGGAGATGATATCTATAATGAGTAGATCATCTATATAAAATTTCATAAAAAGACTCAATCGAGAAGTCGGTTAACTAAGAATTTGATTTATATACATATACATATATGCATATTTCTAGATGCTGAAATTTTAGTTTTTTAGTTAACGCACATCTTGTTTGAGTTTCTAAGTGAAATTTGGTGGATAAGATCTACTCATTATAGAGATCATTATCACTAAGTTTCATGAAAAAAATTCGTCAGTTTACCTCTCAAAATTGATCGTCATTAACTTACTTTATTTAGGGACGGTCCTTAAGAGAAGGGCTTTCATTATATAAATATACACAGTACAATATATTTGTGTGTATATATATCTGGGGTAAAGTAGGAGTTGTATTTAATTTTAAATTGATCAAACATACAAATAATGGAAGGCTGATTTCGTGTAGCTTTTTCTACAAGATAGAAGGCTATTCAAAGGATCTCCAAAGATTAACCCAAGGCCATTGTTGAGCCATGAGATATGGTTCATAAAGATTATTGCCTAATTTTTTTGCGGAAATATGATTTCTCATTTTTTTTTAGTTTCTTAATTCATGTTTTGTTTTAAGAAAGAAATCTTGGTCCTTAAAAGAAAATTCTACATCATTGATGATGTGGATGCTACGTGGACGCTTCAGCCAATAGGAAGAGAGTGTTATGGTGGCCTTATTAGGGTAGGGTTAACAAATTTTGACTAAGTACATTAAAAGTGGATTTTTAATTGAATTACAAACGGTACAAATGGTTTATGCCTCTGGTCCTACTCATTTAAATAAAATTATTTATAAATGCCTCAGTCATTTACTTTTAAACTAATAAAAATTCCAAATACGTTATATTTTGAGAGTTAAAAACTTGGCCTATTTCAATGAAAATGTTAATGTGAAGGCGTTTAATTTGTACTAACACACAAAGGCAAGCCGTTCCAATGACACCAATTTTTGAATTTCTTATTTTACGCTCACAATTATTTTTTTAAGTAAATAAACAGCGCGACTTGATCCCACATACTCTTGGTTAGAATGAAAGACACTTAATCATTGGGCAACTTTTCATTTTGTAAAATATTTTTCATTTCAACATAGATATCCACTTGCATAGAACGAGAGCGCACATATTAATTGCATGTTACTCAATATGTATTTGATCTCACCCAATATAACCATATGATGTCACTGAAATGATAATATGGTGGTGATAATATCATCAAGCCGACATGGTCCTCACCACAAATGGGCATGAGACAACTATAACGTGTTAAGGTAGAATGATGCCTACGTTTTGCCCTTTATAGTCATTTTAATGTTTACTTTATCATTGCGAGAGAAATTATAGAATTTGTTAAAACTCCTGACTTTGAAGACCAATTTATTCATCTTTTTCTAAATTGTTAGAATACGGCTACAGCTAGAAAAAAAATTGGACTCAAAAAAGAATATTCATAATTAGAAGACAAATCTTTTTCTTTTTTCATTTTTCATAAGAAATGAGTTGCTCGAAAGAAGATAACACTTCCCGAAGGTGAATGGGGTGAAAACTTGAATGACGCACATACGGAAAAGAAAATCCATATGATAAGATGGAAAATGCGCAATGTGAAAACAAGATGGAACATGTTGGAGGATCCGAACAATTCATTTGTTCTTTCATTTCCAATCAAAAGGAGATAACTAAGTGAAATACGTTATTGCATAGTTAGGCAGGCTTATACCATTACGCACATGAGCAAAATCTTTGACATTTGCATTTCTTCACTGGGCTTGGACCGTGTCTTCTGAACAATCTCAATACATATGGCGCAAGATGATTCCACTTATCGAGATCGGAATGGGATTGGGTGTTTTCACGTATCACCATAATGCCTTGTTTGTCTTGATTTTCAATTAATGAACAAGAAGAAAAATGGAACTCTTTTTTTTTTCCTCGCCCTAGGCTCTGTGTCCTTTGGAACCTTCTCCCACCTGCCGCCAGTGGAAGCATGCTAGCCCCCTATGTTGGGGGAAGAGGGCATTTCCATTGCGAAGGATTCAATCTAGCCAAAGGTTCCCCTACGGCTACCTTGTTGTGACTTCACCCCAGTCGAAGACCCCACTGTGGTATACACCAATAAGACCACCAAAATCCTTTGTGGCACTAATGGTACACAGAAGTCATGGGTGATCATTGGTCTGATGCTTCGGGGTGTGACAGGGGTGTGTACAGGGGAGCATTGTAACCCTAAGTCTATACTTATATATAGAAAAAGGGATATCTCATTAGAAGGAATCTAGTCCTTAATTCAAGGTTTTGGGGCAATAGAAAGCGAAAGAGTTGGTAGCTTATATTATCCTTATTGTTAATTATTTTGAGTTGATAGATAAACACACACACATAAGGAGGATGTATTGTAGGATTAGTATAAAAGTTATCTGAGGAACCTACCTTAAAAAATAAAATCATTGTCATATTTACTATTTTCCAGTCTTTTTTTATTGTGATTACTTTGAATTTTCTTGTGGAGAGACCAAAATTTTTTGGCACCCACAATTGATGTTGTCTATGGGAAATATCTTCTTATTCCTTTTCCGAGTTCGTGCAATTTCATTTTTCATAGTTTTATATCAAACCATTTACCTACCTCTTTCTCAGAAAATTACTCATTATGGTCTAAACCAATAGAACATAGATGGAGCTCAGATCTGCTAATCTTAACCACAAGGTGGTGATGGCATCCAGTCAGTCCTACCATGGGTGGAAAATATCATTCCTTCTACTGTCCTACTAGTAGATATTAATTATAATGATGAAACTGCTATGGATGGCTTGTAAGGTGAAAATTTAGATTGGAGAACCAAGCACTTCAGTTGTTACTCAGGGAGCACCTGAATAAGTCCACACTCCAAAATGAAGAAGATGGCACTAAAGCCTCCTTTATTGGGTGGGTAGTGCCCTCAAAAAGAGGATACAACCCTGCCCTAGTTCAAGTGGTTTAAACTCAAGTAGAGGCCATACCTAAAAAAGCGAAGGCCGTTCAAGTTTCAACATCGAAGGTTCTAGTTGTGACCCAAAGGAAGAACATCTTTGAGAGGATTTAAGGAAATGATGTTGGCACCAAGACTTGCGGAATGCATGATTAGAGTAAATAAAAGAAGAAGAAAAGTTAGAGTTAAGAAAAAAAAGGAATGGAAATAAATCGGCCAAATCCTTGACGTTGACTATCAGTGTGTTCAACTACATTATTAGTAAAAGTCAGCACTTCAGTTTCATCTTCCATCTCCATATATGCACGGAAGACACAATTGGTACAAGTAACCTTCAGCATGTTAAGCTTGTGGTCGTTGAGGGACTTAGGTTGTTTCTAGCTCGAATTCAAAGCCAGCTTGATTGATGATATTTTTTTATCTTCTTCATCTTAGCAGTTGCAGTGATGATAGAAACATTATAGCCCATTTTAAAGGTCTACTCCATCTCGGTTGCCATCCAATCAACCAAGGATTGTTTGTTTTTCAGAGCCTGATCCTTCAACTCAGCTTGCAAATCGAAGACTTGAATTTTGAAGTCATCTAAGTTCTTTTGAGTCTTTACTAAGCTCTTGTTAGACCTCATTAGCTCTTTATTTGCTTTTGAGGTCCTTTTTGACCTTGCTGAGCTATCTTTGTACTTTTAGGCATTTGCCTTATGTTTCTTAGCCTCATATCTAGTAACTTTAGAGGCATCTTTCTCCATCCTTAATTCGGTTGCAAATCTCATTTCGACAGCCAACAACTTCTAAATCCGAGACCCCTATTTTTTTTAAATAAAACTTTTAGTATGTGAAATTGGAAAAAGCTAATTAAAAAATATGAAAAAGTTTAACACTTACCATTGCAAGAGTATTAAATCCATTTATCCTCAAGCCATTTAAGGATTGGCCCTCCATGATTTCATAATCTTTTAGGGTTAACAAAGTGCTAATTAACCCCATGGCAACCGTTTTATCTTCAATAGCAAACTATATCTTTGCTGCTCCATGCTTCTCATTTAGAACATATGGTTGAGCAGTATAATATAGGGATTCATCGCCAAACTCGTCAGCTTCAATAGTAGCAGTAAAAGTGCGTCTAGCTTCAAGTGTTATGGGTAATTCTATATTTCCTTGATCGGAGGTAGGGATCTCTTCACTCTCCGTAATTACTGGCTCCACAAGTGGTGGAGTAATGCATGGAAATCAGGAGGAGTCTTCGCTTGGGAAATAAAAGAAGAAAGTATTCACCTTTTGTTCTAACTGGTAGAATTTCCATTAGCATGTTCAATTACTTAGGGGTTTGGTTGTTAGAATCATTCCCCTGATTGAGGAGTCCCATCATTAAAAGCCTCGCTATTTCTAAATTTTGGGGATGATTAGATATGATGTTTAAGTCTCAGGGAGGTGTTAGATTTCTTCTCCCTCTTACTCTTCTACTTCTCCTTGGCTAGAGATTTGTGGCTCCTTAAAAATTTCTTCAACCTCTTGATCGGCAATTGGGGGCTTCTTAACCTCTTTGTCAAAAATGGTGGCAACTTCATCCTTATCTTTGAAAATAGCTTATGATGTAGGAAGGCTAAATATAGTGACCCCCTCAGTTGGTTCATAAATTCTAAAAGAGGGATTTGGGTTAAAAGGCCGAGCAGCTATAACTTCGACAGCCGGCTACTTGCATTTTTTTCTTCTCCCCCTCATCCTATCCCTCCTATTAGAGCCAACCTCTATGTGATGGCCCAAATCCTCTTAAGAGGGTTTATCTTTTGAGACCCAGTTAATCATGGGTGCCAAACGCTGATGGCGGGTTAACAGGACAGAAACCCATGTGTAAGACTTAAAATTTTCATACAAATTAACAAGAACATTTCTATATCATATAATCTTTCCACAAGGAGAAAGAAATAACACAATAGAAAATCTAGCCTCCAATGAGGTCCCAAGTATAGATTCTACAATCTCCATACAATATAGAAGAGTTTAATAAAAGGTACAGTACATATATTACAACTTCCGAAATAATTCTAAGTGCTAAGGCATAGGTCCTTCGAAGAAGGATCCTCCACTAAGTAGTGGTAGAGAGGCAGTCTAAGATGTTGCATCATTCCCTTTCCCAAAAGAACCTGTGTAGGAAAATAATAGGGGTGAGTCAAACAGACTCAGTGGGAATCATATAATGGGTTTTGTGTGAAAACAATATTTAGAAATCCTTATGTATAAAAATATGAAACAGATCCTTTAAAGAAATATATATGTATATACAATAGTGAAGAAATAATCTTATTTCTCAATTTGTTTAATTATCTTTAAAACCCAGGGATAATGTATAACCGATGTCAAATAGAATCCTATGGCACAATTTAACGTATGTTCATCCCATGAACTCTAGCCATAATCTCATAACTCTTGTAACTACCCAACTGTACACTAGGTTTGCATTTCGTGGCCTCTCACCCACAAGGCAACAGGGCCTCCCGTTAGTTTTCGTGTATGATTTCGGGTCTTGCACCTAGGAGACTATGTCCCAACTTCGGACCACGTCTAATGAGACCAAACTTAGGACCGATGAGATCGAAGTTATTGTCCCCACAGCTAACGAAACATATAATGCCAAAACTATTCAGCAAATGGGTTATCATATAGAGGATGGTGAATGGCTCTCGAATGATCCTTTTGATGGCAATGAGGATGATGATGATGATGATGAGGATATACCTCAAACCAAGACTATGGATCAAGACTGTCCACACCAAGGGACTTCATCACAAGCTCCTTCAAGATCCCGACAAACCCATGCTATCCCATAGGCCAATCAGAATGAAGTCATTCTTCACGCAATCCAAAACCTCTCGGCCACCATGGAGAATAGGTTCAATCGTATCGAGGACTGGCAATGGGCTCATGAGACGGCATTTCTACACTATCACCCAGAGTACGTCTTCCCGGCTTGGACTCCGTGGCAAAGCAATCAAGGATGGGGGCAATGGCCTCAAGATCCTCAAGACGGTGACGAGTGATTCTCTTCCTTTTTGTTGCTGCCAAATGGGGAAAATTTTATGTGTTTGGTTAATGAGTGCTTGGTTAACACTCTTGGTTATTTAGGCTTTTATTTAGATTTAGTATTATGGTTTTTAAAACTCTAAATACTTCCATTTGCAGTTTATTATGATATTGACTATGGTTTATTATGATATTATTATGCATACTTGTTTAAATTTTATCTTATGCATAGTTTGAGGGGGGATATTCAATTATTTTTTTTTTAAATTATACTCCACATTGCTTAAACACATGAATTTATTTTCATTATCAAAAAGGTAGAGATTGTTGACCTAAAAGTCACTATTCTTATTTTGATAATAATAATAAAATTAATATTTGTTCTCAAAATATTGCGACAATCAAATAAACATTTTATGTGGTACAAAACCTACAAAACCGATGGTGAATTCAATCCTCTACAATTGTACTTCATACACAATTCTATTCTTCTCTCGAACAATATAAATATAACATTTGAATAATGCCATATCAATGTGGATCAATAGCTCAAAGCGAGTATGAAGCCGAAGAAGTATTTCTAAGCATTCGGAGACTCGTTTATTTTCAAACTAAGTGAGTATCTTAGATTTATGTAAAGTTATTTGTTTGGTAATCATTTATAGCTCAAATATATCATGTTCATGGTTTGAATGATTGAAAACAAGCTTGAAACAAAATCCCTTGAAAAACTTCATTCTTAAAAAAATCGATTTTGTAATTAATTCAATTAACTTATTTTTCAGTTTCTCTAAAATAGGTATCTTAGGGACATATTCTTAAGGTCCTTAGAGCATTAGAATTGATTTTGGAGATAAAATGAAAAAGTTTAAAATTTAGGATTGCTAGCTGGACAGTTTATCAGTCAACTAAGTGAAGCCACTCAATCAACTGATGGCTTGAATCTAGCCGTTGGAGATTTTAAAAATGTTTACTTTTGACCCAAGAATTTATATAATTACTCCCAACTGTCATAAACTTTTTTCCCATATAAATATGAGTTCTTAAACTCATTTTTAATAATTGGAATGATCTTATAATCTCATTTTTCATATATCCACAATATTCAAGTTTTCAAGCTTACGCATTGATTATATTTTTCATTCTTGAGCTATATATTTTGATCAATCTTAATAAGTCTAGTGTGAGTATTATTTGTAATATTCAAATACACTTGAGAGTTATTATACATTGGTGTTTGTCACCAAAACAATTTATTGTTCAAAATTGTGAGAGTTGTTTTTCATAAAATTGCAAGAGGATTTCTAGTATTGAGTGTGGTGTGAAGAATCACACTTGTTGAGTGTTGTGAGAAGAACAACACTTGTTCAGTGCAATGAGAAGGATCGCATTTGTAAAGGTTTGATTTTCACCCGGAAGAAAATCAATTTTTAGTGGAATTTCTTGGGAACCTACTCGGGCGCAAACATATGGTCTAAACAACTGAACCGTGTAAACAAAATATCATTGTGTTATTCGGTTCAATCTCTCTAAACTTAAGCTCTATTATTTTTGTTGATTACTTGTGTGATTATTTAATAGACTTACTTGCTTGTTATACATTATATTAAAAGTTCTATTATTCAAACTTTATTTAAAACTATTTTTAAAAATCGAATTAAGATTCAAAAACCTTATTCACCCCCTAGGGTATTTTTCGACCTACAAGGGCAACTTCACCCTTATCTCTAAAAATAGCTTGTGCTGTAGGAATTTTGAAAATAGTAACCCCCTCAGTTGGCTCAGAAATTTTAAAGAAGGGATTTAGGTTAAACGGCCTAGCAGCTATAACTTTGATGACTGGCTCCTTGCATTTTTTTTCTTCTCCTCCTCCTCATCCTCCTGTTAGAGCCAGCCTTTGTATCTGTCTCAACTTCATAGGCTTCTCCTCATGCCCGTTGGTTTATCCTCCTCTAGTCTTCTAGAGTTCTCCAAGGATTGAGAATGTTGTGCTTGAAGATTTTGTACTTCTCGTTGTCAAACACCCTCTCTCCAACCCAAAGCATAATATTGGTCCTATTAGAAAAGGACCTATTTGGCAAGGGGTAGCTGAGCAGAATATGTGCCGACTTTGGGTGATTGAAAGGCGTACGGTATCTGAACCTTTAATGATTGATTATTGCGTTCGGATGATTTGTAGTTATTCCTTGCAAGGATGGTTTAGCAAATCCAACCTTAGCATCACCAACTGCAAGAAGAAACAAAGAAGTCAATGCATAAAATTTTCTAAATATAAATGCTGAAAAGAAAAATACTCAAGAGTTACGTACACACTAGGAAAGCCAAACTGCTTTGGCAATGGTTTATTCTAAGGATCAGGTTCTACATTGCCCATTATGATTACTATATCAGTGTACATCCCTTTATAGGGAGAAGCCAACATTTCTATGAGGGATAGGGAATCCAGCATAGCCCTTAAACTCCATTTCTCATCGGTCAAGCTGAGAGAATAGCAGTGCTTAACTTATAGGATGCCCAAAATGAGGCCAAAACGTCTATTTAACTCGGTGGTATCGAGTACAACCATAATGGTATTAGGGGTCAGTTGGCCTAAATGGAACCTATTCCCTTGAAGAAAATCCACTAACAACGGATAAAAACGCAATTAAGGCCATCAGCCTTATTAAGGAAGTGTGGATTAGATATTGTCCTTATGGGAGGAATCGGTTTGGGCTAATGTAAAAAGGATCCTCGTTCCCACCAAACTCCCTCCAAGCAACACCACGAGGGATGAATTGGTCCTTAAATTCTAGTGTTTTGGCAAGGATTTTCAAAGTGTATTTTCCCATTATCAGAAATTAAGATTCTTATTAAGGGGTTTTATGAAAAAATTATTACGAACTTGAAAAAGATGATTAGGAAGAGGAACATAAAACACGAAGAATATTTAAAAAAAACTTACATAGAGAGGAAGAAGTATGGATACAGTATGCTTAATTATATTGTTCCTAGAAAGCAAGATTTGAAGTACATAAATCTTAAATAGCAAATAAATTAAGCAGGGCTGCTTATAAAGATGAAGAAAAACTGAAGCTCTTGGAAGGGGAAACGATGGAAAAAGATAAGAGAGAAGGGGATATCTAGGGTTTTTATACCCTTTCTCTCTTATCTCAAACAGTGCTTTGCCTTTACAATAACCACCTCATTATCATTTCATATTAAATGCGAGGTAACAACTTTTTCTTGCCAAAACTCAAAAATAACATGCCAACCAGGAAATTTGCAAAAAATGGCACTACCCCAACCACGGAATAAAATTTCTCATGGAAGTCAAGATATGTGTACAAGAATGGAAATAAAAATTGTTAGGGAAAAGTTGCCGATTATAAGTTGCACTAAGGAAAATTCAAGCATTCGCTCTCAATTTGTTTGCCGAGCTCACATGATTGGGGAAAAATTGAGGAGGGGTAAAATTAATGATGGTTTAGGCCAATTTGGTTAGTTGGGCCTGAAGGAAAAATTGATTTTTATACTACATCGGCAGAACAAATCCCATCTCTTGAGAAGAAAATAGGGCTTACTGCCGAGTATAATATCATCCCATATAACCATATGAAATCCCCGAAATGCCGACATGGTCATGATGACGTCATCATACCGAGATGGTCCTCACCACAAATGGGCATGAAACACCTGTAAAGTGTAAGGCTATAGTGATGCCCAAGTTTTGTCCTTTATAGTCATTTTATTATTAACCCTAATAGAGCATTGTTACCCTAACAAATTGAAAAAGGATCTGATAGTGAATTCTAGGTTCTTGGCAATAGAGAAAGAGAGAGAGAAAGCTGGTAGCAAGTATTATCCTCATTGTTACTTGCATTTGAGCTAATAAATAAAACACACAGACAAAAGGAGGATGTATTGCCGCATTAGTATAAAAGCCACCGGAATAACCTACCTTACAACAAAAAATCCTTGTCCTCTACTATTTTCCAATCATTATTTCATTGAGATTGCATTGAATTTTTCATGCCCAAATTTTTTGGCATCCAAGGAGAACATTCTTATTGCACTTTGTATTTATGTTTAGCACATTATCTGTGCAAGGTGTGCTTTAAATGTATCTGTAAGAAAATTGGTCTGTGTTTACATTTTTTGTAAGTTTTAGATTCAGTTTACGAGATGATTGTTCGTTTCTATAAAAGTACACTGTCATACAGTTAACTTTGAAATGCGAAAGGCTTTGCAAGAGATACTAGAAAGAGAAAATTTGAGTGAATAGTGAAAGTAAATTCTCTTTTTCTACATTAATTCCTAAATAATCATTGTAAATCTCTTAATTATTATTTAATTTCCCATTTTCTCTCAATATGCAGTTTTAGTGTAGATAAATACTAATATTTTATTAAACTGATACTGATGGAATTTTGTTTTTTGTATTTTTGTATTTTTGTAATACAGCAGACAAATACGTTTGTGTTTGATTTTCAGGAAAAGGTGAAAATCAAACATGGTGGTTCCCAAAGTTTGAATTGGGTCTATGTGAGGAGTTTTTGTCAACATGGTGGTTTGGATTTTTATTCTCTAATCAATGCGAGGGCCACTGTCTCCCATCAATGCGTTGTACAAATGAAGTATGTCAAAATATAAAAAAGACTTTAAAGAATATAAAGGATCTTTGTGATGTTTACTGTTAGGTGGGTCATAAATTTTTATTTCAATTGTCAATGGCTAATTAAGTAGCTGACTATAATACATTATAATATAATTATGGCATTATATTAGAACACGGTCGTCCATCGACTAGGTTTGCAAACTAGTTGATGTAATGTTGCGCCCCCCCCCCCGCCCCCCCCCCCCCCCCCTTCTCCTTATTTTAATTAGAAACATCCACCTAGCAAGCATTATCACGTTATTGGGCGCGTACCAAAAACTAACACACGGTATATAATTTTTTTCAATACAAAAAATATGGGGTGTTACATCATTCGTGTCAAATAGACAGTCATACTTTGATTTCGGTTCTATTTAATAAAACTCTAATTTCCACCTAATCAATAATAATTAATGACTAACTTATTTTCAATTATAGGATTTTGGTACGTCGATTATATCCTAAAAAATAAATAAAATTATCAATTTGAGACACTGGAGAAAAAAAGGTGAGACTATCTTTCTTAGACGGACCGAGAAAGTACAATTTTGAATCTATTGCTAATCTACACTATCTGTTGCTAATTGATTATGAATTTGTTACTCCGAGTTTAAGATTAAGGAACATGATTTGTTGTTTAAAGTATAGCAGAATAAAATTAAATCTCTTATTTTCAAGTGAAATGCATGTTTTCAGTTTTTTCAGTTTTTAAGTAAATTTACTTTTCAAATTTTATTTTTTATTTTTGATTCCGTAATCAAGGATGGAATCTGCAGAGGGCTGAACCAGGCTGAAACCTAAATCTAGCTCTTGAGTGTTGATACATAAGAAGCTCTAACCAAATGATTAACGAAAACTGTTTGTAGCACCAACGTTGCCTTATTAATATAGACCATTATTTTACTCGTGTTACATAAACATTAACATCTATTAACAAAAATTAAGGTTTGTTATAGTAGTTCATATTATTTAAAAATTACCTTTTTAGTCTTAAAATTAAGACCATTATTTTATTATAGCATATCTTAAATTAAGAGATTAAATTTTCATTTTAATATATCATTAATGCACTAATTTTGAAGATAGTAAACAAGTTTTGTTATAACCATTGATTGTATTGAAATTAGTATATCTTAAAGAAGTGTGAAGTGAAAATGGACTCATAATTTACGGCGGAGTTAGAAATTATATGATTGTTAAGATTCACTTCTACTTCAATTTTTTAAAGTGATTTGCCAAGTATTGGAAAATTCTAGGCCATAAATTTGACGAGCCTTAGACCTTGCATGTCTTCTTTTCCCAATAGTTTAACCAAGTCATATCAAATAAGGCAACACTTAGATATAAAAAGAAGTGCAATATTAGATAGACAATTTAAGCTAATGGTAAACATAATTGATAAACGCTTAATATTGTCATTCATACGCTCATTTTCGGAGTTGTTTAACGCGTTTATTTCTCTAAAACTACTCGGTTTGCCAACTTATTTCGCGATTAGCCTCGTAACACTTTTGTATTTAACAATGCTTGGAAAGACACATTTTTTGTGTTTATTTTGGTGTTTCTAGATTTCAAGAAATATTGTATTTAATACAATGGTGAAATTTTCCATGGGACAAAAAGAATCAAAGAAAGTGGAAGTCTCCATGTCCATGTGATTAAAGAGCATCCAAGAAAGTAGAAGTCTCCATGTGATTAAAGGAAGAAAGTGGAAATCTCCATGTGATCGTGTCTTTAGATTTCAAGAAATATTGTATTTAATACAATGGTGAAATTTTTCATAGGACAAAAGGAATCAAAGAGAGTGGAAGTCTCCATGTCCATGTGATTAAAGAAAAAAACTGGAATTTTCCATGTGATTAAAGAGCATCCAAGATGGTGGATTTATCCACCAAAAATAAAATAAGCATCGTTTATTTTTTAACATCCAACACAACTCTCCTATTTATAGTCTTCATTGTTGCTTTGGAGAGGAGATTTATTTTTACTTCTCATTTCTCAATTTATAGAGAGCTTGTAATACTTTTTTTCTAGAGAGAGAAATGGAGTTCACTTTTATAATTCTTGTCTCTACATTTATTATGGAGTAAATTTCTTTGCTAAGGCTAAAAGATGAAATTTGCAATGCATTAATTATGTAAGTTCAATTCTCATTCCATTGTTAGTATTGTTAAATACTTTTTGAATCATTCATCTTGTCCATTTTTTCAACCATTCATAAGCTAGTAAGATAATTTTTATATGATGATTTGACTTTGTATGCCTTGTATACATAGATCTCAAGCATTAATGAGGAGATGATATACTTGTGTATTTCTTACTAGCCTATGTCCATTCTTTCTTTGAATGAGATATTTTTCATTGCCAAGCATGATTAGCTTTTGAATATTCATTGAAACACCATAAATTTGAGATTTTAATCTTTTAATACTTTAATGATATGTTGAGTGCTTTCTACACTTTATGTGATTTTAAGACTCATCATCTTCTTAGTTAAAGTGTTGCCAAAGAGGATCTTTTAAATTTATGTCATAAACAACTTCATTAATCATTTTAAGGATTCAATTTGTATTTATCAAATAAGTCTATATAGGACTGTTTGACCTCCACCGAGACCTCCCAATCTTAGACAAATGAAATGTTATGATTTATCGAGCTAAACTCCTTGTAGTTGGCCATTTTCATAACCAAGTTATTTGCCTAGGAAAAACTAACAATGAGTTCTTAAATGCCTAGTTTAAATTTATGCCTTTTCTTTTTGTGTATTTTAAGTTTGAATCTTGGTTGATATTATATGGGAATGGGTTGCACTTGCTTCACACCCTTTGTCACAAGATAAAAATGAGAGATACACTTGTGTTGATATTTTCTTACACCATTTCTTTATATGGCATTTATATGGGAATGGGTTGCTTTTTCTTTACACCCTTTTGCTTAGAAATAGGTAAAATATTCAACACTTATGAATTGCATTGAGAACTTTGAATGAGATTGATTTTACTTAACTTTGCAAAACAAATGAATTCTATAATGCCTTAGCCTTTTCTCATATATTATTACTTCATTTTAATTTTTATTGCAAGACTTTAAAATCAATCACTAAAATCAACCAATTAAATTCTCTTAACAAAACCTTGGACTCGTAATCACCACATCGTCTTTCCGACTATCCTTGTGGTTCGACACTTGGACTTACCAAGTATTATAACTTGACAACCTATACTTGGGTACTGTTGTGAATGTTTTAAATACTCGCAAGTGCACGAATCGAACACTGGTATAGCTTAGGCAAGAGCGAGGTCGAACCCTAGGGACTTGACGGATAGAACGTACGTATCTTTCTCACTAATTTTAATTAATTCCTAATCTAGCTTAGAAATTGAATGGGATGATTTATCAACTAAGAATACGAATAAAATAATAAACTAATAAAAATACTAATGAACTAATCAATTAATAAAATACTAGGATGGCGGAGTCATATATTTGATATCATGTTCCTAGTATTCATGCCCAGCAAACTCTACTCTCTGTCTCGCACTAATTTGGTCTCACGACTCTATTAGATGCAAAAAATAAATTCAATTAAGCCCAATTAAATTATAAAATCTAAGTGTTAATTCTTCCACAGCCAAACAAATGCATAAAATCAAAACACTCGCTATATCCGTCAAAGCACACCTTATATCCGCTCTCAACAAATCATAAGGTAAATCCAACAAAAAATAGTGAGAATCCAATTTTATTTTTTATCAATTAAAATAGGCATTTAGTAGGAAAAATTATTTTTAACATTAAAGAATTAAATTTGTAGAGTCAATTGGCATGAATACGTGCAAGGGAATCAATCAAATATACTCACCATCAACCCTAGAAAATAACCTAGCCTAGCATGCTCGCAATTAAAACACAATACATAATTAAATAATGCATAAATAAATAAATTAAATACTTACTTGGTACGCGCATATAAATTGATGAACAAAATAATAATTCTGACTTAATTGTAAAAAGCAATCCACTCTTATATAAATTCGTTGTTTCTTGAACTCCAAATAAATTAATAATGAGAAGAAGAAAACGTGCTCTTAAATGTATATATGCACAGTTATCGACAAAAAAAGAAACAGAGAGAAGAAAAGAAGGAAAGAAAATCATAGCTTTGTCTCTCGAGAATTGTGCAAGAGGAAAAGAGGAAAAGAGGAAGAAAATTGGAACTTGCGGCTGCTTTGTCGAAAAGAAAGAAAGAAAAGAAAGGGAAAAAAAAGGAAAAGCTCTCCCAATTTGATTGCTCGGCTGCTATTTATATTTGATGATGATGAATTGAGCTGCTGGGCTTTATTAATGAATGGGCTGTGATTTAATTGAATGGGCTGCTGCATGAATTACCTGAGAAAGGCCCGCAAGAAGAATTGTGGAGTTGGCCCATTCTCGTTGGAATTTATTTATTTGTTGCAGTGATTGTATTTCTGTCATAACTTTGCGCTCCGAACTCCGATTGACGCAAAGTTTTCCCCCACGCGTAGCTAACTCAAAAGTCTAGAACTTTTGTCTCTGGAGATTTATTCAAATTCCGTGCGGGTTAATGTCAGAAATTTATTGGACTCAGGCCTTGAGCGCAGCCATTTTTTTCCTTCAATTGCAAACTTCTCGATTTAATTCCAAATACCTGAAAAGTTCCAAAAACACAACAAACGTAGTAATATATACTCTTCAAGATATATATTAGTGCCCTAAATTGTACCAATTTCATGGCACATTAAATTCCCCCCAACTTATACTTTGCTAGTCCTCGAGCAAAGCAAAAATCTTAAAATAAATTCTTTTATTAACCCCAAGGTTCCCCCAAGAGGATGAGTGAAGTCTCGTGATGGTTTGCAGTGAATATACCAACAAAATTTGAATGCAACGGTTCTTTTTCAAATTTATTCCCCTTCTTTTACCAATGCAAATAACTCAACAAAGACATTAAAACACCCACAAGCTAATCAATGTTACACATGCACAATATCAAAGTTCTCAAACTAGCAAAATTAATAAGAATATTTCTTTCTCTCCAATCTCAATATGTGTGTGAATTGGCAACAACATAACATCATTGATATCTAAATAAGTAAAACTTTCAAATCCCATCCAAACTATGCTTCGACTCAACTCCTCACATGACATACACTCAACAAATGAAACACTAAAGAATATGGTGTAATTTCTCTTATTACATGCGGGCTATAAAGAGTAAATGTATTCAAATTCAAATGCCTCTCACATGTATACATGAAAAACGCTATCAATGAAACAAAATGAGTCTCATGAACGGATAAATCCTACTAGAAAATTGAAATACATAAATGGATCCCCTCCACCACTCTTACCTTAGAACCATATTTCAAAGGATCTTTAGGACTTTTTAGGGATGTAACGCAAGGCTTAGGGTAAGGGCTAATCAAATGAAGGGATATATAGGGGATTCAAATATCTAAGAAATACATTGAGATATAAAATTAACACTTTGGGCTTAACTTTGACTTCATTTGAGCTTTTCTTTTGCTTCTTATTTTCCTTTTCTTTTCTTCACATCTCCTTTCTCATACAAATTTTTCACTTTGATATTTTTAAAGAGATTTCATCACTTTTTTCATTTCATTTTTTTTTATTTTTTCATTTATTTTTTTTTCTTTTCAAGCTCACTTTCCACTATTACCCGTACATAGAATAGATAATCTCAACATATTCTTAGATAAAAGGGTAGGCTATAAATATGGTTTGCACTCCTAATTGGAGTAGGCTAAGGATATTGGGCTACCAAAGAAATGGTATAAATAAGGCTCAAAGGGGTGAGTAGCAGTACATAAGTAAGGATAGGACTAGGCTATATATAGGTTGCCAAAGATGGCCTAAGTCACTTCCAAAAGTTTATAGTTCTTCAGTTCAAGTAATATCAAGAATCCTTAAAAGAAATTGCATTTCATGGACGTACCTTTCTAGTGTTCAATCAAAACAAAGAATAATGAGACTACTCAACGAGATACGCTTTTCAAAAATTAAGAGTTGATGTAAAAACCCTCAAAATAAGAAGATTGGCTCAAATACTCACGGGCTACTTAGTCTCTACATTTACGTTTTTCAGAAATTTTTAGTTATGCCCACTTTTCTATCTAGTCATGCATAAGTTGTCATATGTACTCAAATATAATGATAATTAAAAATCATGAAACTTCTCTTAATAATGATAGTAGGAGAACTAAGTATGCACATGTAAAGTATTGAGACGAATGTGTCATCGTTATTACACTGGCTAGAAAGAAAATCTTAATTAATATCAAAGAACCATTGCAAAGCTTTTCTTTGTTCATTTTCAAAAAAATTCAAAAAATTTAGCTCATTTTTTAACAAAGTGCAATAAGTGAGGTGTATGAAATGATAAGGCAAATAAGTGGGGTGTATGAAATGATAATGCAAATAAGTCCCACCCCCAATTGAAATCTTACATTGTCCTCAATGTATAAAGACAAGCAAATATGAAAAGGAAGGATATCACCTGAAGTCGATGAAGCTCAATGATAAATGTAAACCTGCACTTTTGTTAGAAAGAGAACAAAGAAAAGCATAATATCCAATTTAATTATAAAATGAATATTTATCAGGTGGAAGGTCAGCAGATATAATAATCACAACATGAACATACTTGTTAAACCAACCACTTACCTCCAAGATTTGACGGCTAATATCAGGTTCTAGATCATATGATATAAGATGAATTAACTCAGTGGGCTCAACAAATGGAAGTAGGAAATCAATAGGCGAATAAGGTTTCTCCAAATGGGATGAATCACTATATTTTAACTCAAGTATACCAGGATCAAATGGGATACTCTCGCACAACTTCACACCATCAAGGGATTCATCTCTCTCGCTATCTAGCTCTGAAAATAAAAAGTTATGAACCTCTGCTTCCCACTCTTCCTCTTTCATTCTCGACATGCTTCTTGCTTCTTCTACAAATTTTGGATCATTTACTTCATCTCCCAACAAAGTTATGAAATCTTCTTCAAGCTCGTCACATTCTCCATCAAATATCCAGCTTCCTATCATGTTCACACCTTTAACTTCCTCTTCTTAGGGCTGTTTGCTTATATCAAAAACATTAAGCTCAGCTGTCATATTCCTAAAACTTATTTTCATCAGTCCATTCCTACAGTTGATTAGCGCATTAGCTGTAGCGAGGAACGGCCGACCAAGGATCACAGGGATTTGCCTATTTGTGTTCTGAACAGGTTGAGTATCAAGGACCACGAAGTCCATTGGGAAGTAAAATGTCTCTACCTGTATCAAAACATCTTCAATGACTCCTCTAAGAAATTTAATAGATCGATCAGCAAGTTGAATTGTCATTGGTGTAGACTTCAGCTCTCCTACACCCAATTGCTTAAAAACTGAATATGGCAATAAGTTCACACCCGCCTCCAGATCTACCAAAGCTCGCTCAATATGATGATTCCCAATCTTGCATGAGATTGTTGGACAACCAGGGTCTTTATACTTGATAGGAATCCTGCATTGAATAATGGAGCTTGCTTGTTTAGCTAAGAATGCCTTTTTCGGAACATTTGTTCTCCTCTTTTGAGTGACCAAGTCTTTGAGAAACTTGGCATAAGAAGGTACTTGCTTTATAGCATCAAGTAGTGGGATGTTTATCTGAACTTGCTTAAACACATCCAAGATTTCTTCGAATTGAGTACATTTCTTATTGTCTTTTAACCTGTGAGGAAATGGGACTTTAGGAACAAAAGTTCTAGTCGAGGTATCTTTAATTACTTGCTTAGCAGGAGGAGTTTGGTTCATAACTTGAGGTGAAGACTCAACCTCAGTTGGAATTTACTCTTCTTTTTCTTCTTTCTCCTCCTCCTTGCTATCTGGCATTCTCACTTTATTGTCAATTACCTTTCCTGGCCTAAGTGTAGTGATGGCTTGAACTTGCCCATGTATTGGTGCATTTGGTGGGTTAGGAGCGGTCCCACTTGAGGAAACACCTTTAGGATTCAGGAATGGTTGACTCGAAAACTTACCCTTCTTTCTTTCACCCAATTGACTCGCCATTTGACCCATTTGACTCTCTAACCTAATAATGGCTTGAGTGTTCATGAGGCCATTATTCCTAACTTCTTGCAAAAGTTGGCTCGAAGTCTGATTGTTATTGCTTGAGAGTGTCCTCCAAAGATGAAAATTGTTGTGGAGTGACATGGGGTGATGGAGCAGGCGGAGCAAGTTGGAATGGTGGATAAGAATTGATAGGAGGATGGAAACCAGGAGGTGGCTGCTGTCGTGGAACACTAGCTGATGGGGAACCCATATTAGGTATAGGTTGAGCTTGTGTCCACAAAAAATTTGAGTGATTTCTCCAACCCGGATTGTATGTCTCTGTGAATGGGCTATTGAATTTCTTTTTGTATTCATTCATCGCATTTACTTGTTGTGGCATGAATTCAGAGAATCCTACTATAGAGGGGCAAGTTTGCGACGTATGCATAGGGCTAGCACACACAGAACATCCTTCTGCTTGAATTTGATTGAAAGAATTGCTATCTAACCGCAGAGTTAACGCTTCAAGTTTCTTTGAGAGACTATCTAACTGCCTTCTAGTCTCAACATTTTCAGATAGCTCATAGATGCCCTCTTTCTTAACTTCCTTCTTAACTTAAGCTGATGAATTTCTATAAGAAGAGAAATCCCATTGCTGAGAACTCTCGGAAAGATTCTCAAGGAAATTATAAGCTCCATCTTCTGTGAGACTAAGAAAAGTACCACTATTCATCGACTCAATCATATTTCGATTGGTTTGAGTCAACCCATTGTAAAAGAACTGGACTAGTCTCCATGTTTCAAAACCATGGTGGGGACATCTCAAAAGTAGGTCCTTAAATCTTTCCTATGACTCGTAAAATTTTTCATTATCCTCTTGACAAAAATCAGATATCTGCCTTCTAAGTTCATTTGTCTTTGACATGGGAAAAAATTTAGTAAGAAATTTGGAAACCAAAATATCCCAACCGGTGATGGACCTAGAAGGTAGCGAATTAAGCCACGCCTTTGCTTTCCCTTTCAGGGAGAAATGAAATAAACGTAAGCGAACAGAATCATCAGAAAAATTTTGAAACTTGAAAGTGGCACAAATTTCTAAAAAATCCTTAATATGGAGATAAGGATCTTCTTGATCAATTCCATGAAAATTAGGAAGAAGTTGCATTACTTGCGGTTTAAGCTCAAAATGGTTTGCGGAAGTGGCAGGTAAAACAATGCATGACGGTGGGTTGGTAGTGATAGGAGAGAAAAGCTCCTTCAAAGTTTTCGCCTCTTCTTGTTCATCAGCCATTGTTCCTTCCTCAAACAAAGGATTGAGTTCTAAATTCTATATCCTATTCAATTTCTTAACACCGCGCTTCCAAACAATGCTCATACACTACTCTACTCCGAAGGTTTTTTATTTATTTATTTTTTTTATTTTTTTTAAGGGAACTAGTAGAAGGAAATAATCTAAATTAGTGAGATGGTGGAAAAATGAATTTTCAAGTCCCCGGCAGCGGCACCAAAAACTTGTTGTGAATGTTTTAAATACTCGCAAGTGCACGAATCGAATACTGGTATAGCTTAGGCAAGAGCGAGGTCGAACCCTAGGGACTTGACGGATGGAACGTACGTATCTCTCTCACTAATTTTAATTAATTCCTAATCTAGCTTAGAAATTGAATAGGATGATTTATCAACTAAGAATACGAATAAAATAATAAACTAATAAAAATACTAATGAACTAATCAATTAGTAAAATACTAGGGTGGCGGAGTCATATATTTGATATCATGTTCCTAGTATTCATGCCCAGCAAACTCTACTCTCTGTCTCGAACTAATTTGGTCTCTCGACTCTATTAGATGCAGAAAATAAATTCAATTAAGCCCAATTAAATTATAAAATCTAAGTGTTAATTCTTCAACAGCCAAACAAATGTATAAAATCAAAACACTCGCTATATCAACTTGAATTTTTTATTCTTTCGATAGGAAACGTGCTAAACCAAATACGAAAATTTGAAGACATATTTATACGACAAAAATGACTCTTTCTAGCTATATTAAATACACAATATTATAAGGAAGAGATCCAAAAATATTTCAACTAAAAACGATGATTATCATAATAAACTCGTCGATAAACTCAATTAAAGAGTATAACAATCGATTGTATTATGCGTTTATCAATTCTTCAGATGAACCTATTTATTTGACCGACGTGAATTAGTATATTGTCTCTATTATTTATTTATTTTAACATATTTTTAGTATTAGCCTATGGCAAAAACTCAGTAAATGAAGGACACTCTAGCACCCCAAAGCTTAGTAAGTAAAGGAAACTTTTGTGCGTGCGTGGAGGGACTTGAACTATTGCATTGTTACAACTTACAGTGCAATACTAATCAACTGAGCAAGCCCAATTCTATTTACTACCATAAGGATGTTTTGAAATTACTCTAATGACCATTTGAAGAACCAGTCATAAAAAGTGCCTTTTCTGATATGAATGTAGAAATTTAATGTTTTTTGATTGACCTATTTTAGACGACAAAAATAACTTTGCATCAATGTACTAACGCTGTTTGCCAAAGATAATTGGCTATGTTTGGCACCAATTTGTCTTTAGCATAGCATTGAAAACGATAAAAGTGAACACTAAATGCTAAATCGAAGGTAAAAAAATAGCATCCGAAAATTATTTTGCCTAGGCGACACAATGTGCTGACACCATTTGGGCAACGCACATTGTGTCATCCCATGTATATGTTTTCAAACAATTTCCTTTTACCAACATTCATTATGTCCCAAGGAAAACCAAATTTGAGTGTTAAACAGTAAAGAAAAAAGGAAAAGAGTAAATTACTTTGGACAACATTCTATATGTTGTCCGAAGGTTCGTATTTTTTTTTTTTATATACTCCTTGGGGGATATACAATTGTCTAAGGAGCAGTCTTTTGGGACAATACACTATGCATCGTCTAAGGTAAATTTTGACTTTTTGAAGTGCAATTTTCTCTATATTAATAGGGTATATTTATCCTATTAAGTTACTTTTCAACATTTGCGGTGAAGATGGACTAAGAGAACACCAAAATGTGCGCACAGAGTACCTTTGGCTAAAGGAATCTTTAACAAGATATTTTCCTTCCAAAATACTTTTGTTTTTTGCGTTTCCCATTTTCAAAGTTCAAATTCTCTTACTTCTCCCTCTGCGCTTGCCAATTTCAATTTTCACGCTTTGCACTATAGTTGCATTGACCAATCATATACAAGTTCTCTAAATATCTCATGAAGAAATTTCCACTTGCTAACTCCCAACTAAAATCTTTGACCCCGCCCCATTATTAGTGGCAACGAGAGAGTGAAGATCTCGAGGAAAAATTTCTTCTTTAAAAAATAATATCATGCCAGATAAGAGTGTGAGAGCAAATATACATTGAAGAAGACATCTTGTATTTTCTTAGCACTATTATTCTCTTAATATTTAATGAAGCTATTTTTATGGTTAAATTATCAAAAGTAGCAACGTACTTTACACTTTTTTTATTTTAGTCCTCCAACATTTTTTTTAAAAAGAGGAGGATTAAAGGGAGGGAGTGGAACGAGTGGCTTAACATTACCCCCAAATACATTATTTTATCTTTGAAGCAGGAGGGAGTGACTTGGAGGACTTGTGTGGACATTTAAGGTGGATGATATTTTAACTTTTAAGTGATGGCGAACAGAGTTGGGAAATTGAATACAAAGTGGAAGAAATTGAAGGATTTAAATAAAACGGATGGCCTAGGTAAATACTTGGAATGTTAAATAAAAAAATTGGGGGGTGGTTTGTCTAAATATTTATTGACACCCCATTTGGCCTGCTCCTTTTAAAGGTAACCAATTATTGGACCTAAATGTAAACATTTAAAATTTACATATATTGCTACACTTTGTCTAGAAATAACGTTGAATTAATGATTAAAATGAAAAAAAAAAAAAAGAAAAAAAAAAGAAAAGAATGTATAAAGTACATCGCTAGTTTTGGTCATATAGCGCAACTTTTCTGATGTTTGGCTGATCTCCTGCTCAAGGGGAGAATGAAGCCTCCATTGCCTTGTGTGTTTTAGAGTGATAAGTTTTTATTTTGCACGCCCTCTAAAATATTTTCTAGAAAATTCAAGATTTTATCATCCCTTGAGAAAGGAATAAGGTTTGAATACAAATTTTTTTTTTCTACAGAAACTCAAGTTAGAGTTAGATTTGTAATCTAGTGCTTAGTAGAAATTGAGCAGGTGTTGATTCATTGTGTTTTCTTTAGATGGTGATACATTGGATGCTTACTAGTTTATAACTCATGACCATCTTTTAACAATACATAAATGTGTTGGAATATTTAGTGAAGGTTTTCTTAAAAAGATAAACATGCTTTAGATTTTAGCTTGGTTAGCATTAGGAAGATAAACATGGTTTAGATTTCTTGTTTTTGTCTTTATTGATTTCTTTGCCAAAAAAATTAATTATTGTTACCCAAAGGCAAAAATAAAGGGCTAAAACTATTGTTTTGTTGTATAATATTATTTTGTATTAAAACATCTCCAACATTTCTCTCTACTTTAGAGAGTGTCTTTTGATTTTTGGAGAGCAGTCTTTTGGATTAATTTTTATTTCAAATAGTAATTGCTGTGAAATGCTGACTAGTATTAAACATGTGGGACCATTTTCCGTGAACCAGTTTAGACTGGAAATTAGTATTGAGTTGACTTAAGGCAAAAAAAAAGGTTATTTATTTGAGAAGCAGCTTAAAATAATATCACCCAACAACTTATCGATCACATTTCTCAGAGGAAATTAAGATGAAGTTGTACAAAATTAGTTCTCTTATTCTTCTCATAATTATCTTGGTTGCAGGATATTTTATCCCATTTGCAGCATCACGAAGAGGTAATTAACTTTTTTGCCTTACACAATTCGGTCACAATATTATTTTTGTTTTCCTGTTCCTTATTCTTTTATTATGCTCACCAATTATTGCATGACATTCGCATATGTTTTATAGTATATAGACTAGAAGAATGAAAAAAGGCGAATTAGTGGCCAACTTTATAGTTGAGAGTATGATTTCCCCACATAAAACCACATTCTGCTGGAAAATTAATGATTGCCACAAAAAAAAGTTGGATATTGTACATTAGTTTTGGCAAAAATGCGACTAACCAAAAATTTTGCCACTACATTTTTGGCACCATATTTTTTCGCTCATGACGATGATGAATCTATGTGTTTGGAGCCAAAAAAAATTTGAGGAATAAGAAATTCGCCACCAAATGTGATGAACCTGGAAAGAAGTTCGCCACTATAAGAAATAAGCAATTAGTGACAGAATTTGGCGAAGCAATTCTATGGGTTCATAGTATTCAAGGTTAATGATTAAAATGTTACATTAAGAGACATTTAACTCTTTAACAAAAAAAAAATTTCAATTACAACAATAAGATATGATCCCTCTTAACCCATTTTAAATGCCGGCTAGGTAGCCAGCACTTAAGGGGTTCAACAATTTTGTATATATAATTTGACACACATGCATACATATATATATACATATTGCTGCACAGCTTTACGTTCGAAAGCAAGGGCGTAACCACTATGGGGCTAGATAAGCCCCCTTTTGGATTTTGAACCTTTTTTTTAAGGTTATAGTATTGTTTTTTCCTTACCTCATATTTGTGTAAATATTTAAAGTGTGATGCTATTTTTGTAATTTCTCAAAACATTGGGGCAAGACTGCAATTACTATAATAAAAAAAGGGACAATTAAAAAAAAGTCTTATTAGAGAAAGATTTTCACACTAAAGTCAAGGAATAATTTTTTTTGTAAATAAAGGGCCTATTTTTTATTTTATTGATAATATGACATGTGTTTTTTTTCATTGTAAAATGACATCCTAACCCTTAAAATAAATTAAAAATACTAATATACATTCACTGCAATATGAACTTTGCAGTTCATATTTTATTGCAATATGAACTTTGCAGTCCATATTTTTGGTGCAAAGTTCATATGCAGTTCATATTTTACTGCAATGTGAACTTTGCAGTCCATATTTCTAGTGCAAAGTTCATATTGCTGTCCATATTTCACTATAGTATAAATTTTGCAGTTCATATTTTATTGCAATATGAACTTTGCAGTCCATATTTTTTGTGCAAATTTCATAAGAAAGGGTAATTTAGGTAATATATAACATGTTTTTATTAATTAAATGATATTTAAATTTATTCAAATACCTTCGTTTAAAATATAAAATAAAATAGGCCTCTTACTCTAATTACCAATTAAAAATAGGCCCTTCATTCAAAAAAATATTATTCATTGAATTTTTGATAAAAATCAATGTGTAATAAGACCTTCTACCTAATTTGTACATAAAAAAATAACAAAATATGCAAAAAGTTCCACTCCAGCCCATACACTTAAAAAAAACACTGTTTAGATTGCCAGACCGTTGAAGTTGACGGACACATGATCATTTTTAATATTAATTTGAGTCAACTAATGAAAACTAACATTTTACATATACACATATGTTATTCTGTATATATATACATCCATGTATGTATGTATGCAGGCATGCATACATGTATGTATGTCATGTTATTGTTATTTGTAACTTTTTTATTTTTTTCACTTAGTATTAATCAAGCCTCTAATAATTTGAAATTCCAGCTATGCCACTGGCATGTTCAAATGTGAGATTTAAGTTGCAGAGTTTATCGCTTTAACAGAAAAATTCTAGATATTCCTTACTATACTCTACTAATTTTGTGTTTAAATACTTATGTAATTAAATAAATACACAAAATTTATACATATTTGACATTACACGCATCTATACATACAAAGGTATAGTTTAGTGTAATTCTTTGAATATTTATTTTTCCTGTAGGTAGTTTAAGAATTATATATATATATATGCATCATGATCCCAGTTTAATATAATTTGAGAAGAACTTTATTATTATTATTATTATTATTATTATTATTATTATTACTATTGTTATTGTTGTTGTTGTTATTAATGCAATAATTTCAAAACACAATTTTTTTGAATGCAAGTGACAGTTTTACCACCATCACAATAACGGTAGACAAAAAACCCCAACCTAAAAGTTGAACCCATGACCTCCATTTTATCACAAAAATGAAAATGTCAATCAAGACATAAGATTAATTGTTGGTCGAGTAATCACTTGCACATGTACCAATATTATTAGAAAAATGGAATACATCTACAACTTATTTTATTTTGAAATATATATAGTTGAAGTGAGAGAAAGCTCGATTGAAGGTGAAAAGTACAAGATTTTTTAATACACACATTATATAAGGAAAAGAAACCTTAACATTATTTGAAAATTAATTTTTGAGATACTTTTATTTTACCCCCAACATGTGCTTGCAATTTTTTCGATCCATGTTTTATTACAAATTAATAAATGGACCATATATGGTGTTGTAAAAATAATTTTAAAATGTGATTACATTGTTTAACGAAAAGAATCTAGGTTTGTGAGGAAAAAAAATTATGATTTGAATATTTATTGTGATTCAAATAACACTTACCCAAATTAGTAATCATGTTATTTTAAAAAAGTAAATTTTTCAGATCATATAAAATTCAAAAATTATAAGCGCATTTAAAGAAGAAAACTAACTGAACGAATATAACTAGTTAAAAACTTATATAAGTATTTTATTTTTTTAGCAAGAGGTCCTACATTGGAAAGTCAAAGTAAAAAGAAAATTTTTAAATATATAATATAACACAGGTCAAAAAAGTAGGCTAGCACTTAATTGGTTATCACATAAACAAGTTGAAGTGTTTGACTTTGTATTTTCTAATGAATGTTTGGTACGATGTGAAATGGTAGCAGTTTGGCGATACCACGTAATTTTTTTTGTGTTGTATGATTAATTTATTTATTTCATCTTAAATAATTTCAATTTTGTCAATTTTTCGTTTATTTGTGAACCAAGATTATAATTGGAAAATAGTGGCGTATAGTTTCCCCAACATAATGGATAATTTGTATGTACAAGTCACCAATCATGCAAGGGAATATAAAATATATCAAGTCCACATGATAGGCAATAGCAACTTGTACTCACACTAATCTGTTCAGTAATTGCAGGGGGTTTTAAACCTATTTGTGCAAGTACTTTAAGGATCGAAACCCACCATTTTAATCATTAACAAAGTCATTTTTCAAAATTTTCGTAGCGTGGGAAGTTGCGGACTACCTTCCTTACCATCTCCCTTATACATTGTTCAAATCATTTTATTTAACCTTTCAAACATTAAAATTTGCTTAAGAATTTTATTTTGACCAATTTTCTATGGTGGTATTCCAAAATTTTCTAGCATATGTGTCAGTATCCGAAATCTTAGTCACCATATATGAAAGGGAACATAAAATATATAGAGTTCATGAAATAGTCCTATTTCGTGCAACTTATTTGTTTGGAGCGATGCATAATGGTACTTTAGGGTGCCCAATAACCCCATGTACTTGTATTTATTTCCTTCAAATGGTACTCTAGGGTATTCAATAACAACTTGTACTCATACTTCTCTTCAATAATTGCAGGACACGGTGGGGGTGTTAGATCACCACCACGTGAATGCTCAGCCACTGCAGTTCAAGGATGTAAACCTCCTAGTGGAGGTATTCCATAAACGTAGGAAAATAGCATATACAATTATTGTATGTGTAGATGTCGCTCGATCAACGAATTGTACCACATTTGTTAATTAAATAAATCAAATGTTCAAATAATGGTAATGGCTTTTTATTTATTTATATGGCCTCTTGAATACAGGTGCAATCTTAGAGCATCTTCAATCGTCTTGTAAAAATTTTGTGTAAATCCTACGTGTCAAAGTGAGATTTACACAAAAATAATAAAGAATTCATTTTATACTCTAACAGTCTGTTTTAAAATTTTGTGTAAATATTAAACTATCAATTAGATACGCACAAGTAGAACTTTTATTTCTAGAAACAGGATGAGGGAAAGTAGACACGAGATTATCTGATGTGGTTGCGTAAATTGGGTTTGTATTTTACACAACCTTTTTACACAAATCCTATGTGTCAAAGTTCTTAAAAAACTGCAGAAGACCTTTTTTTTTTTTTTTTTTTTTGACAAAATGTGTAAATTTTTTACAAACCAAAATTATACACTACGGTTAAAGATACTCTTAGCCCTTACTGAACTAATGAAACAACTCATTTTTAATTGGTTACAACATTAATTATTATTACCCAAAGCCAAAAAGAAATGGGCTAAAAATATTGTTCTGTTGTATAACATTATTTTGTACTAAAATGTTTCTGACATTTCTCTCTACTTTAGAGAGTAATTTTTGATATTCGGAGAGTGTTCTTTTGGATTTTGGTTCTTTGTTTCTCTTTAAATCAAAAAATAAATCAATTTTTATAGTTTAAACCATTTTTATTGTTAGCTACAAAATATTTTTACAATAACTAAAGTTCGACCTAAAATGAGTTTAGTTAACTTCAAAACTAAACCTAAGACGGTAACCTAAAATTGGACAAATGTGACGATTTTTGTTTCAAAAAGTTATAGCTGTGAAATGCTGACTAGTATTAAACATGTACGGACCATTTGCCGTGCACCAATTAAGACTGCAAATTAAGTCTCGAGTTGGCCCAAGAAAAAAAAATGGTTATTTATTTAAGGAGGAGCTTAGTTTGTTAAACTTGTAACACCCAATAAATTAATATATATCATCACTATAAACAAGAGAGAAATTGTATTTTCTCAGAGGAAATTTAGATGAGGTTTTACAAAATAGGTCTTTTATTCTTCTCATAATTATCGTGGTTGGAGGACACTTGATCCCATATGCAGCACCACAAAAAGTTAATAAATTTTTTTACCCTACACAGTTCACTCAGAGTATCATATTTACTTTTTTTATTTTATTTTAATATGTTCGATGTTTATTGCATATATGACATTCGCATTTATTTTAGTATATCTTTCACATGTACTAGATAATATATATAAAAAAACAAAAGTATTGGAATACATTTGCAACTTATTCTATTTTAAAATGGAATAAAAACTTGAAGTGGGAGAAAGGTCTATTTAAGGTGTGAAGTACAAGATTTTAACACGTACAAAGGAAAAGATACTTTAATATTATTTGAACATTCATTTTTGAGATATTTTTATTTTGCGCTCCACATGCATGTCCTTGCAATTTTCTGAACTATGTTTTGCTCGTAATTTGAGTTTGCACATTGTATTTCAAAATAACATGAATAATTTTTATTGCAAATAAGAGGGACATGGAATTGTAAAATTGATTTTAGAATGTGATTAAATTGTTTAACAAAAAAAAAATATAGGTTTGTGAGGAAAAAAAATCTGATTTCCGTCTTTATTGTGATTCTAACAACACAGTGACTTACCCAAATTAGTAATCAAATTATTTCAAAAAGTATAATTTTCAGATCATACAAAATTCCAAAAAATTAATCGCACTTAAAGAAGAAAACGTGAACGAATTTAACTAGTTAAAAGCGTATATAATTTTATTTTATTTTAACCAAAGGTCTTACTTTAAATAGTCAAAGTAAACAAAGTATTATATCTATATATATAATATAACAAAAGTCAAAAAGTTAGGCTACCAATAAATTGGTTATTACAAAAAAGTTATCTCATGAAGAAATTGAGTACATACTATATTTAGTTAAATTATTGAGTACATACTATATTTAGTTATTAAATTATTTTAAAAATTTACAAATGGTCACTTAATTAGATTTAGTTTCACCTAATCTATTAAATTATTTAAATGATTAGATTTTATCATTCCATCAAAGTCGACCTTTAGACAATAATAAAATTAAAATATTTTTGCTAAAACACTCAAAATTCACTGTTTATCATATCCTCCGGCCAATTTGTTGGATATTATCAATAGAGAGGAGACTGAAAATCACCATATCTATAACCTTTCCTTTAAGGAAAAAATACTTCTTAAATCTGACACCTTCTCTTTGAAACCCAACTTTCTCCAACACTCTCTGTGATCCCCCATTATCAACATCCACATAAGATTCAAGTCTCTCCAAATGCGGGAACTCTTTAAACACACTCTTAGCCACATTTTCACAACCTAGGTAACAATCTCTCTGCATCAGTACTCAGATGCCAAACCAGAACCAACTTCACCTCTGCACCTGTCGTTGTCCTTATTTTCGGTAAACAGCATGTAGCCCGACTGGACGGCCTGCGAGACAGATGGCTCGGAACCAAGGGTGGGGAATGATGGTGTTTTGGATGTAAAGGATGGCGGATTTTTGGAAATAGGTATCCGAAGTGCAGAAGTTGGTCACCTTTTATTTGTGGGGCCCAAAACCATGAAATGGTTACATCGGAGTCGGAGAGGGTGAGTGAAGGAGGGTTATTTCTGAAGGGCTGCATTTGGACTTACTTTGCTTGAGGAGGGGAGGTTGGGCCATTTTCTAGATTCTGAGATGGGTTTTGAAGTGCAATCAGTTAGTAGACTGGAGGGTGGTTGAATTTTGCGTCTTGGCGACCAAGAAATGGGGCTCCGACGTGGTGGAGCAAGCTAGAGGGGATGATGAACACTTGAATAGTGGATTTTGGATGTTTTTGCAAAAATCTCTGGTTCGTTATTGACTACAATCAACTTTGAAGGAGTGTAAAATGTAACCATTAAATAGTTTAATTAGTAAGATGGAACCAATTATTAATGACTATTTATAAATTTTCAATAATTTAGTGGCCAAACATGATATTTACTCTTTGTTATTTTACTTTG
>CM038465.1:33346780-33546780 GCA_021464415.1 Lonicera japonica | reverse complement strand
GCTATAGTGATGCCCAAGTTTTGTCCTTTATAGTCATTTTATTATTAACCCTTGATGGGGTTAAATACTAATTTTACCATTGGCCTACGAAGGTAATTCAATACTTTTACCTCCAGTAAAATCCTATTTTTACCTCCAGTAAAATACCATTTTTTACCTCCAGTAAAAAACCATTCTAGAATACATGTGACATAAGCATACACATCATATACATTCTAGAATACATGTGACCTAAGCATACACATCATATACACCTCCACCAAAAATTACCTTTTTGCCCTTCATTTTTATCAAATTTACCTATTTACCATTCTACATTTACCTATAAATACCCCCTCATACATCCATCCAAAGAGACACCAAAAACATCTCTTGCTTCTCTCCCTAGATCCATCCATCTCTTCCAAGAAATATAAAGTCATTGGCAATACAAATACAAGCCAATTTTCGAGGGTCTTATACTCTCTCTTTTCATATCCCAAAAAATACCAACCCTTATACGCTTTCTCTCCTACACAGTTTATTATTTATTCTGTTGAAATATTTGTAATCCTAATTCTATACTTATAAATAGAATTAAAGAAATTATAGAGAGAGAGAGAGAGATTGGTAGCTTGTATTATCATCCAAATCGCCTTTGAGCTAATACAAAGCAAGCACACACAAAAGGAGGACGTACTGCCGGACTAGCATAAGCGCTACCGGGGGAACCTACCTTGATAAAAAATGTCTCGTGTTCATCTTCATTTTTAATTAGTTTTCTGTCGGTACTGTTCACAGTCACTGTTCACATATACGGTGGTACTGTTCATAGTCACTATTCACATATACAGTGATACTGTCCATAGTTACTGTTCACAACCGCTGTTCACATATACAGTAGTACTGTTCACAGTTACTGTTCACATATACAGTGGTACTATTCACAACTACTGTTCATAACCACTGTTCATATATACGGTGATACTGTTCACAACCACTGTTCACATATACGGTGATACTGTTCACAATCACTATTCACAGTTACAATTCAATATTAAACCTCTAATTCACCATTATTCATTGATTGGTCGGTCGTCAATTATCTGTTCTAGATTTTGACACCATCAGTTTGGCGCCGTCTGTGGGAAAGACATTTCCTTAAAGTCACACGCTTCTCAAAAAGCCAAAAACCATACATTCACCATGTCCCAGTCAGAAAACACCCAAACAGACCCCTTGATAGCCTTAGTGGCTCAACAAACTGCTCTCCAGGTCCAGATTGATAGATTGATAGCTCAAAGAGAACCCCCTTCTTACAGTTCAAGAGATGGATCGCCTCCGACCCCTGTTTCTGCACCGGCTCCTCCAGCCCCTGCGCGAATCCCAGCCATTGAAAGGCTGGGGGAACGCCGCCGGAGGTATAGGAGAAGTCGAGGCAGGCCCAATGGGTCTGATGCCGATCAATCCAGTTCTGAACAAGGAGATTCTTATGATGAGTTCTCTATTACAGCTCCCCCATCATCTCCGAAAAGAAATCCACAAATTAATGTTGTTCGAGAAAGACGCTTTGAAGGAGAGGCTCAAAGACAAAGTGTGAGCAGAGGAGATCACCCCCCCATTCCACCCGTTCTGGAGACAAATGCTAGGCCTCGAGGGTCCGTGTTCGATAGGATCTCGGACAAGAGCTCTGTTGAAGAAGTAGAGCAGAGGCTCAGATCAGAAATGAAAGCCCAGCTGGCCGAAATGATGAAAACCATAGGCCACGTCGGGGGGAGCTCGGCAGCAACTCTGGTAAGAAATTCTGAATCGCCATTTGCAGCCCACATCCAGACCTGTGCAGTCCCGAACAGATTTAAATTACCTCCTCTAGAGTCATATGATGGCTCAACCGATCCAATGGACCATTGGCAGCAATTTGAAAATATGATGGTGCTCCAGAATGTCCCAGATGGTATCATATGCAGGACTTTTGTCACAACTCTCAAGGGGGCAGCTCGGATGTGGTGCAACAGCCTATCTCCAGGCTCGATTCAGAGCTCGCACGAGCTTGGTAAGAGGTTCGTGACTCACTTCGTGGGGACTAGAAAGCATTCTAAGACCTCCACCCACCTCTTCACAATCAAACAAAGTTCGAACGAAGGTCTGAAAGACTACGCTTGCCGATTCAACCAAGAAAGCCTCATGATCAACGATCTCAATGAAGCTGTGGCCGTAGCTGCATTTATGAACGGAGTAAGCTCTCCCTACTGCTTAATGACCTTAGCTAGAATGGCTCCAAAGACCATGTCTGAGCTCCTGGACGAGGTCAACAAACAGATTGGGGTGGAAGAGACACTCCAAGGACGCAACCTGTCGGGGTTTTCTGCTCTCTGGTCCCCTTCCAAGCGCCAGGGGGAACATAGCCTTTCTTCTGGCCAAGAGAGGGAGACCAAGAAGAACAAAAAGAATACTGAAAAGTTCAAATCTAGCGAGGACAGAGCTCAACGGAAGTTCACTCCCCTTACAGCTCCACTAATCGAGGTTTATGCCCAATTGGAACCAGGAGAGGTACCTAAGCCTAAAAAGATGAGCACTCCAGAGAGGAAGAGGGACTCTACCCAGTACTGCCGGTATCACAAAGACCACAGCCACGAGACTGATAATTGTTGGAAGCTCAAGGAAGAAATTGAGAAGCTTATCCAGCGAGGTCAGCTCCGACAGTACATAAAGAAAGAAAAGGATGTTCCCCCAAAAGCCAATGGGAAGGAGCACGCCAAAGAAATATTCATGATTGAGGGAGGTTCATCCTTCTCTGGAAACAGCAACAGGTCCCGAAAGGCCTAAATCAGGCAGGCTAAATTCTCGAGCTCAGAAGCAGAGTTCTTCAGCTCAAGGCCCTCAAAGATGGCTAAGTACGAGACCTCCGAGATCACTTTCACTGATGCGGATATGAACGGGGTAGAGTACCCCCATGATGACCTGTTAGTAGTAACAACGATGATAAGAAACCACAACGTCCATCGTATCCTTATCGACACAGGAGCGACCTCGAACCTCATGTACTACAGTGCTTTCAAAGCGATGGGTCTCACTAAAGAACACTTGGTCCAATCGCCGATCACATTGGTAGGGTTCTCTGGGGAGAAGACAAGGTCCTTGGGAGTAATCAAGCTTTCGATAACTCTAGGGACGGCTCCAAAGCAGATCACGACCATGGCAGAATTCTTAATTCTTGACTCAGCTCCCCATTATAATGCTATCTTGGGCAGAGGAACCCTCAATGAAATCAGAGCTGCCATATCAACCTGCAGCTTAACCATGAGGTTCCCAACCCTCCATGGGATCGGGGAGGTCAGAGGTAACCAAATGGAGGCCAGGCACTGTCAATTTGGAACCTTAAAAGAAGTTAGAACCACAGAGATCGCCACCGTAGAGCTCGAGGTAGCAACTGCTGAAGGGGTGAACAATACAGGAGAATCCACCACCTCTGAGAGATTGGAAATTGATACCCTAGACCCCCGGGATGAAGAAAAAGAGCTCAGGGGAAAGCCCGTTGAGGATCTAGAAGACTTGCTCTTAGATCCTTTACTACCTGAAAGGGTGCTCAAAATCAGCAACCAACTCAACTCGGAGGTTAGACGGGAGCTCTCTCAATGCCTTAGAGCTAACGCCGATATCTTTGCGTGGTCTCATGATGATATGAAAGGGCTCAACCCAGAGGTCATGGTGCACAGGCTCAACGCTGACCCGGCCTTTAAGCCCGTAAGGCAGAAAAAGAGAAACTTTGCAGCAAAAAGGAATCTGGCCGCCAAAGAAGAGGTCCAAAAATTGCTCCAAGCTGGTTTCATTAGGGAGGTCCACTACCCGAAATGGCTTTCCAATGTGGTACTTGTGAAGAAACACAGCGGAAAATGGAGGATGTGTGTGGATTTCAAAGACCTCAACAAGGCTTGTCCAAAAGACAGCTTTCCGCTCCCGAAGATTGATCAGCTCGTGGATGCGACCACTGGGCATGAAATGCTGAGCTTCATGGACGCTTATTCTGGATATAATCAGGTAAGGATGGCTCCTGAAGACGAAGAAAATACATCTTTCATCACCAATGAAGGGACCTATTGTTACAAGGCGATGCCCTTTGGTTTGAGGAATGCAGGAGCTACCTATAAAAGGGTGATGAACTCCCTGTTCAAAGAACAGATAGGCCGGAATATGGAGGTCTACGTCGACGACATGCTCGTCAAGAGCCTCAAGGCTTCCAGCCATGTTTCCGACCTCAATGAAGCCTTTTCTATACTTAGACAAAATGGTATGTCCCTCAATCCAACTAAGTGTGCTTTTGGGGTAAAAGGTGGCAAATTTTTGGGTTTTATGGTAACACAAAGGGGAATCGAAGCTAACCCCGAGAAGATACAAGCTTTGATTAACATGAAGTCTCCCACCAAACTAAAGGAAGTTCAGAGCTTAGCAGGTCGAGTGGCAGCCCTTAACAGGTTCATCTCTAAGGCTACTGACAAATGCCACCCATTCTTCAAGACTCTGAAAAAGGCCTTCGAGTGGATAGAAGAATGTGAGTTTTCTTTTCAGCAGCTCAAGCAATACCTCGGAGCTCCTCCTTTATTGAGTTCTCCAAAGAAGGGTGAAATTCTCTGCCTTTACTTGGCTGTTTCCCAAACAGCAGTCAGCTCAGCCCTCATGAGGAACGAAGAGGGGGCGCAACTCCCTGTCTACTACACGAGCCGAGCTCTGCACGCGGCCGAGCTTAATTACCCAAGGTTGGAAAAATTGGCATACGCTCTTCTCATTACTTCCAGGAAACTGAGGCCCTACTTTCAAGCCCATGCCATTGATGTACTCACAGACCAACCACTACGGCAAATTCTTGACAAACCAGATCAATCAGGAAGGTTAGCTATCTGGGCTGTAGAACTCGGGCAATTTGTGATCAGTTACAAACCACGGGTGTCAATCAAAGGGCAGGCTGTGGCTGACTTCATAGCCGAGTTTACTTACACAGAGGAACAGGTTGCCGAATTTCCAAAGCTAATGCCAACAGTAGACCCAAGCGCCTCGAGCCCTTCTACCTCAATAGGCCTGATGCTAGAGATCCCAGTGTGGGTACTCCACGCAGATGGAGCCTCCAACTCTCAAGGTTCTGGAGCTGGTCTAGTATTGATCACCCCTGAGGCTAACACATTGGAGATAGCTCTCAAGTTCCTTTTCAAGGCATCAAACAACGAAGCAGAATATGAAGCTATCATAGCAGGTCTGAGGATTGCTGGAGACTTGGGGGCAAAACAGATGGTGGTTTACAATGACTCTGCAGTCGTAGTTGGCCAAATACTGGGCCACAACATGGCTAAAGAAGATCACATGGCTGCTTACCTGGCTAAAACTCAAACGGCAGCCCGAAAGTTTACAAACGTGGTATTCATCAAAGTTCCCCGAGCTCAGAATAACAAGGCAGACCGCCTGGCCAAGCTAGCCTCATCAACAGAGGCACCAAGCGGTGTCCACATTGAATATTTAGAAAGCAAAGCCATCAATGAGCTTGAAGAAGTGGATGCAGCCCCAGTACAAGTCTGCAAGTGCTGGATTGACCCAATTCTGGACTACCTCACAAATGGAGTTTTGCCAGAAGAAAAGAAGATGGCCAAAAGGATCAAATACATCTCCAACAGATATGTAGTCATAGAAGCAACCCTGTACAAGAGAGGTTATGTTCTTCCTTTCTTACTCTGCCTACACCCCCATCAAGCTCAGGCAGGCCTGTTAGAGATCCATGAGGGGTTGTGTGGTGGACATCCGGCAGCTCGTTCCTTAGCTCTCAAAGTTGGACGACAAGGTTACTTCTGGCCAACCATTCTACAAGATGCCAAGGAATTGGTAAAAAAGTGTGACAAGTGCCAACGGTTTGCCAATGTCCAACAGCTCCCAGCAGAGCTCATGACTCCTGTCAGCATCCCATGGCCCTTTTCTCAGTGGGGGATGGACATTGTTGGTCCTTTCCCCTTGGGTAAAGGACAAACCAAGTTCGCAGTTGTAGCCATTGACTACTTCACCGAATGGGCTGAGGCAGAAGCATTGACCACCATCACCACTATGAAAATTCAAAGCTTTGTATGGAGAAATATCATCTGTCGTTTCGGCCTCCCAAAGATTCTGATCACTGATAATGGCAAGCAATTTGATTGTGATCTCTTCAGAAATTTTTGTGAAGATCATGAAATAGAGAATCACTACAGTTCACCTGTCCATCCCCAAGCAAATGGCCAAGCAGAAGTCACCAACAGAACTCTCCTGAACTCGCTGAAGAAAAGACTCGACGATGCTAAGGGAAATTGGTCTGAAGAACTCCCCTCAGTTCTTTGGGCTTACAGGACTACGATCCGAGGGCCTACGGGGGAAACTCCTTTCTCTCTGACCTATGGAACTGAAGCGATGATTCCAGTAGAAATGGGAATGCCAACATACAGAATCAACCATCATGACCCAGCTCGGAATGACGAAGGACTCTTAGCCAACTTAGACCTCCTCGAAGAAAAAAGAGAACAAGGTCGGATTAAAGAAGAAGCCTACAAAAGGAACATGGTCAAAAGTTACAACAAAAGGGTCAGGCACCGAAGCCTAACTGTGGGCAACTTGGTGCTTCGAAAAGTTATTCTAGCCACTAAAATTTCTCAACATGGGAAGCTAGCTGCCAAATGGGAGGGTCCATATGTGGTAACCAAAGTTAGTAGACCTGGTACCTACTACTTGAGAACCATGGATGGAATGGAGCTCATGAGGCCATGGAACATAGAGCACCTCAAGAGATACTATCCCTGACTGAAGTACTCTGTAATCTTGTAATGACTTGCTCCGAAGAAAAATATATGAAATTTTACTTTGGTATATCGTTATTTACAAGAAGCAAAACTCTCACAAGGAGGTCGGAAATACGCTAAAGAGGTTGCATAAAAATAATTGAGAAAGCTGTTGTAATTTGCTTAAGTCAAAAGAAGGCATGACATTTCTGTAGACTTAACCAAAAAGCACAAGTTTTCCTTTTATACATCAACGACCTTGAAAAAATTCCTACCGCTATGTAGGTCAGCCACCAAGCATATAACGTCTAAGTACAGACTTGCTGAGAGCTGAGAAATTCCTCTAATTAAAGAGATCAGTTTGTTGGTGCACAACTCTTTTACATGAGCACACTTACACTCTGAGGAGTCTAATTGGCGTTCAGAAAGAATCTTACAAAATTTGGTTAAAGTCTAGGGGGCACAACTCTTATAGACTTAGCCAAAATAAGAATAATTCCTTACGTACAAATGACCCAATAAAAACCTGTTGCGCACCAGGTCCCTTTTGGGAAAAACTGCCAAAAGACCTCTAATACAGGCATCTTTACTGGATTTATTTTATTTCTTTTGCCTTTACTGTTTTACTTTGAGTGTGGGGGAAAAGGGATAACCATTCATATATGGCTTATTCAAATCTCACAATAACAACTCAAAACAAAACATAAAAATAGCACACAGAAGATATAAAAAAAAAATTCTGAAACAAAACTTGTTTATTTATTGCTGAAAATAGATGTTACAGGTGGAATATTTGCGGAACACTTATTTAAAGAACAAAACCCTCACTAGAAGTGCATACATTGTCTGGGCTGAACGGTATGCTATTGAATGATAAGCAGATATGTGTTGAACCCCTTCTTCGCAAACCAAAAGACATGAAAGTGGAGGGGTAGATAACTTATCTAATCAAAGAAAAGGCTGAAGAATCCGAAAATCATCAGCATCAAAATTAAAATTAGTACTTAAATCAGAAGAAAAATCATGGCGAATATCCCCTAAAGCTGTCCAGTCAGGGCTGGTTGGTTCGGCAACCTCCGTAAGAAAATTAGCTTGCGAAGATTGCGATAAAAAACCGCCCGGTTCACAGCAGACGGGATAGCATCAGCCGTGTTATTTTCTACCGACGAAAAGAACCTCGAAGAACCTCGAGGAGGAGCAAAGGAGCATAACGGGTTAACACAAGAAGGCCCTCCTTCTAACCGAGCCTCTAATGCCGTCACCCGTTCTTGTAACTCTTCCACCTTCTGTCCAAGAGAAGCAAGGAGAGCAGTACACCCGTTAATAGGATTCTCGACTCTCGCCTTAGCTTCAAAAAGAAATGAATTAAGAGTCTCAAGATATTGATATTCGGGAATATGATGTAAAATATCTGCAACGTTCTTCACCCCGAAAACAGTGAAGATTGTGCGATAATCCTGGCGACTAATCACATCTCGAAAAATTTGTGCATATTCACACCAGGGCTGACATCTCTTACGTTTACAGGTACAAGCAGCACAAGAAGAACCTGGACAACGGAAGGTATTCGGCACATTCGGTATACTTGTGATTTACTTTCCCTTATTCATGGGTATCCCCTGTAAAAGGTACAAGAAGAAGACGGATCTTGAGGGAGATGACAAGAAAGAGGGGACAAGAGGCATCTAGCATTGAAAGAATCCCAAAGACGAAAAGCTGTTTTCTTAAAAAGTCAAAATATACAGCGCCCCCGTGTGCAGCGCCCTCCGCATGCAGCGCCCGCGTGCATCTAGACTCCACCGCCCTAGATCCCTCTTTAATGTCGCCATAGGGGAAGAAAATGTGCGTTGATGTTGATGCTGCGGTAAAATTTTTTTTTACCGTGGTAAGATTTTTTATACTGACTTTTAAAAAAAAATGTATATATATATCAGTTTTATGTATATATACATATAAAGACAGCTGAAAAAAGCCCAAGTAGAACCAAACTACTTATGATCAAAGTTTAGTCAACTTTACACATCAATGATCCAAGCCCCATAAACTTACGGTCAAAAGTTAACAAAACCTTACACGTCGATTATTCGAACTCTCTCCATGATTATCTTCCTCAACATGTACCCGCTTTCACACCTTAGCTTTGAGCAGGACCACTTATCCGGCAAAAGGCATTTATCCTTCACATTCAGCTTTTAGCATAAAAATAAAGGATAGGGGGCAATTGATGGGGTTAAATACTAATTTTACCATTGGCCTACGAAGGTAATTCAATACTTTTACCTCCAGTAAAATCCTATTTTTACCTCCAGTAAAATACCATTTTTTACCTCCAGTAAAAAACCATTCTAGAATACATGTGACATAAGCATACACATCATATACATTCTAGAATACATGTGACCTAAGCATACACATCATATACACCTCCACCAAAAATTACCTTTTTACCTTTCATTTTTATCAAATTTACCTATTTACCATTCTACATTTACCTATAAATACCCCCTCATACATCCATCCAAAGAGACACCAAAAACATCTCTTGCTTCTCTCCCTAGATCCATCCATCTCTTCCAAGAAATATAAAGTCATTGGCAATACAAATACAAGCCAATTTTCGAGGGTCTTATACTCTCTCTTTTCATATCCCAAAAAATACCAACCCTTATACGCTTTCTCTCCTACACAGTTTATTATTTATTCTGTTGAAATATTTGTAATCCTAATTCTATACTTATAAATAGAATTAAAGAAATTATAGAGAGAGAGAGATTGGTAGCTTGTATTATCATCCAAATCGCCTTTGAGCTAATACAAAGCAAGCACACACAAAAGGAGGACGTACTGCCGGACTAGCATAAGCGCTACCGGGGGAACCTACCTTGATAAAAAATGTCTCGTGTTCATCTTCATTTTTAATTAGTTTTCTGTCGGTACTGTTCACAGTCACTGTTCACATATACGGTGGTACTGTTCATAGTCACTATTCACATATACAGTGATACTGTCCATAGTTATTGTTCACAACCGCTGTTCACATATACAGCAGTACTGTTCACAGTTACTGTTCACAATCACTGTTCACATATACAGTGGTACTATTCACAACTACTGTTCATAACCACTGTTCATATATACGGTGATACTGTTCACAACCACTGTTCACATATACGGTGATACTGTTCACAATCACTATTCACAGTTACAATTCAATATTAAACCTCTAATTCACCATTATTCATTGATTAGTCGGTCGTCAATTATCTGTTCTAGATTTTGACACCATCAACCCTAATAGAGCATTGTTACCCTAACAAATTGAAAAAGGATCTGATCGTGAATTCTAGGTTCTTGGCAATAGAGAAAGAGTGAGAGAAAGCTGGTAGCAAGTATTATCCTCATTGTTAATTGCATTTGAGCTAATAAATAAAACACACAGACAAAAGGAGGATGTATTGCCGCATTAGTATAAAGCCACCGGAATAACCTAACTTATAACAAAAAATCCTTGTCCTCTTTACTACTTTCCAATCATTATTTCATTGAGATTGCTTTGAATTTTTCATGCCCAAATTTTTTGGCATCCAGAGAGAACATTCTTATTGCACTTTGTATTTATGTTGAGCACATTATCTGTGCAAGGTGTGCTTTAAATGTATCTGTAAGAAAATTGGTCTGTGTTTACATTTTTTGTAAGTTTTAGATTCAGTTTATGTGATGAATGTTCATTTCTATAAAAGTACACTGTCCTACAGTTAAGTTTGAACTGCGAAAGGCTTTGCAAGAGATATTACTAGAAAGAGAAATTTTCAGTGAATATTAAAAGTAAATTCTCTTTTTCTACATTAATTCGTAAATAATCATTGTAAATCTCTTAATTATTATTTAATTTCCCATTTTCTCTCAATATGCTGTTTTAGTGTAGATAAATACTAATATTTTATTAAACTGGTACTGATGGAATTTTGTTTTTTGTATTTTTGTAATACAGCAGACAAATACGTTAGTGTTTGATTTTCAGGAAAAGGTGAAAAGAAATTAGGGTTCCCAAAGTTTGAATTGGGTCTATGTGAGGAGTTTTTGTCAACATGGTGGTTTGGATTCTTATTCTCTAATCAATGCGAGGGCCACTGTCTCCCATCAATGCGTTGTACAAATGAAGTATGTCAAAATATAAAAAAGAGTTTAAAGGATATAAAGGATCTTTGTGATGTTTACTGTTAGGTGGGTCATAATTTTTTATTTCAATTGTCAATGGCTAATTAAGTAGCTGACTATAATACATTATAATATAATTATGGTATTAAATTATAACACGCTCGTCCATCGACTAGGTTTGCAAACTAGTTGATGTAATGTTGCCTCCCCCCCCCCCCCCCCCCCCTCTCTTCTTATTTTAATTAAAAACTTCCACCTAGCAAGCATTATCACGTTATTGGGCACGTACCAAAAACTAACACACATGGTATATAATTTTTTTCAATACAAAAAATATGGGGTGTTACATCATTCGTGTCAAATAGACAGTCATACTTTGATTTCGGTTCTGTTTAATAAAACTCTAATTTCAACTTAATCAATAATAATTAATGACTAACTTATTTTTAATTATAGGATTTTGGTACGTCGATTATATCCTAAAAAATAAATAGAATTATCAATTTGAGACACTCGAGAAAAAAAGTTGAGACTATCTTTCTTAGACAGACCGAGAGAGTACAATTTTGAATCTATTGCTAATCTACACTGTTGTCAATTGATTATGAATTTGTTACACCGAGTTTAAGATTAAGGAACATGATTTGTCGTTTAAAGTATAGCAGAATAAAATTAAATCTCTTATTTTCAAGTGAAATGCATGTTTTCAGTTTTTTCTGTTTTCAAGTAAATTTACTTTACATTTATTTTATTTATTTTTTTCTTTTTTTTATATAATCAAGGACAGAATCTGCTGAGGGCTGAACCAGGCTGAAACCTAAATCTAGCTCTTGAGTGTCGATACTTAAGAAACTCTAACCAAATGATTTGCGAAAACTGTTTGTAGCACCAACGTTGCCTTAATTATTAATATAGACCATTATTTAACTCGTGTTACATAAACATTTAACATCTATTAACAAAAATTATGGTTTGTTATAGTAGTTCATATTATTTTAAAAAATACCTTTTTAGTCTTAAAATTAAGACCATTATTTTATTATAGCGTATCTTAAATTAAGAGTTTAAATTTTCATTTTAATATATCATTAATGCACTAATTTTGAAGATAGTAAACAAGTTTTGTTATAACCATTGATTGAATTGAAATTAGAATATCTTAAAGAAGTGTGAAGTGAAAATGGACTCATAATTTACGGCGGACTTAGAAATTATATGACTATTAAGATTCACTTCTAGTTCAATTTTTTAAAGAGGTTTGTCAAGTATTGGAAAATTCTAGGCCGTAAATTTGATGAGCCTTAGACCTTGCATGTCGTTTCTTTTCCCAGTAGTTTAACCATGTCATATCAAATAAGGCAACACTTAGATATAAAAAGAAGTGCAATATTAGATAGACGATCTTTACCCAATATTCAGCTTTGCATTAACGTGGGGAAATATATATTTTTGACACTGTCACTGTTCATAAGTGTTGTGAATATAAATTTCACATTGAAAAAATAAATCTTTTTAAAGTAAAATATAAAATAGAGAAATTATTTTCCATTATCAATTTATTTTAAATTAGATGCTTTGAACTTTAATAATGAGTTGTAGTAATGAAACTTTGACTAGTATGTATTAGTAGCTAAGTTGGGTATATATGAGGTTGTTGAACACATGGGACCGTACTCCTGCACCAATTTAGACTGTACAGTAAGTCTTGGGTTGACTCATCCTAAAAGAATAATAAAAAAATAGTTATTAATGGGCAGCTTACACTGGTAAACTATGGAGAGGAAAGATGAAGTTGTACACAATTGGTTGTCTTAGTCTTTTCACAATTATCTTGGTTGCAGGATATTGATTCCATTTGCAGCACCACAAAGGGGTAATCAACTTTTTTACCCAACATAGTTTACTCACAATATTTTTTTTTTAATTTTTTTTTTTCACTTTTTCAATACCAGAATGTACAATAAATTGAACATCAGGGACCACCAAAAATAAACAAGATGTAAATTTTAAGAGGGTTAAAGATCTAAGTACATTTTTTTAAAATATACAAATAATGTTAAATCCAGTGATTCATGGCGGAGGAAGGGAGGGGAGGGGGGATTCAATCATCACCCCCTGTGTGAATAATCACACTATTAATAAGTGAGGTCAAATACTTTTTATTGCTCGATATTATTATTAATTTTTATTTTTTTTATTGGTGCCCTGTATAAATTATCACATTTTTTAACCACTGAAATCAAGTACCATTTATTGCTCGATATTAATTTTTTTTTCTTTTATTCAATGTGGGTTCTCACTCTACTACTAATTGTTTAATAACATTTACTTCTTTATCACTTGAAATGCGTCTCTATATAATGAAAATGTCTACATATATAACTTATCACCAGTTGTTATTATGGATCCAACATTTGAAAAGTCTGAAAATCATAATGGAGTGTATTTAGAATAAGTACTTATTCAAAATTAGTGATGAAAATGTTACGTTAAAATAATTACTTATTCATAATGGAGTACGTCCTGCAAAATGGTAATCCAGGGCATCCAATCGCAACTTGTACTCACATCTGTCTCTTCATAATTGCTGGGGCTGTTAGACGTGGAGTACCTACTTGCCCAAGTACTGGGGTTTCAGGTTGTAGACCATCCGGAGGAGGAATTCCATGAAAGCGGAGAAAATAGTGTATCACTAATCTTGAGAAAATAGAATAATAATTTTTCACAATAAAAATATATAATTATATTTGGTTCAGTGGTAGTTAATTGTGCTTCGGTATCAATGGTCATGAGTGTAATTGTTTCTTATGACATTATTTTAAACTAATTTTTAGTGTGAGATGATAATTTGGTAATTTTTTGTAGATAACGAAAATCCCATACTCACGCTTAGTATAAATGTATAGATGTGTAAAACGCATGATTCAACGAAAGAAGACAAAAACAGATTAGGCCGAGTTTGGTTAAAAGATTAGTATTTTTTAATCAATTTCTCGAAATATAAATTGAGGTGAGTTAATAGATCAATACGTGCACTCTATAACTACAAAGAAATATATTGCTACGAAATATAGTTTATTCGAAATATAAAATTAACTATTACACTCTAATTCAATGTGAATGTTCCCCTTTAACTTCTGCACTTTCCAACAAAAAATATTACTTTAGTTTAAGTAACAGTGAAACTATAATTTATTTAAAATACAAAGAAACAGTACACTAATTATGCTACAACAAGAAAATAAAATTCATAATTTAAGACATCTAAATAAAGATTCTAGCACTCTTAATTTCATAACTAGTAAGAATTAATTAAAATTGATAATGTCACAATTTTATAACAGATAAAACCCACAACTTTAATTATATAGTAGAAATCTACGAGCCTTCGAAAATTTATACACTATTAGATTCTTAAGATATTTTCAACTTTTATTTATATATAATTTTCAAACTCGCAAGGATACAATAGGGTGCCCTCTAATAAGATTCTTGATCCTGCGAAAATATTGCGTTGTGGCAGTCCAAGTGTAGGCCCATCAAGTTGTAATAAAATCTCAGAAGTCCGAGTATCGATCAACATGAATATCTACACCAGTGGAGGGTTTGGGCGACATAAGACTAGACTACGTCGCCTAAGATTAACCTAGGCAACGTACGAACATAACGTCGCCCTAGAAATTTTTAGGTGACGTAAGAATCAAGTAAGTCGCCCTAGAAAATCTTAAGCGACGTAGGTATATCCTCCGTCTCCCTAGATAATCTTAGGCGACGTACTCAAATACCCACGTTGCCCTAAAGCTGTTGACCACCGACGCTTTTAAGAGGTGGTCAGCTACTGTTTGACCTACCCTTTAGACGACATAGACTTTATACTTACGTCCCCTAAGATACACCTTAGGCGACGTAATTATAGTTTCTACGTCGCCTTAGAATATTTCAAAATAAATTTAGAAAAATCATAACGAAACATGTTAATTTTAATTTTTTTTTATACTTTTTATGATTTTTTTGAAATTTGAATGAAAAATATGTTTAATCACTGAATCTCATTTTTCTCGAAATAAATCTATTTTGACTATTATGAGTTATAATTTTATTATATTTTATTTTTAATTTACTAAATTAATTTTGACAACTTGTATAGTTAAACCTTGTGATAATTAATATTCGATAACTTAATGATTCTACTATTATATTTTTTAAAGAAACAAAGTATGTCATGGATATTTTTAAAAAATTTAATAATAATTTTCATAATAGTTATTTTATAATACTAATTATTATATAAAAAAATTAATTTAAAACTAGTTATACTACAACACAATAACTTTTTAGCTATATAATTGAAATTGATAACGAAAGCAATTATATGTTGCCTGTATCTTTGATTTATAGTAAGATAGTAATACTTAGTCACATAGGGATTAGGAGGGAAGGGCAAAGGGTCAGAAGTTCAAGTCACCGATGTAAATAAAATAAATTAATTGTATATCTTTTAGCGATTAAATACATAATTATAATCTTGGTAGCAGCACATGGTGTACTCTTGGTGATAATAGATAACATTACTCTACTGCCGAAAATTACTACAAAATGATGTTAATTGAGGGATACGAAGAACACATTCATTTACCACTAGATCAAATGCTTCTTCTTAATGTAAGGAATTATTAAGAATCATATTCCATGTATGTAGAGCGTGTCACTAGTATTAAACTTATTGCACTCACATGTAGTAGATCTAGATCTGAAGCACTTGGTTGGTCAAATCTGTACTACTATGTGTATTTTAAATCCATTGTGTATTGCGGATCTGCTGTGTGGTGTTCTACTCGATAGTGTGTACTTGGATTTGTTGCTGTGACCTATTGTGAATACTCGAATCTGCTGACATTTTCAGATCTGATTTGTGAGGATATTTCTTCATTAATACGGATATTTTCATTCTTGAATCTCTTTTGTTATTTGATTACAATATCTGTGTTATTTTTGCTTGAGCCAAATTATTGTGTTATTAAAATATGTTGCTCTGTTTTTTAAATGATCTGTATTTTCGTTCTTGAATCTCTTTTGTGATTTGCCTTTTGTTATTGTTTGTGTGCAGTCAAGTAATCCGGGGGACAAAGATGCAAGGAAAGATAAAGGCGTGGGCCAGGTATCCATTAAATGTAAAGAGGGTGTCAGCAAGGGCACCAGAGATTCTAAACCAACGATTCTTGTTCGAAATGATGTACGTTCCCCTATGACATTTTTTGTTTATGCACGTTTAGTTCAGTTTGATATCTTTTGTATCATCTTTACCTGTATGACATGTACATAGAGAAGTACATTAATTTACACACACATTTACGCACACACAAGAAACTACTTGCCAACTATTTAGATACTCTGGCCAATTATTTTGATAAAATAATTCTATTTTGTTCACTTATGACAGGTGGGGAAGTTCATCGGTCCAATGTTGATTTAAATTAGCATCTCATTTTCCAGTTAGAAGCAAGTTTTTAGTTCTTTTGAATTTGTTAAGAACTTTTATTTTGATGCATAAGTTGTTATATGCATGGAAATGAATTATACAGCAGGAACGGATTTCACACTCATATATAAGTGATTCAGTTTCATTCTAAAAAAGGTCTCGATATACACATATTACAAAGTAAGTGTATATAGAATTAGAGATAGATAAACTAAATAATCTTTTGTGCATGCATATAATAACTTGAATGCATTATAATTACGTAACTGTTGCATGCATATATACATAATATTATAATAACAATGGATCTTAATTATGTAATTGTTGTAAAATATTTAATTATGTAATTCATTTATCAAACTAATATTCACATAAAAATTATTAAAATTTTTTTTTAAAAAAAAAACTCTTAGGAGGTGTATAAATTATAAGTACGTCACCTGAGATTAACTTAGGCGACGTATGTTTACTTAATACGTCACTTAAGAATAACCTAGGCGACATACAAACATAGTACGTCGCCCAAAAGACTTTTCCCCCTCAAATTTTCACGAAAATTTTAAATGATTTAAAAATTTTAAGTTAACTTAGGCAACATAGGTTAAATAACTATGTCGCCTAAATAACTATGTCGCCTAAGGTAATGGTATAAATTAAACCCTCCACCCAATTTCATTTTTTCTAACCTAACTGACGCCGAAGGAATATCGCGTTGTGTTAGCCCAAGTGCAGGCGCGTCAAGTTGTAATATAGTCTCGGAAGTCCGAGTGTCGAACCACAGGGATAGTCAAAAAGGAATGAAATGGATTACGGATTAAATGGTTTTCAGATTTTGTAAGTTGAATTTGTTGTGAAACAACGGGAATGTAAAACGGTTGTGAAAATTAATAAGAAAGCACTAAGGTATTGGGAAGTTAGTTGCGATTTAAAAAACGGTGATCACTAGCTCATACAAAGACTTCAACACGAGGTTTCTCGAGATATGGGGAATGTTGGTGTATCTCTCAATAGCAAAGGGTGCGACGCTAGGCGACTCATTCCTGGATCGAAGCTATATCAAGAAAGAGACAAACAACATTTCACCAAAGACGAAGCTCACTACACCAAAAACAAGATTTTGTGACTATCAACCTCGCTCAATTTGTGACTGCCATCGGCAGTCATAATTTTGTGACTGCCAATAACAGTCACAAAGCTAAAATAGTTATAAATTTAAGTATTTGTGACTGTTTTGAACAGTCACAAATTTAAGATTACATTGTGACTGTCATAAGCAGTCACAATTAACTTCGTTACTTACCATTATTGTTTGTGACTGGCTTTGGCAGTGATAACTTTTTTTTAATTAATGACTAAGATTTTTGACTTTCATAAACAGTTATAACCTTTACACAAAACGATGCCGTTGTGTTTTATATATAAATCCATTCCCATAACCCTAATTCACTCTGACTCTCACCCTATATCACTCTCACTCTATCATTTACTGCGCACGATTCACTCTCAAATGCACTTCGCCATATCTCAGATACTAAAATTCTCTAAATATATTTAGATTTTTCGAAGTTCATATCTCATATCTCATACTCATTTATCAAAGTTCGCTAGAAGGGAAGAGAAAGAGAGAAACGGTGGATGGGGTCTGTTGTTCTTACTTCAATCTCTTAGTCTGCCTTCTCATTTTCCAATGCAAGTTAGGGCTTTAGAAATGATGGATTTAGAGGCTTAGTAGCTTTAGATATTCAGGTATATCTCAAATCTGAACTAAGTTTTGTATATATCCATAGCTTTTTTCTTTTACAACTTTAATATCTTACTCTACATTCTCCATTTCCAATGGAAGTTAGGGCTTCAGAAATGATGGATTTAGAGGCTTAGAAGCTTTCGATATTCAGGTATATCTCAAATTTGAACTAAGTTTTGTATATATCCATAACTTTTTGCTTTTAATTCAATCTCTCAGTTTTTGTAATGGGAAATGGGGTAGGGGTGTGGGGTTTTTCTTATTAATTTCTAATAAGGGAGGGAGGGAGGAGGAAATCCCCTAACTAGTTGCTTAAGATCCATAAATGATGGATTTAGAGCTTAGATTACTGTCTTTTTCCAATTTATGGAAAGACACGGCCAAGCCCGCCCCAACTAGGAGGCCTATATCAAATGATAACACTCGTACGGTTAAATTTAAGTGGTCGATCTCTCTGTCTTTTGTTAAATCTCACTGCGAGATCCGCTCTTTCAAGTATTAACGGAGTAAAAGGCAAAACCCCAAGGTACTAAACCCTAAATCCTTGAATATATCAAGATTCGTCAATCTTATTTGTATTTGTTTTTGTTTTCTAGTTTTATGTAACATTTAATTTCGATTTTGAAGTGTTTGTTTTCTGGATTTTTTGTATTACAATTTGCTATTTGTTTTGTTTTTGTTGTTTAGAAGAAGATTTTACGATCCATTTGCAGTCTATCATTCTGAGGCAGCGTAGTAGTAGTAGTAGGAGGAGGAGGAGGAGGAGGAAGAGGAGGAGGAAAATCATCAAGATTCAAGAGGGTTTATTTAAGAATTCCCATTATTTTGGTGGGTTTATTTAAAAATTCCCATTATTTTCCTCATCTTTAGAGAAGTTCAGTCAATTCATCATTTAGAAGTTTATAAACTATTCGCCATCAGGGTTTTTCATTTTCTTGCAGGTTATTTCATACCATATCAATGTCCTAGTGGCAACAACTATTGGAGTTGTAATTGGTTTGTGTGTGGGGCCCCTTGTACCTGTTGTTGGCAATCGGTTAGCGAGGTCATCTATCATGTAGTTCTTACTGCATATTACCGTGCTTGCCTTGGCCCTGTCTTCACAGTTCTTTCCTTACAACAACGATGCTCCTAAAAGGGTTGTTTTCCAACACACGGTTCTGACTGTAGCTATTGAAGAAATAGCAATTCAAGTGTTTTATGTACACTCTTGTTGGGTACAGTGTTTTAAGTTAGTGCAATTGAATTTTTTCATACTTCTAAACAGTTGCCTAGTACTTCTTCATGCTGTTAAACTTCATATACATGTACTCATTTGTTCAAACACTTAGTGCTAGGATTTTAGGCATTCTGGGTTCCACTAAAGTTTCATTTTTGAATGTGTAACTCTTATAATTTTGTTATTGGATTTACGAGAATATTGATTGCATTAGTGTAAAATCGAGATGTGTAATATATATGAATATTGATTGGATTGCATTGTAAATATTGATTTTATTTGTAATGTGAATGCTTTGGGAATATTGATTGGGATTGTAGTGGAAACAAATTGGTGAAAATGATTGGATTGCAGGTAAAAAAAATTGGTTTTCTAATATTTTCAAATTATTTTTTTTTAAATTTTTCAAAATGTGTGACTGTTAAAAACTGTCACAATCTACTACAGGTTTCGTGACTAACTTATGACTGTCCTAACAGTCATATGAACTGTCACAATCTACTACAGGTTTCGTGACTAACTTATGACTGTCCTAACAGTCATATGACAGTCACAAATTTTTAATTTGTGACTACTAAAGTTCAAAAATTTGTGACTGCCAAGAACAGTCACAAAGTACAAATTTTGTGACTGTTAAGGACAATCACAAATACAAAGTTTGTGACTGCTAAGAACAGTCACAAATTGCCTTTGTGACTGCCATAAAAAGTTGGCTCAGAAAGTCATATAAAAGGGGTTTTGTGACTGTTGTGTCACTGTTTTTTGCAGTCACAAAAATTCCTGTGACAGTCATTTGTGACTGTCTTATTCGTTTGTGACTCTTTTTGACAGTCACAAATTGGTGATTTTGGTGTTGTGGCTATCATTCCTACCTCTTAGCTATGGGTGTAAAGCAAGGCAACCCATTCCCGATGAAACTAATCCGAAATAGATATGACAAACTCATCGTAAAAAGATTTAACATAAAGTAAGTGTATGAAATCTCATGATTTAAAGAATGAAAATTAGAAAGTCAATCCTAACAATGAAATGGAGTGAAGTTTATGGGATAAATTCGTCAACTCATCGTTTATCACTTATGGTAGAAAATAAAGAATCTAAGTATCACATATAGTGTAAGAAGCACTCAATATATCAATAAATGAATCAAAGATAAGCTAAACAAATTTATAATCCATCCATGGAGTTTTAAGAACTATTCATAATTTCTACGAAGAGGAAAAAGCTCCATGGATGGGGGAAAGAGACTACAAGCTTTCTAGAACCATATAAATATGTTGTATGTTCATTAACAACCCAGCACTAAATATACAAGGCATATAAAGTCTTAACTTAATATGAAAATACCTAGAAAGCTTGAAATAATGGAATATATGATGAAGAAAAGGATTCACAAATATTTATCAAACATTAAACATGGATTGATCCATTAATCACCGAAAATTATGTCGCAATCAACCTCCATAACCTTAGTAATAAACTACTCCATAATAGATGCAAAAACAAATATTATAAAAGAAGAAATCATTCTTACAAATTAAACACTTACAAAGGAAAATGAAGAACAATACTCAAAGAGCTCTCCCTTCTCTCTAGAACTTGTAAATGTGTAAAAACTATATAATCATCATCTCTCTTGATCCCCTAGACTAAAACAATAGCTAAAGGTGTCCTTTAATTAATTAACAAAACAAGGAAAAATATCTAAGAACATTAATCCCCAAAAAAGGGCTAAAAGTAGAAGTTGGTGGCTGTCCCCGCCAGACCATGATCGATTATGGCTTTGCCCATGATCGATCATGGGAGTGTTTTGCCAGAATTTTTGGAAGCCATGATCGATCATGGGCCTGGAACTTTTCACTCAGCACTTTTGCAAGCTATCTAGGCTTTCTCTTGATCACTTCATGCAATGCCATTGTATTCCAATCCTACAAACACATGGAATACTAAAAAATACACACCAACTTGGGCCATGTTAGATACAAAACTCGCTAAGGCGCTACTCTCGAGATAAGTGGTTAATTAGGCAGAATTAATGCAACAAACGCGTCAAGCGACTCCAGGAAGGAGCTTAAACATGACAATATTATGCGTTTATCAACTCCCCTCAAGTTATATCTTGCTAGTCCCTTAGCAAGGTAAAAATTATATATATACAAAAATTGAAACGCTATACAAAAAAATTGTTAACTTCTAAGTTCCCAAAGAAGATGAGTTGCATCTCGTGAAGGTTTTCAGAAATGATACCTACAAACATTAGAAGTTTGATCATGATGAATGATGAGAATGAATATTCAAGTTTCAATTTGCAAAGCAAGAAGCATTACTATCAATTTTTCCAGAACGACGGAGTTTTGAACGATCATCTAATTTGCCTATCTCCTTTAGAACACAATCCCATATTCTCCAATGCTCACATACTAGACTTCGATTCAAACAATTCGATATAAGCACAAAGAATTATAATCATTCGAGAAGGAAGAGAAAACTTTTTAAAAAACAAAAGCTTAAAGATTTGTCGATTCTAAGCACTTTCTTTATCTTTTACTTGGAAATTTTGCTAAATTAGATAATGGTGGTTTTCATCTCAATGGGGGGCAGCGGTCTCACTTATGAAATTTTCTCAAAATACAGCTCATTCATTGGAGCTCGAAGGAAGCTATTTACCCTTTCCCATATGGTAACCTATACCCATCCATAATATTAGATAAAGAGACTTAAGATTTAGTCAAGTGAAGCTTTAAGTCAATATTAGGATAAAAGTCATCAAAGTTTTCAAAGTACTATGCTTTTGTCCTCTCATTGGATGATCTTTTCGAAAAAGCTTCCATCATTTTTGGACAAAAATTTCTCTTCTCTCAATGAAAATAAATCTAAGTGTTATTACCAAATTGGAAACAACTGAAGCAATCTAGCATGTGGAATAGGAGAATAAAACGGGATATTAGACTAAATGGAGCAAGGCAATTTAGATTATTATTCAAATTCCTATCTAGATCAAAGAATTCATGTCAAAAGCTAATGGAACAATAGTCTTCGTTTGAACAAAAACTCAATCAATCAACAATTTTCAAACTTTCCAAAAAAAAAAATTTAAACACATCTCTTCAATTCATGGAAATAGACAACAGCAAGCCAAAACGAAATAACACAAAATAGCGTACCCCCCCCCCCCCCTCAACTTGAAAGAAACATTGTCCTCAATGGAAAGAGAACAAAAAAAATGCATGGACGGGCTACTTTGGCTTTGCTTTCCATGAGACAAAAACAAGAGACAACAAAAACAACTATACAATAAACGGGTTAGAATTAGAATCCATTAACAAAAACCATAACATTCAATCATTAAAAGCAAGTTCTAAAGTTAACATCATGTTTGAAATCTAATACAACCCAAAAGAAATAAAATAAAACTAAGCATAAATATAATTAATTAAAGAGTTTTCAGGTAAAGTAAAACCATCATATATCAGGAGGTAGGGGTGGGGGAAATCGACTGTAGAACGCGTTGAATTGTCGGCGTATGAACTCCTGTTGAGCTGCCATCTGAACTTCCACCCTTGAGGCAATCTCCACCTCTAAATGATCTTGGCGAACCAACATATCGTCAACCCTAGCATTGAGAGGATCAAACCCAGCGTGCATCGTAGCATTCATTTGCTCCAATTGCTCTTTCATGAACTCCCTACTGTCATCCACAAGTCCCGAGCTTGCTCTTCTTCTTCTTCTCGAAGGACCCGGAGCGTCGAGTTCAGCCTGTTCTGGTGCTTCTTCTTCTGACTCAACCGAAGGAGGTGCGGCTGAAGAACTTAGCCAGTTTCTAAGTTGGCCAGCGGCCCTAGCTTGGGTGGACCTGTTTATCAGGGCGAGCTAAATTTTTCTGACATCGGTGTCCCTTTCTTGGACACCCGCTTCCAAACAAATGCGAGTTAGAAGAACACCGAATTTTATAGTTTCATTATGGGCCACCGGATCATAGACTTTCACGATTTTACGCATAATGTAGCGAACCAAACAACATGGCATATTGCGTGCAATGACATACAGAACGTAAGCATGATAGGGATACAAGTGTTGAATGTGCGAGGTGGGGTCTAACGCATTGGCTACAACGAGCCACAGGGTCCTAAAATGCTCTGCCAGATTGTTCCTATCAAATTGCGAGCCAATCCAAGTCATTGGACGACCGGTAAAAAATGTGGCCAACTCGTCATCTGTGGAGTATACAATTCGGGCTGAATGAGGGAGGTCATAGCTAGCATCCGGCATTGCCGGAATTCCCGTGACTCTACTAACGACCTTGAGGTTAAAGGGCACAGTTCTCCCACGGACATAGGCAACATAAGAATAGGCAGCATTGGGCACACGCACCAAGCTTACAACAAATTCACGACATAACGTAAGATTGCATTGGTTACTTGTTTGTTGAAAATATTGCACCCACCCCTCGTGTCTCTCGAAGGCTCCTATTTGGGGAAAATCATCTAAAGCGCCAATAATCACAAGCCTCTCGATCATCACAGCCCGATTTCTGAAAGTGTAGTTCCATCAATCATACTCTTGACGGCTACGGAACCCGCGATACCCACCCCTCGCGGATTGAAGCTCTTCGGGCTTGTTGACTGGAGCAATAGAAGCCATTTATGGGGAAGGAAAGGAGTATGGAGGGAGAAGTAGAGAGAAATTTCAAAATTTGGGGGCTAGGGCTCGAAGTGGGGGTTTAAGAGAGAGAAAGTGGTTGATTCTTAGATGAGTTTGGAAATTGGGGGTGAAATTGGATGAATATGGAAGTGGAAAGGGAAGGAGAGGGTTTGATTTGATGATGGGAGAAGGTTTGGAGAAGGGAGATGGAGAGATATGGGGGTTTAGAAGGAGGGGGGTGCACGATTTGGGGGTGAGAAATGCGGCTGCTTTGTTTTAAAATGGACCATGATCGATCATGGTTATGCCCATGATCGATCATGGAAGTGTTCTGCCGCCCAGACATTTCACCATGATCGATCATGGTTATTCCCATGATCGACCATAAAAGTGCTCTGCCGCCTAGTTTTGCTCCCATGATCGATCATGGCTTCACAAAATTTTCTCCCATGAAATTTCTTTACTTGAAACACCTTATCACTCCCCCCAACTTGGTCCGTTCAGATCCAATTACGCCCGAACCTTCGATTCAAATTCCTAAAACTCAAAAATACTAACAAAAACATTATTTACAAAATCGACCTATGCTTGTTAGGCATAAGTCGGGTCGTCGAGAGGGGTGGATTCCTCTCGAGGTGGGAATTCCAAAAACGGCTTGAGACGTTGTTCATTCACTTTGAAGATATAGCCAGTTTTGGGATCCTCAACATTCACGGCCCCAAACGAAAATACATGACGGACAATGTATGGGCCGGTCCAACGAGACTTCATCTTTCTCGGGAAAAGGTGTAGACGCGTGTCATAAATAAGAACCTTATGCCCAAGTTTGAATTCTTTTCTTAAAATGGTTTATCATGAAAAATTTTGGCACGTTCCTTGCTTTTCTTCGCATTATCATATGCATCTCTTCTTAATTCCTCGATTTCATCAATTTGCAACTTACGGTCAAGCCCGGCTTTTTCGAAATTACAGTTAACCATCTTAGTTGCCCAATATGATTTATGTTCCAACTCTACTGGCAAATGACATGATTTTTCGTACACAATGTGATAGGGAGACATATCTAGAGTTATTTTATATGCAGTATGGTAACCCAAAATGCGTCGGTCAGTCTTAACGACCAATCCTTGCGGTTCGGGTTTACCGTTTTCTCTAAAATCTGTTTGATTTCCCTATTTGCCAACTCGGCTTGACCATTAGTTTGAGGATGATAAGCGAGCGATACTTTGTAGTTTACACCATACTTTTGCATTAATGATTGAAATGGTCTATTGCAAAAATGAGTACCGCCATCGCTTATTATTGCCTTAGGAGTGCCAAAGCAAGCAAGAATGTGTTCTTTCAAGAATCGGATCACCACTTTGTGATCATTTTTCTTGCACGCTTGGGCTTCCACCCACTTTGAAACATAATCTACAGCAACTAGAATGTAAAGGTTACCGTAGAAGGATGGAAATGGTTCCATACAGTCGATGCCCCAGCAATCGAAGATTTCAATTATCAGGAATGGATTGAGTGGCATCATATTCCTCTTGGAGATCCCTCCAAGCATCTGGCATTTTTGACATGCTTTGCAAAAACGTTGTGCGTCCTTAAAGAGCGACGGCCAGTAAAGTCCGCTTTGCAAAATCTTAGCAGTAGTCTTCTTTGCCGAGAAGTGTCCTCCGCAAGCTTCAGAATGGCAGAAGGACAGAATTCTCTCCACTTCTTAATCTAGAATGCATCATCGGATAATCTGATCCGCACAATATTTAAACAGGTACGGTTCATCCCAGTAGAATCGACTCACTTCGCTCAAAAATCTTTTTCTGTCTTGTGCGCCCCATGACTTTGGTATCTTGTCAGTCACAAGATAATTCACAATGTCTGCATACCATGGGAGTATAGAGATTGCTAACAATTGCTCATCCGAAAACGAATCTTGGATCGGGCTTTCTTTGATGTTATTCGTAAAAGTAAGTCGAGACAGATGATCGGCCACCACGTTCTCGACTCCCTTTTTGTCCTTGATGTTCAAGTGGAATTCTTGCAATAGGAGTATCCACCTCGAAAGCTGTGGCTTGGCATCCTTCTTTGTGAACAGGCACTTCAATGCTGCGTGGTCCGTGAAAATAACAATGGGCGATCCTATCAAATAGGATCGAAACTTGTCCAAGGCAAAAACAATTGCCAGAAGCTCTTTCTCCGTTGTGGTGTAATTCATTTGTGCATCATTCAAAGTCCTTCTTGCATAATATATTACACCCGGTTTCTTATCTTTTCGTTGACCAAGAATCGCTCCAACAGTATAGTCACTCGCGTCACACATGAGCTCGAATGGCAAGCTCTAGTCCGGTCTGCATAATCAGCGCATTAGTGAGCATATGCTTCAGAGAGATAAAGGCTTCGTCGCACTTGGCATCCCACTTAAATGGTGCGTCCTTGAGGAGTAGATTACACATTGGCTTGGAAATGGAACTGAAATTCTAGATAAACCTCCGATAAAACCCGGTATGTCCTAGAAATGATCGGACATCTTTGACATTCTTGGGTGTAGGAAGTTTGACAATCAATTCGATTTTTGCTTTATCCACTTCAATTCCTTCTGACGAAATGATGTGCCCCAATACGATCCCCTTGGTAACCATGAAGTGGCACTTTTCCCAATTCAACACCAAATATTTTTTCACACATCTTTCCAAAACCTGTTCCAAGTTAGTCAAGCAATTGTCGAATGACTTACCATAAACAGTAAAGTCATCCATAAAAACTTCCAAAGTTCTTTCCACCATATTGCTAAAAATACTTAGCATACACTGTTGAAAAGTGCCCGGTGCATTACATAGACCAAAAGGCATTCTTCGATATGCGAAGGTGCCAAAGGGACATGTAAAAGTGGTATTTTCTTGATCATCTAGGTCAATCTTAATTTGATTGTACTCGAAAAAACTATCAAGGAAAGAGTAATATTCATGGCCCGCTACCCCTTCTAGAGTTTGATTCAAGAAGGGGAGTGAGAAATGATCTTTACGAGTTGCCTCATTGAGTTTACGGTAGTCAATACATATTCGCCACCCGATGGTGACTCTTTGTGGAATCAACTCGTTTGATTCGTTCTTGACTACCGTAAAACCCAATTTTTTCGGTACCACTTGAGTTGGACTAACCCATTTACTATCCGAGATTGGATAGATGATCTTTGCATCTAACAATTTCAACAGCTCATTCCTAACCACTTCTTGCATGTTAGGATTTAACCGGCGTTGAAATTGCCTTGATGTTTTTGTCCCATCCTCCAAGTTAATTTTATGTGTGCAAATTAATGGGCTTATTCCTTGGAGGTCGGCAAGAGTCCAACCAAACGCTTTTTTGTATTTACCGAGCAAATGAACCAACCTTACCTCTTGGTCATCCGTAAGATCGGACGAGATGATGACGGGGTAAGTGTATGAAGCTCCCAAAAAGGCATACTTCAAGTTGCTAGGTAAAGGCTTCAGTTCCATTTGCCCTTCAAGCTTTTTGTTGGGAGTTTGTGTGTTTTTCTCTCTCTCCGAAAAATAAAACTTGTCAATTTGGACAAGTACATCCTCGACTATCCCTCTTGGAATCTTAACAGATTGGTCCGCTAATTGGATTGTAACCCTCATGGGTTTCAACTCACCCAACCCCAATTCTTGGTAAACCGAATATGGGAGCACATTCACGCTTGCTCCCAAATCTAGCAAAGCATTTTTTATCCTACAATTTCCTATGACACATAAAATTGTGGGACAACTGGGGTCTTTGAACGTGGGGGCTCTCATGCCCTGCATGATGGTGCTCACTTGCTTCTCCATAAAGGCCTTTTTCTTGACATTCAACATTCGTTTGGTAGTACATAAATCCTTGAGGAACTTAGCATACAAATGTATTTGCTTGATTGCGTCAAGCAATGGAATATTGATTTTCACTTGCCTAAAGACATCTAAAATCTCAGTATTAGATTTGGATGGTTGGTTCAATCTCTCCGGAAATGGGACTTTGATCCCATTTTTGATTTTTTCGAGATCCTCCTTTCCTTGTTTCTCTTCCTCTCTCTCCTTATCTTTTCTCACAACCTTCTCAACCTCCATTTTTTCAACACTCGTAGGCTCAACTAAGTCCGCCACCTTGGGGGTTTTAGGGACAATAATTTTGTCCACCTCCTTTCCACTGCTTAGGATTGTGATAGATTTGAGTTCTTCTAACTTGGTGCTAGACTCTCCTTCCTCTATTACTTGAACTTGACCTCTAGGATTAGCTAAAGGTTAAGAGGGGAATTTTCCCTTCTCTTGGGTAGCTAGGGCGGTGGTAAGCTTAGACAGTTAGGTTTTTAACTCCCCCACATCACGATCCATTTTGTCCACAAATGATCTCAACAAAGCTTCTAGGTTTTGGTTGGGATTTTGACTTTGGGGTGGAACAAAAGAGTTTTGAGGTTGTTGTTGCCTTTGGTTTTGATGATATTGGTTGTGGTTCTAACTTTTATTTCCTCCCCAACTGAAATTGGGGTTATTCTTCCATCCTTCGTTGTACCTTTGAGAATAAGGGTCATTTTGATTTCGGTTTTGGTTGTACTGATGGAAAGCATTGACTTGGGCCGGATTTTTGAGGACTTCCCAAAAAGCGGGAATAGTAGGAAAATCCTCGATAGTGTGTCCCGAGTTTTCACAAATGACACATAACTGACTCGAGGATACTACATTGAGCTCTCTAAGCTTACTTGCCTCCATTGCCTCTACTTTCTTAGACAATTGGAACAATATCGCATCCATGTCATCCTCGTTGGATACTTGGTACAACCCACCTTTTCCTTGAGGTTTGGCTTTAGGTTCTTCAGTTTAGGTGTTCCAATTTTGGGTGCTTTCCGCTAATTCATCAAAGTATAATAAAGCCTCATCGGGATTCTTACTCAAGAACTGACCATTACATATGGTCTCGACAAAAGTACGCATATCAGGGGTGAGGAATTCATAGAAAAAACTAACAAGGCTCTAAGTTTCGTGACCATGGTGAGGGCATGTGTTTAAAAGCTCTTTGTATCTTTTCCAACACTTGTAAAAAGTTTCATTATCTTTTGGCAAAAAATTGGATATCGCCCTTCTTAAAGCATTGGTTCTATGAACGGGAAAGAATATTTTTAGAAACTCCGCTTGAAGCTCTTGCCAAGACCGAATTGATTGCGGTCTTTGAGCATTTAGCCAAAAAATTTCTTTGTCTTTTAGGGAGAAAGGGAAGAGTTTTAATCGCATGACATCCTCATCGGTATTTGCCTCACGAAATCTGGAGCAAACTTCTTCAAAGTCTTTCAAATGCATGTATGGGTTTTTCGACTCCTTACCATGAAAAGATGGGATATGCTGAAGCATACCCGGTTTGAAAGAGAAAGCTCCTGCTTGACCGGTGGGAAGTACAATGCATGAGTTGGATGTCGCCCGAGGGGGTTGAAGATAATCCCTCATGGTCCTAACCGGAAGAACATTGTTTGCACCTTCCCCTTCGTTATCACTCTCATGATCCGCCGCTCTACCTTGATTTGCCATTCTTGGAGAAGGTGGAGGACTAATTCGGATTTCCACGAACAATTGCCCTTGCATAGACTTGGGAAAACTTGTTCGAGTAGCTCCTCAAAAACTCTACAAAATCAAACAAGAATAAGAGAGAAAAATAAATCAATTAAATGGAGAGATACTTACAAAGAATGGTTTTATACATAACCCGGAATCCGCCTTTTGCCCAAATAGCCGGCAACGACGCCAAAAACTTGACGCCGAAGGAATATCGCGTTGTGTTAGCCCAAGTGCAGGCGCGTCAAGTTGTAATATAGTCTCGAAAGTTCGAGTGTCGAACCATAGGGATAGTCGAAAAGGAATGAAATGGATGACGGATTAAATGGTTTTCAGATTTTGTAAGTTGGATTTGTTGTGAAACAACGAAACTGTAAAACGGTTGTGAAAATTAATAAGAAAGCACTAAGGTATTGGGAAGTTAGATGCGATTTAAGAAACGGTGATCACTAACTCATACAAAGACTTCAACACGAGGTTTCTTGAGATATGGGGAATGTTGGTGTATCTCTCAATAGCAAAGGGTGCGACGCTAGGCGACTCATTCCCTGATCGAAGCTATATCAAGAAAGAGACAAACAACATTTCACCAAAGACAAAGCTATCATTCCTACCTCTTAGCTACGGGTGTGAAGCAAGGCAACTCATTCCCGATGAAGCTAATCCGAGATAGATATGACAAACTCATCGTAAAAAGATTTAACATAAAGTAAGTGTATGAAATCTCATGATTTAAAGAATGAAAATTAGAAAGTGAATCCTAACAATAAAACGGAGTGAAGTTTATGGGATAAATTCGTCAACTCATCGTTTATCACTTATGGTAGAAAATAAAGAATCTAAGTATCACATATAGTGTAAGAAGCACTCAATATATCAATAAATGAATCAAAGATAAGCTAAACAAATTTATAATCCATCCATGGAGTTTTAAGAACTATTCATAATTTCTACGAAGAGGAAAAAGCTCTATGGATGGGGGAAAGAGACTACAAGCTTTCTAGAACCATATAAATATGTTGTATGTTCATTAACAACCCAGCACTAAATATACAAAGCATATAAAGTCTTAACTTAATATGAAAATACCTAGAAAGCTTGAAATAATGGAATAATGGAATATATGATGAAGAAAAGGATTCACAAATATTTATCAAACATTAAACATGGATTGAGCCATTAATCACCGAAAATTATGTCGCAATCAACCTCCATAACCTTAGTAATAAACTACTCCATAATAGATGCAAAAACAAATATTATAAAAGAAGAAATCATTCTTACAAATTAAACACTTACAAAGGAAAATGAAGAACAATACTCAAAGAGCTCTCCCTTCTCTCTAGAACTTGTAAGTGTGTAAAAACGAGATAATCATTATCTCTCTTGATCCCCTAGACTAAAACAATAACTAAAGGTGTCCTTTAATTAATTAACAAAACAAGGAAAAATATCTAGAAACATTAATCCCCAAAATAAGGCTAAAAGTAGAAGTTGGTGGTTGTCCCCGCCAGGCCATGATCGATCATGGCTTTGCCCATGATCGATCATGGGCCTGGAACTTTTCACTCAGCACTTTTACAAGCTATCTAGGCTTGCTCTTGATCACTTCATGCAATGCCATTGTATGCCAATCCTATAAACACATGGAATACTACAAAATACACACCAACTTGGGCCATGTTAGATACAAAACTCGCTAAGGCACTAATCTCGAGATAAGTGGTTAATTAGGCAGAATTAATGCAACAAAAGCGTCAAGCGACTCCGAGAAGGAGCTTAAACATGACAATATTATGCGTTTATCACTAACTCCCTCTCCTTCCCCTCATTCGTCCTCTTTTTGCTGTCCATTTCCCGAGCCGACCTTCCCACTTCTCGCTCTCCCTTGCCATGACACTCCTCTCCCACTAGCAGGTAGCAAGCCCTCACCCCCACTCTCTCCCTCACCGCAGTCCTCTCCTCCCCCTCTGTGCAATCCACCCCAGCCCTACCATCTCCCCCCGCCGTCGTCCACCCCCAACCTCTCTCCTTTACTGCCATAACCGCTCCCTCTCCCCTTCCACTGGCAAACTCGCAGATATACTCTAAGGTAATTTCAAAATCTCACTTGTAGTTGGTTGAATAAGTATGTATGTCCGTTTACATCAGTCCATGACATAATTAGTCGTGACTCTCTAGCTTATACTTAACTATGTATAACTCTTACTTACGACACTATTCCATAAACTTCAAACTGGATTGAATTGGTGTGATTGAATTGGTTTTGGCATCTCTAATGTCTTAGTTCCATTCATGTGTGGATTTATAAGTATGACTAAAAACCATTAGTGTTGGTGTTTTTTTGACTGAAGGGGCATAAAGTGGTGATTGAACAATGTTTTTGGGCTCTGAAAGTAATGAAAGATGGGGTGACTGTTGCAAAGAGCAACGAATTTAAGGACAAAATCAAGAATATTGGTACAAGCCTTGTAAAACAGGTTGCAAATGCTATAAATGATGTAGCTGGTGATGGTAAAGTTCTACCTTTTTGATACTCGAATGTATTCCTTTTTTCACAATTTCATATTACAAAGAATTTTATAACAAATTTATTCTCTCTAAACATCAAATATTGTTGAGATCGATTACTAGTACTAATTTGTCTCTCTTTGTTTTCTTTCCCAAATTGCAGCCGTGCCTCTTATCGAGCCCTAACACAGTAACACAAGTAAGCCTTAAAACTTCATTTTATTTTGCATATTTATTCTTAATATGAACTCGGAGAAGAAAGTCAAGAGTTGCTGCTTGTATTATATTGATTTTCTGTAGATAACTAGTCTCCAATTTTTTTGTGATAGATTTTCTGTGGGTATTAGGAATTTTTATGTGATAGATTTTTTGTGGGTAGTTTAGTCAGATAGGGCACATGTAGAGGCTCTTACACTCGACCTGTTGAGAGAAGTTGCGATGCCATTGAATGGCCATTATTCACATTACAATATATGCCTTGTAAGAGACATTAATGCCCACATGCACACTGCACTTGTTAATTGATGCTGCTGGATTCTCTCAATTTCCTGATTCATATGTTTATTACATCCTCTATTTTTAAACTTAAATTCTAAAGTAATTATATAGATGTTATGTATGTATATGATTATCAATTCTATATTTACATAGATTATTATTCATCTTTATTTGAAAAATATCTAAATCCCCCAAAGCATGAAAGAGATGAATTGGTAGAATCAGGCTAGGGTTAACACCATACACTCACACTCTCACAAGCTCTCTCTCTCTCTCTCTCACAATTTTTCGGATTCACTATTTTTTGTTCTCTTCTTTGGATTAAAGGGACAGACTCAACTGAAGTTTTTAAGGAATTCTAAAAAAATAGAGAAAGAGGAAGCACCAGTTTTGACTTGACTTGGCTGTGCTGTGTTCTCAGTTTTGTGGGCTTGTGTACTCAGTTGTAATTTGTTGCCTATTACAGTCGGTAGAGGGTATGCACGACTAATACCCACCGACACTAGTGGCTCCTCTTGCTCATTGATTTCTTTTACCTCCACCACAGCTACACCGAGGGGAAGGATAATCTAACTATATATCTACATATCTTCGGTTTGTAACAATCGATTGTTAGTATTTGTTTTATGTAGAATATAATTTTTGCTATTATTTGTTCTTTTGCTTGACCTTGATTCAAGTGTATCTGTTAGTATACTTCATAAATTTGCATACAGTGAGACTAAATTATTACAATGTGGAGATTATTCCTATATATAATTGGTCCAAGTTAGGACCGAGATCGACCAATTAACTGTTTTTTATACTAAATGGAAGTTGCAACTTTATAGAGTATCACTACAGAGAGGTTTTCTTAGAGTTAGAATTGAACATAGAATGCTATATATAAACATTGTGGAAAAACATATAAATGGAAGTAAAATTGATTCAATTCCATTCAAGTTATATAATAGGTTGAAAAATTGAACAAGAGTTTAATAATAATAGTTAGTTATGGTCACCAACTCCACTCAAAATAATTTCACCTCGGTAGATATAATTCTTCTTAACATGCTTTGACCCTAACATGTAGCAGCATTATCATAATAATGTCATCTCTCTCTTTATATATATATATTGATATATATACAAGTTTATGTGAAAATGTCATTTCTTCCCACCAAACATTCATGTATATATTTTTGCTGTAGAATATAATTTTTACAGTTATTTTGTTCTTTAGCTTGACCTTGATTTAAGTGTATCTGTTAGTATACTTCATAAATTAGGATTATTGTAAATATTCGTTGTTACTAGGTCAATAATTAGGATTCAAGTGTATCTGATGGGTTTAGATAATGACCGGTGCCCAGTGTATTTTATGCTTATTAGAAAATTGATAAACTCGACCAAAGTTAGTTCTTTTTTTTTCTTAGTTCTGAATTTTTAAACTCTCCCATTTTAAGCAATTATGTATCCCTTTGTGTGCATATATATTTGTCTAATGTAGTTATAGAGTACATTCAGAGGCGGAGTGAGGGTTGCACTCGGTAGTGGTGCTGTGTTCTTGGTCTGTGCTATGTATATCTCGGTGCTGCTTTGAATACTTGGCATGCTGTGTAGTATTCGGACCTGTTCTCTCTTTAATTTTTGCGTGGCAATTCTTCTTAAACGGGTATTATTAATCCTAATCTTTCTTGATCTATTTTTCTTGTTTAATACTAGAAAATATGTGGTTAATTTACTGCTGTGTAAATGTGAACTGAAGTGTTTTGATTGCTGCCATTGAATCTGAAATATTGCTTCCAAATCTGTTTCTATTGCTGAGAAAATTTGTCTCTATTGTTGCTATTTTTGCTGCATAAAAATCTGGTTTATGTTGCTGCAAATTTGCTGCTGTTTTTGTTCTGCTGCGTATTAGTGCTGCGAAAACAATCCATATAAATCTCTTTTTACTGCTGTGAAAATTCTGAATTTGCTGCTGTGTATAAGCTGCATTTTGCTGATTTTTGTAGCTGTCTTTGTGTTGAAAATTAAGTGTCAAATCTATACTATTACTGTGCAGAATTAAAATTATTTGCTGCATATGAATTAGTTGCCAATTGCCTCATGATATTGAAGTTTTTATTTAGTATTTTATCGTTTTCGATTATTTTTTGTTAACTTTTCCTTTTACGAATACCTAGGTTACAAAAGAAGAATTTAAGTATTCGGTGCTTACAACTTCGTAGGGTAGAAGACCATTTGAAGTGGACCAAAGAGGCAAAGACTAGAGTATTCTATTGTATCTTTGAGTTGTGTAATTAAATCTTGATTCTATAAGGTCCTTAACAAGGAATGTTTTATGTTGGAATGAATATTCTTGTTTTAAATGTGTACCTTGATTTGTGTTTGGATACGGAATGTAGGGTATGTTTGAATTAAGTTTGGTGTTTGGATTTGTTTTGTTGTGTTTCATAAGCAATGAAATGTATAGTGCCTTCTCCACCCACAAAAAAGAAAATGGGTACAAACAAATTAAATTTTTTTAAAAAAATTAAATTATTTGCCACGGCTTGTATAGTTGCCAATTAATTTTTTTTTATTTAATTCTTTCACTTAGGTGACGCATAAATACTTCCACGTCAACTTAGGAAAGTCAATTTTTTACTCTTAGACGACATAGGTATTTACATACATCACCTAAGTTGCTTACTTGGGAGACATATGTATTTACTTACTTCACCTAAAGTCTAGTCAAAGGAAAGTGGCTAGTCAAGTTTTTTACGCTTAGACAACGTAGTTATTTACGTACATCGCCAAAATTTCCTACTTAGGCGACGTATGTATTTACATACGTCCCCTAAGGTCTAGTCAAAGGAATGTTGACTTTGACCTTAGGCGACGTAGGTATTTACATACGTCTCCCAAGTTTCTTACTTGGGCGATGTACATATATACCTACGTCCCCTAAAGTCTAGTCAAAGGAAAGTTGACTTTGACTTTGTAGGCGATGTAGTTAATGGTTACGTCGCCTTAGAAACTTCTTAGGCGACGTAGGTATTTTCCTACGTCGCCCAAAACCTTAGGCAACCAAAATTAGGTGATATACCTTAGGCGACGTAACCTACATAACCCATATCTTAGGCGACGTATTTACATACTTGGGCGACGTACAAAGTACGTTGCCTAAGAGACCTTTAGAGGTACTAAATAGTTGGAAATGAATGAAATGGATTATCGATTTACAGTTTTATGATTTGGTAAATTGGTTGGCAGTAGAACAACTTAAAAGTAAAACGGATGTGAAGAGTGTTAAGAAAACACTAAGGTATGTGGAAGTTGCTTGCGACATAAGAAATAACAATTACTATCTTATACAAAGATTTTAATACAAATTTCTCGGGAATGGTAAACATGATGTTTTCCTCAATAGCACAGAGTGAGAAGCTATGCAACTCATTCCCTGATTTAAGCTATATCAAGAAGGATAACAACAAAGTTCAACCAAGCATGAAGTCATCGAATCTATCTCTTAGCAACGGGTGTGAAGCAAAGCAACCCATTGCCGATAAAGTTAATTCGAAATAGAGACAATAATTTCATCATAAAAAGGATTTAACATGAAGCATGTATGAAATCTCATAATTTAAAAGAATGAAAATTAAATAGTAAATCCCTTATACTGAAACGAGACGAAGTTTATGAAATAAATTTGTTAACTAATCGATTATCACTTAAGAAAGACAATGAGGAGTCTAAATAACACATAAAGTGTATAAAGCACTCAAAATATCATTAAGTAAATCAAAGATTAACTTACAAATTTATGGATCATCTGCGGATTTTCAAGAACTCGTTATAATCTCTACAAATAGGTGAAAGATCCTTAAATTGAGGAAAGTGGCTACAAGCTTTCTAGAACTACATAAGTATATAATATTACTATTCATACACAAAAATTAAACATATAAGGCATATGAAGTCTAATCAATAAATTAAAATACCTAGAAAGCCTGAAGAATGATATAATTGAAAAGGAAAAGGATTTGTAATTATTTATCAAACTTTAACTATGGATTGAGATAATAATAATTGAAAATTACATCATAAAATTCTTCTACAACCTTAGTGAAAGACTACTCCATAATAATTGAACAAACAATGGTTATAGGAAAAGTATTCATTACTTAAAACAAAAGTGAACTTACAAGAGATAAAAAAAAGTTACAAGGATGAGCTCTCACTCTCTCTCTCTCTCTCTCTCTCTCTCTCTCTCTCTCTCTCTCGTTCTTGGTGAAAAATAAACTAAGTGTATGTGAGAAGCAAAGCCATCTCATATGTATTAAAGAAAAGTAAAATATCTAACAAATATCTAAACAAAATTCAAAGATATAGCCATAAAGTAGTGTGAAAGCAACCATCAGGGACCTCTGATTGATCAGAGGCTTTCGGAATACAGCTACAATGCTTTATCAACTTGAATTTTTAATTCTTTCGATAGGAAACGTGCTAAACCAAATACGAACATCTAAAGACATATTTATACGACAAAAATGACTCTTTCTAGCTAGCTATATTAGATACACAATATTATAAGGAGGAGATCCGAAAATATTTCAGCTAAAAACGATGATTATCATAATAAAATCGTCGATAAACTCAATTAAAGAGTATAACAATCGATTGTATTATGTGTTTATCAATTCTTCAGATGAACCTATTTATTTGACCGAGGTGAATTAGTATATCGTCTCTATTATTTATTTATTTTAACATATTTTTAGTATTAGCCTCTGGCGAGAACTCACTAAATGAAGGACACTCTAGCACCCCAAAGCTTAGTAAGTAAAGGAAACTTTTGTGCGTGCGTGGAGGGACTTGAACTATTGCATTGTTACAACTTACAGTGCAATACTAATTAACCGAGCAAGCCCAATTCTATTCACCACCATAAGGATGTTTTGAAATTACACTAATGACCATTTGAAGAACCGGTCATAAAAAGTGCCTTTTCTGATATGAATGTAAATATTTAAGGATTTTTGATTGAGCTATTTTAGACGACGAAAATAACTTTGCATCAATGTACTAACGCTATTGCCAAAGATAATTGGCTATGTTTGGCACCAATTTGTCTTCAGCATAGCATTGAAAAAGATAAAGGTGAACACTAAATGCTAAATCTAAGGTAAAAAAACAGCATCCGAAAATTATTTTGCCTAGGCGACACAATGTACTGACACCATTTGGGCGACGCACATTGCGTCATCCCATGCATATGTTTTCAAAAAATTTCCTTTTACCAACATTCATTATGTCCCAAGGAAAACCAAATTTGAGTGTTAAACGATAAAGAAAAAAGGAAAAGAGTAAATTACTTTGGACAACATTCTATATGTTGTACGAAGGTTCTTTTTTTTTTTTCTTTTATACTCCTTGGGGGGATATACAATTGTCCAAGGAGCAGTCTTTTGGGACAATACACTATGTATTGTCTAGGGTAAATTTTGACTTTTTGAAGTGCAATTTTCTCTATATTAATAGGGTATATTTATCCTATTAAGTTACTTTTCAACATTTGCGGTGAAGATGGACTAAGAGAACACCAAAATGTGCGCACAGAGCACCTTTGGCTAAAGGAATCTTTAACAAGATGTTTTCCTTCCAAAATACTTTTGTTTTTTGCTTTTCCCATTTTCAAAGTTCAAACTCTATCTTACTTCACCCTCTGCGCTTGCCAATTTCAATTTTCATGCTTTGCACTATAGTTACAATGACTAATCATATACAAGTTCTCTAAATATCTCATGAAGCAATTTCCACTTGCGAACTGCCAACTAAAATCTTTGACCCCACCCCATTATTAGTGGCAAACAGAGAGTGAGATCTCGAGGAAAAATTTCTTCTTTAAAAAATAATATCGTGCGAGATAAGAGTGTGAGAGCATATATACATTGAAGAAGAGATCTTGTATTTTCTTAGCACTATTGTTCTCTTAATATTTAATGAAGCTATTTTTATGGCTAAATTATCAAAAGTAGCAACGTACTTTACACTTTTTTTATTTTAGTCCTCCAACATTTTTTTAGAAAGAGGAGGAGGATTAAAGGGAGGGAGTGGAACGAGTGGCTTAACATTACCCCCAAATACATTATTTTATCTTTGGAGCAGGAGGGAGTGACTTGGAGGACTTGTGTGGAGATTTAAGGAGGATGATATTTTAAGTTTTAAGTGATGGCGAACAGAGTTCGGAAATTGAATACAAAGCGGAAGAAATTGAAGGATTTCAATAAAACGGATGGCCTCGGTAAATACTTGGAATGTTAAATAAAAAAGTTGGGGGTGGTTTGTCTAAATATTTATTGAAACCCCATTTGGCCTGCTCCTTTTAAACGTAACCAATTATTGGACCTAAATGTAAACATTTAAAATTTACATATATTGCTACACTTTGTCTAGAAATAATGTTGAATTAATGATTAAAATGAAAAAAAAAATGAAAAGAATGTATAAAGTACGTCTCTAGTTTTGGTCATATAGTGCAACTTTTCTGATGTTTGGCTGATCTCCTTCTCAAGGGGAGAATGAAGCCTCCATTGCCTTGTGTTTTAGAGTGATAAGTTTTTATTTTGCACGCCCTCTAAAATATTTTCTAGAAAATTCAAGATTTTATCATCCCTTGAGAAAGGAATAAGGTTTGAATACAAATTTTTTTTTTCTACTGAAACTCAAGTTAGAGTTAGATTTGTATTCTAGTGCTTAGTAGAAATTGAGCAGGTGTTGATTCATTGTGTTTTCTTTAGATGGTGATACATTGGATGCTTACTAGTTTATAACTCATGGCCATCTTTTAACAATACATATATGTCTTGGAATATTTAGTGAAGGTTTTCTTAAAAAGATAAACATGCTTTAGATTTTAGCTTGGTTAGCATTAGGAAGATAAACATGGTTTAGATTTCTTATTTTTGCCTTTATTGATATCTTTGCCAGCTTATTTAGAGATATGTTTTTAAGTTAAAGCCACTTAGGACAGTTAACAGTCAGACAAGTATTATTGGTTTTTATGAAACACGACTAATGGGCTTGCCAAAATAAAATGTTCATTAAGTACATCACCAATTTTATATATAAAAAAATAATTATTGTTACCCAAAGCCAAAAAGAAAGGGCTAAAAATATTGTTCCGTTGTATAATATTATTTTGTATTAAAACATCTCCAACATTTTTCTCTATTTTAGAGAGTATTTTTTGATTTTTGGAGAACAATCTTTTGGAGTAATTTTTGTTTCAAATAGTAATAGCTGTGAAATGCTGACTAGTATTAAACATGTGGGACCATTTTCCGTGAACAAGCTTAGACTGGAAAGTTAAGTATTGAGTTGACCTAAGAAAAAAAAAGGTTATTTATTTGAGAAGAAGCTTAAAATAATATCACCCAACAACTTATCATCACTTTTTTCAGAGGAAATTAAGATGAAGTTGTACAAAATTAGTTCTCTTATTCTTCTCATAATTATCTTGGTTGCAGGAGATTTTATCCCATATGCAGCATCACGAAGAGGTAATTAACTTTTTTACCTTACACAATTCACACATGATATTATTTTTATTTTTATGCTCCTTACTCTTTTATTATGGTCACGATTTATTGCATGACATTCGCATATGTGTTAGTATATACACTAGAAGAATGAAAAAGGCGAATTTGTGGCGAACTTTATAGTTGAGAGTATGATTTCCCCACATAAAACCACATTCTGCTGGAAAATTAATGATTGCCACAAAAAAAGTTGGATGTTGTACATTATTTTTGGCGAAAATGCAAGTCACAACAAATTTTGCCACTACATCTTTGGCACTGTATTTTTTTGCACATGACGATGATGAATCTTTGTTTGGTGCCAAAAAAATAGAGGAATGAGAAATTCGCCACCAAATGTGATGATGTTGGAAACAAGCTCGCCACAATAAGAAATTAGTGAAGGAATTGGGCAACGCAATTCTATTGGTTCATAGTACTCAAGGTTAATGATTAAAATGTTACATTAAGAGACATTTAGGTGATGTTTGGTTGATGTTTTGACTTTTGAGTTGAGTTTTTAAGTTAAGTTTTTAAAATATAGTGTTTGGTAGAATTTAGAAATATGTTGAAAAATAAATTTGGTTTTTGTTTGAGTTTTTTTCAACCAACCGAAAAACTTCATAAAAAATTTCAAAAAATAGTCACAATGGATCTTATTTTACAGATCTTGATGAGTAGGTTTCAAATATATATTTTTTTATCTAATTTTAATTTTTAGATTTAAAGTTATGGTGTTTTAAAAGATTTTTAGAGAGAGAAAGTAAAGTGAAATAAATTTTGGGAAGTGTAAAAGTAAAGTTGATTTTAAGTTGAATTTTTAAAATTTTGAACAATAAATAACTCCCAAACAAGGCCTTAACTCTTTAAACAATTTTTATTTTTTTTTAATTACAACATGATATGAACCCTCTTAACCCATTTTAAATGCCGGCCATGTAGCCATCACTTATCATTTGTAGCATGTGCTACAAGGCCATCGATAACTCAAAACTAATTTGCAATATTTAAAGGGTTCAAAAATTTCTTATATGTAATTTGACACACACACATATATATTGTTGCACGGCTTTATGTTCAAAAGCAAGGGTGTAGCCATTATGGGGCTAGTTAAGCCCCCACTTGGATTTTGAAACTTTTTTTTAGGTTATAGTATTATTTTTTCCTTACCTCATATTTGTGCAAATATTTAAAGTGTGATTTTATTTTTGTAATTTCTCAAAACATTGGGGTCAAGACTGTAATTACTATTATAAAAAAATAACAAAGTATGCAAAAAGTTCCGCTCCATCCCATATATTCTAAAAAAAACACTGTTTAGATTGCCCTTTTCTCCGCTTTGACCGTTGAAATTGACGAACACATGATCATTTTTAATATTAATTTGAGTCAACTAATGAAAACTAACATTTTACATATATACATGTTATTATGTATATATACATATGCATGTATGTATGTATGTATGTCTTGTTATTGTTATTTGTAATTTTTTATTTCTTTTACTTGGTATTAATCAAACCTTCAATAATTTGAAATTCAAGCTATGCCACTGTTCAAAAGAGAGATTTAAGTTACATAGTTTATTGCTTTAACAGAAAAATTCTAGATATTTCTTACTATACTCCACTAATTTCGTGTTTAAATTCTTATGTAATTAAATAAATACACAAAATTTTTACATATTTGACATTACACGCATGTATACATACATAGGTATAGTTTAGTGTAGTTCTTTGAATGTTTATTTTTCCTGTACGTATTTTTAGAATTTTATATATGCATCATGATCTCAGTTTAATATTATTTGAGAAGAACATTATTATTATTATTATTCTTATTATTATTATTATTATTATTATTATTATTATTATTATTATTATTATTAATGCGATAATTTCATTACACAATTTGTTTGTATGCAAGTGACTATTTTACCATCATCACAACAACGGTGGACAGAAAACCCCACCACCAAAAGTCGAACCCAGGACCTTTATATTATGAAAAAAATGAAAATGTCAATCAAGATATAAGGTTGTTGGTCGAGTAGTAACTTGCACCGATACCAGTATTATTACAAAAATGGAATACACGTACAACTTATTTTATTTGAAAATGAAGATAGTTGAAGTGAGAGAAAGCTCCATTGAAGGTGTAAAGTACAAGATTTTTTAATACACACGTTATATAAGGAAAAGAAACCTTATTTAATATTCTTTGAACATTAATTTTTCAGATATTTTTATTTTACCCCCAACATGTGCTTGCAATTTTTCGGTCCATGTTTTATTACAAATTAATAAATGGACCATGGTGTTGTAAAATTAATTTTAAAATGTGATTACATTGTTTAACGAAAAGAATCTAGGTTTGTGAGGAAAAAAAATTATGATTTGAATATTTATTGTGATTCAAATAACACTTACCCAAATTAGTAATCATGTTATTTTTAAAAAGTAAATTTTTCAGATCATATAAAATTCAAAAAATATAGCCGCATTTAAAGAAGAAAACTAACTGAACGAATATAACTAATTAAAAACTTATATAAGTATTTTATTATTTTAGCAAGAGGTCCTACATTGGAAAGTCAAAGTAAAAAGAAAAATTAAAAATATATAATATATCACAGGTCAAAAAATTAGGCTAGCACTTAATTGGTTATCACATAAACAAGTCGAAGTGTTTGACTTTGTATTTTCTAATGAATGTTTGGTACGATGTGAAATGGTGGCAGCTTGGTGATACTACGTAAGTTTTTATATGTTGTGTGATTAATTTATTTTTTTCATCTTAAATAATTTCAATTTTGTCAATTTTTCGTTTATTATTTGTGAACCAAGATTATAATTAGAAAATAGTGGCGTATAGTTTCCCCAACATAATGGATAATTTGTATGCACAAGTCGCCAATTACACAAAGGAATATAAAATCTATCAAGTCCACATGATACGCAATAGCAACTTGTACTCACATTAATCTGTTCAGTAATTGCGGGGGTGTTAGACCTATTTGTACAAGTACTTTAGGGATTGAAACCCACCTTTTTAATCATTAAAAAAGTCATTTTTCAAAATTTTCGTAGTGTGGGAAGTTGTGGACTACGTTCCTTGCCATCTCCCTTACATATAGTTCAAATCATTTCATTTAACCTTTCAAACATTAAAATTTGGTTACGAATCTTATTTTTATCAATTTTCTATGGTGGTATTCCAAAATTTTCTAGCATACGTGTTAGTATCCGAAATCTCAGTCACCATATATGAAAGGGAACATAAAATATATAGAGTTCATGTAATAGTCCTATTTCGTGCAACTTATTTGTTTGGAGCGATGCATAATGGTACTTTAGGGTGCCCAACAGCCCCATATACTTGTATTTATTTCCTTAAAATGATCCTCTAGGGTATTCAATAACAACTTGTACTCATACTTCTCTTCAATAATTGCAGGACACGGTGGGGGTGTTAGATCACCACCACGTGAATGCTCAACCACTGCAGTTCAAGGATGTAAACCACCTGAAGGAGGTATTCCATAAACGTGGGAAAATAGCATATACAATTATTGTATGTGTAGATGCGGCTCAACGAATTGTACCACGTTTGTTAATTAAATAAATCAAATGTTCAAATAATGGTAATGGCTTTTTATTTATTTATATGGCCTCTTGAATACAGGTGCAATCTTAGCCTTTACTTAACTAATGAAACAACTCAATTTTCATTGGTTACAACATTAATTATTATTACCCAAAGCCAAAAAGAAATGGCCTAAAATTATTGTTCTGTTGTATAATATTATTTTGTACTAAAATATCTCTGACATTTCTCTCTACTTTAGAGAGTAATTTTTTATATTTGGAGAGTGGTCTTTTGGATTTTGTTTCTTTGTTTTTTGTTTAAATCAAAAAAATTAATCAATTTTTATAGTTTAAACCATTTTTGTTGTTGGTTACAAAATATTTTTAGAGTTCGACCTGAAGTGATTTTAGTTACTACAGAACTAAACCTAAGACGGTAACTATTGGACAAGTGTGATGGTCAGATTTTTGTTTCAAAATGTTATAGCTGTGAAATGCTCACTAGTATTAAACAAGTACGGGCCATTTTCCGTGCACCAATTTAGACTGCAAATTAAGTCTCGAGTTGGCCCAAGAGAAAAAAAAATTGGTTATTTATTTAAGGAGGAGCTTAGTTTGTTAAACTTGTAACACCCAACAAACATATATCATCACTATAAACAAGAGAGAAATTGTATTTTCTCAGAGGAAATTATGATGAGGTTGTACAAAATTAGTTCTCTTATTCTTCTCATAATTATCGTGGTTGCAGGACACTTGATCCCATATGCAGCACCACAAAAAGGTAATAAAATTTTTTACCCTACACAATTCACTCAGAGTATCATATTTACTTTTTTTATTTTATTTTATTATGTTCGATGTTTATTGCATATATGACATTCGCATTTATTTTAGTATATCTTCCACATGTACTATATAATATATAAAAAAAATAAAAGTATTGGAATACATTTGCAACTTATTCTATTTTAAAATGGAATAAAAACTTGAAGTGGGAGAAAGGTCTATTTAAGGTGTGAAGTACAAGATTTTTTAACGCGTACAAAGGAAAAGATACTTTAATATTATTTGAACATTCATTTTTGAGATATTTTTATTTTGTGCTCCACATGCATGTCCTTGCAATTTTCTGAACTATGTTTTGCTCGTAATTTGAGTTTGCACATTGTATTTCAAAATAACATGAATAATTTTTTTTGCAAATAAGAGGAACGCGGTATTGTAAAATTGATTTTAGAATAAGATTACATTGTTTAACAATAAAAAAAAAATTCTAGGTTTGTGAGGAAAAAAAATATGATTTCAGTCTTTATTGTGATTCTAACAACACAATGGATTACCCAAATTAGTAATCAAATTATTTCAAAAAGTATAATTTTCAGATCATTGTGTTGTTAGAAGCATATATAATTTTAGAATAAAGAAGAAAACGTGAACGAATTTAACTAGTTAAAAGCATATATAATTTTATTTTATTTTAACCAAAGGTCTTACTTTAAATAGTAAAAGTAAACAAAATATTATATATATATATATAGCTTATAACAAAAGTCAAAAAGTTAGGCTACCAATAAATTGGTTATTACAAAAAAGTTATCTCATGAAGAAATTGAAGTGTTTGAAATTCGGTGAAAACTCTTCATTTTATTCCGCGTTGTTTGTTTTCAAAGTTAACGGTGGTTGCATATTTTAGGAAAGTGCATTTTATTATTGAGTAAATACTATATTTGATTATTAAATTCTTTTGAAAATTTATAAATGTTCACCTAATTGAAATTTATTCCACCTAATCCATTAACTATTTAAATGATTATATTTTACTATTCATCTAAGTTGACCGTTAACGAACCCAGGAGTATCTTTGCCAAAAGACCCCAAAATCCACTGTTCATCATCCCCCAGCAAATTTGTTGGATATTATCAATAGAGAGGAGACTGAAAATCACCATATCTATAACCTTTCCTTTAAGCACAAAATACTTCTTCAATCTGACACCTTCTCTTTGAAACCCAACTTTCTCCAACACTCTCTGTGATCCCCCATTATCAACATCCACATAAGATTCAAGTCTCTCCAAATGCGAGAACTCTTTAAACACACTCTTAGCCACATTTTCACAACCTGGGTAATAATCTCTCTGCATCAGTACTGAGATCCCAAACCAGAACCAACTTCACCTCTGCACCTGTCGTTGTCCTTATTTTCGGTAAACAGCATGTAGCCGACTGGACGGCCTGCGAGACAGATGGCTCGGAACCAAGGGTGGGGAATGATGGTGTTTTGGATGTAAAGGATGGCGGATTCTTTGGAAATAAGGTATCCGAAGTGCAGAAGTTGGTCACCTTTTCATTTGTGGGGCCCAAACCATGAAATGGTCTACATCGGAGTCGGAGAGGGTGAGTGAACGGAGGGTTATTTCTGAAGGGCTGCATTTGGACTTACTTTGCTTGAGGAGGGGGAGTTTGGGCCATTTTCTAGATTCTGAGATGGGTTTGAAGTGCAATCAGTTAGTAGACTGGAGGGTGGTTGAATTTTGCGTCTTGGCGACCAAGAAATGGGGCTCCGACGTGGTGGAGCAAGCTAGAGGGGATGATGAACACTTGAATAGTGGATTTTGGATGTTTTTGCAAAAATATCTCTGGTTCGTTATTGACTAACAATCAACTTTGAAGGAGTGGTAAAATGTAACCATTTAAATAGTTTAATTAGTAAGATGGAACCAACTTTATTAAATGACTATTTATAAATTTTCAAAATAATTTAGTGGCCAAACATGATATTTACTCTTTGTTATTTTACTTTGACATTTCATTTTTAGTGAATACTTGGGACGCTGTGAATTAGTGTCAATTCACTTATGGGTGACTTAAAATCTATCTACCTATTGTATAAGTCTATCCATGTTTGACTAGATTTTTGGATCATCCACATTATTATCCTTTAAATTTACTCACTTTATGCATAAATTTACCAAAATATAATAATATTTAATTCTCCAATATTCTTCAAATTATTTTATTTATTTAAAATTTATATTTTCCCAAAAATGTCCACAATTCCGTCATGAGTTATGGGAGGCAAGTTAAAACCTAGCCCCGAGAGAAAACCACAAATTTTTAATATAATATTCGCAATATATTTTCATAGAAGTCTACTTCAACATATCATTATGGGAAATAGAGGTATGGAATAGATAGTGATCTATGATTATGCTTTTTTACTTTACTTATAAAGGTTAACAAAAAAGAATAGGCCTTATTATTCCTACATGTTCCATTAATAAGAGTTCCTTGAGATATCATTGCATATTTTACTTGTGCTCATGAATATAATGCCCCATTAATTTCTACTTATACCGATTAAATTAAAAAAAAAACAAAAGAAAGAAGAAGAAAAATATACCATTTCACTGATTTTTCAGTAAAAGAAAAATATTTCATAAGCCAGCCTTATATCATTCAAGGCAAAATGGAGAAAATATACAAAGCCCATACCTAAATGGGTTGGATTAGAGTTTTGATGGAATGAAGAAGAGGGCGTTTTAGGAAGGTTATAATTATTTAATTTAATATATGCAGCTTTCAGTTGGATAAACTTACAATGGCATTTTTGTCATGTATTCGAAAATAAAAAGTTAAACCTCCTTTAATTTAGGGTGGGTAAACTTAAAAATCAGGTGGATGGAAACAAAAGCACTGTGTCATATTTTATGTGTTGTGCAATTACATTATTTTTGTGTGTTTAAATAATTTTGACAGTGTCATACTTTATTTTATTTTTTGTATCTCAAGATCTTAATTGAAAATTTGCAGCATCTAGTTTCCTCAATAAAAAACGGATAATCTGTAAGTATAAGTGAGCAATCATGCAACAGTATATATATATAATATATATATAAAGTTCACATGATAGCCTTATTTAGTGTGCACATAATTTGTTGGCGCCCTTGCAAAATAGTACTCTAAGGTACCAAATAGCAACTTATACTCACAATTGTCCATTTACTAATTGCATGGATTGTTAGACCTATTTGAACTGGGACCGCGGATTGAAACCCACTTTTGTAATCCTAAAAATAGTGAGAATGGACGGACTACCTTCTATGCCCTCCCCCTTATTAATCCTTTCAATTGTTTCATTTAACATTTCAAACATTAAAATTTGGTTGAGAAACCTTTTTTTGAACAATTTTTCAAGTTGGTATATATTCTGTATTTTTGTAGCACCATGTGTTAATACTCCAATATGTGAGTCCCCGTACATGCAAGGGAACATATAATTTATAGACTTTACATAATAGCCCTATTTGGTGCAACTTATTGGTTTGGAGTCATGTAAAATGGTACTTTATGGTATCCAATAACAACCCGTACATATAATTGTCACTCGTAAAATGGTAGTACTCTAGAGTACCCGATAGTAACTTGTACTCACACTATTCTCTTAATTTAATAATTGCAGGAGTTGATATGGTACGGTACCACCAAGCCCATGTGCTCAAGTCATATATAGGATCTAATCCATGTGGAAGAGATATTCCTTAAAAGAGGTTAAATTGTATATACAATTATTGGATACGTAGGTGTGGTCCAATGAGTTGTACTAAAATCAAATAAATCAAAGGTTCAAATAATGCCAATGGCTCTTTTGTTATTTATACGGCCTTTACTTCACCAATGGAACAACTCATTTTAATTGATTGCAACACGTTATTTTTGCAAGGCCTACTTAGCATTAAGTGCAATGTATTTAGCCTGTTTCATCAGTTTGGGTAACATAAAATATTAATATTTTTATTTTTATTTTTATAACAAAATTAGCGCCATATTTTTTGAACGTTTTCATTTTGCATAATTACTCATTAGTCATTTATTGAAAAACCATTAGCAGAATGCTCATTTGACGGTTAACGCTACAAACTTATGTTAATTTAATGTACGAAATTTATACGTCATCATTTACTGAAAAAATTTCCTTGTACTTTATTTTAATTTTTTCTACTATAAAACCCAAATGTTCAAGGACAAACCGAAGCTTTCACTATGAATTAGTTTCTCTCACCGGGAGGTTCAAGCACAAGTACAAAACTAATGAATATATATATAATACTTTGAGTAAATGACACCACAAGTACTTAAAATGTACACCAAATTTCAATTGAACCCTTAACTCAATTTTGAGCAATTGAGCAGCTAAACTATCCAATTTAAACAAGAGAAACCCTTCCATCACATTTAGTCACATGCACTTCACTCAGGAGTATTTTCATCCAGTCACCAAACATTCCACTTCACCTCAAATTCCCATCCAATTGTTGCACCAAATATACGAGTATATATATATATATGTACGTATATATCTATATGTCCGTGTATTGACTAACATAGTGAGTATGAAGTTTCATGAAATCAATTACTAACTCAATTTTGGCGCCAAATATACATGTGCATATATCTGTATAAAATTGATTCAATTTAAAATTTAGTGTATAGTTTAAGGGATCTACTGTCATTTATTGTAATACTTTGAATTTGATCAGTACCACCTTAGTTAGCAAGAATAGAAGAACTTTCGCCAGCTTAAATATATAACTAAATTTAGACGAATTCTACGTTTAAAAGAGTACTCAATAATTATTCACATTTAACACATATTATGACATTTACTCCAACATTGAAATAAATTTTTCAAAACTTCCTTATAAAAAGGGTGATTTTATTTTTATCCACAATATCTCACAGTTAATCCGCGTTATTAATTTAATCTACGTTGCCTACTAAATTAATCCACGAATGTGGATAAACTGACAAAAAATATTATTGATTTAATTTTATAAAAAATATTTTATTAATGATTTAATATTAAAAAATTCACTATATTAATAAGTACATCCACTTTAATTAAATAAATAAAAATAGGGGTAATTAGTTTTAAGGATGAATATCCATTTCTCTATCTCTTTAAGGACACAACTTTTATACCAATAATTTAAGGTCCAAAGTTTTGTTTAAAGTACAAACTTTTAGGGATAAAAAATTAAAATTAAATTAATATAACTACAAAACTAATTTATATTATTGTTATTCCTATAATATCATTATCATCTAATTGATTATTAAACTAATCTAAACTTCTAAAATCTTGTTAGAAACTAATATCTATAAAATAAAATTCAAAATTCAAATTTAAATAATCAAATAACTTCTAACAACTTAATCAATTACTAAAATATAGAAAATCAATTAATTCAAAATTTAAATTTCAACAATCAAAAGAAATTAAACAATCTAATCAAATTGATTAGTAATTAACAAGGGTGATTTTATTTCTATCCGCGAAATTTGTTGGTCTATCACTCTTTTTGAGTTTTACAAAGATAATTTCTATTGCCCGGCTACTAAGTTTAACCACATTGTTGGATAAACTTACAAAAATTAATATTGGCATAATTTTTTTAAAAATAATGGTTCTTTTTTATTCAATTGTAAATTATCCACCAAATTTTTACTTCTATCCACCATCATACGATATATCAAAAACTAAACATAAATTGTATAATAAAATGATATTTCAAATATATATAATTTACTGTCAATTATATCCATTTGTTGGACTCAAAATTAGACTATAAGATTAGACTATAGTCTATAATTCACATTAGTTTTTAGAGTTGAAATTATACAATAATTCACATTAGTCTTGGAATAGTAATTAAACAGTAAGTATACTTTGAAACATTTTTAATACGTCTACAAAATTTAGTTCCTACCTAGAAGCAAATTAAAATTATAACCTAATTATAGATTCATGATGGCAAGCAAGAAAACAAACATATACTATAATTGAATATTTTTTCTTTGACTTGAAAGGATTGAGATCGAAGGGAATGATGTTTGTTGCCTCCACTAATTCTTAATTAGTTTCTTAAATACTAATACTGCTTTATTTTTATTTTTAAAGTCCTTATTGTATAGAAAAAAAGAAAAAGAAAATAGTAAACTCATTTGTTGAAAAAAATTATTCGTTAGTGTTATGACGTAATAATATAAATTAATTTCGCCCAGTTCTATAATATTGTATATTTTTGATGAACAATGAATATAAAGTACTTGTATCAATACACCTTTTAACAAATTAAGAAAATATATTATTAAGGAAATATATTCTACTTTGAAAACTAATTTTAAAAGTAAATATATTTAAAGGAAGTATATTTTAGTTAGGAAACTATTTTTAAAAATAAATATATTTAAAGGATTATTAATTGGTGGATATACTTCTCAATTTTTATAAGGAAGTTTTTAGAAATTGGTTTCAAGATTAGCATAAATCAAGGGTGAATAAACTGAAAAAAACCAGTGGATAGAAATAAAATTACCCTTATAAAAATTGAGAAGTATATCCACAAATTAATAATCATTTTAAATGTATTTACTTTTAAAATTAGTTTCCTAATTAGAATATACTTTCTTATTTTTAAAATTAGTTTCCTAATTAGAATATACTTCTTTAATAATATATTTTCTTAATTTGTTAAAAGGTATATTGGTACAAGTACTATAAATTCATTATTCATAAAAAATATACAACTCTACGAAACTGGACATAATTAATTTATATTATTATATCATAATACTAACAAATAACTTTTTTCAACAAATGAGTTTACTATTTTCTTTTTCTTTTTTCTATACAATGAGGGCTCTAAATAAATAAAAATAAAGAAAAATTGTAACATAAGAAACTAAAAAAGAATTAGCAGCCAAAGGCAAAAAACATCGTTTCCTTCAATCTCAATCATTTCAAGTCAAAGGAAGAATATTCAATTATAATATATGTTTGTTTTCTTGTTTGCTATGATAAATCTGTAATTAAGGTTATATTTTTAGTTTACTTCTTGGTATGAACTAAATTTTGTAAACGTATTACAAATGTTTCAAACTATACTTACTATTTAATTACTATTCCAAGACTAATGTGAATTATTGTATAATCTCAATTCTGAAAATAAATGTGAATCATACACTATAGTCTAATCTTATAGTCTAATCTTGAGTTCGGAAAGTGGATATAATTAACAATAAATTATATATATCAGAAATATCATTTTATTAAACAATTTATATTTACTTTTTGATATATTATATGACGGTGGATTGAAGTAAAAAATTGGTAGATGATTTACAATTGAATTAAAAAGAATCATTATTTTATAAAAATTACGCAAATATTGATTTTTGTAAATTTATCCAACAACATGGTTAAACTTAGTGGGTAATACAGATTATCTCAGTAAACCCCAAAAAGAGAGATAGACTGACAAATTTTGTGGATAGAAATAAAATCACTCTTGTTAATTACTAATCAAATTGATTAGGTTGTTTAATTTTATTTTTTTTGATTGTTGAAATTTAAATTTAAAATTATTTGATTTTCTATATATTTAGTAATTAATTAAGTTGTTAGAGGTTATTTGATTGTTTAAATTTAAATTTCGAATTTGATTTTATATATATTAGTTTATAGTAAGATTTTAAAAGTTTAGATTATTTTAATAATCAATTAGATGATAGTGACATTATAGGAATAACAATAATATAAATTAGTTTTGTAGCTATATTAATTTAATTTTAATTATTTATCCGTAAAAGTTTGTATTTTAAACAAAACTTTGGACCTTAAAGTATTGGTATAAAAGTTGTGTCCTTAAATAGATAGAGAAAGGAATATTCGTCCTTAAAACTAATTGCCCCTATTTTTATTTATTTAATTAAAGTGGATGTACTTATTAATCTAGTGAATTTTTTAATATTAAATTATTAATAAAATAATATTTATAAAATTAAATCAATAATATTTTTTTGTCAGTCTATCCACATTCGTGGATTAATTTAGTAGGCAACGCGAATTAATTTAATGATGCGGATTAACTACAAAATATCGTGGATAGAAATAAAATCACCCTTAATTAATCTATTCTTTGTATTTAAAGTCATGAGTTCAAGGTGAGAGGGGTAATTTTGTATTTTGTGATAATATATACAAACTACATAACTGTTCCCGTAAGGACTTCCCTTATTTTAAAAAGTAAACTTGGTTTTAACTGCTTAACCAGTTGGTAACCCATAGTTTATCCATAATTTGACAACATTGATATATCTTGCAAGCTCTGTCATTCCAAACCCCTTTGAGGATCCTGTCCGAGGAAGAAACTCTTTAGGATGCGATTCTCCCACTTTTATTTCAAAGTTGCGGTCCCTATAAATGTGATATCTGCCTCTAGGGCCTCAACATAATAGGGGCCCCATTTATGGGTTGCATGTTCATACACAGGCTAACAAGCCAAAAACTATAATGAACTATACACTTTTTTATTAAAATGGGTAACATATCGTTATCTTGGATAAAAATGGCCTAATTCCATATACCGCCATAAGATGTTTAAATAACCATTTAAAGATCTGGTTATAAAAATGGCCATTTCTGATATATAAGTGGAAACACAAGGATTTTTGATTGAGTTATTTCAGACAATGAAATAACATTTTGCCGTCGTACTAAGCCCGTCTACACCACAAAAGGTAATAGGCTATGTTTGGCACCAATTTGTCTCCGCTGCAACTTTTAAAATGATAAAAGTGAACGCTAATTGCCAAATATAAGGTAAAAAAAGCAACCAAATATTATTTAACCTCGGCGACACAATGTGCTGACAACATTTGGACGACACACATTGTGTTGTCCCCTGTATATGTTTTTTAAAAAATTACCTTTGGCAACATTCATTATGTTGTCCCAAGGAAAATCAAATTTGGGGGTTAAACGAAAAGGAAAACAAGGAAAAGAGTAAATGATAAGACGCATAATTGTTATTTATCTTGTGATATATTCTCATGTTTTATTGGTTTTAAATGCTTAATTTGCGGATATTAATTGCAAATCGTGTTTGTGTAGGAAAGATGATGAATATGGATAAAAATGAGCTAAAAGCCCAAGTTAAGATGAAGGAAGCTAAAGTTGGAAAAGGTGAAGAAACCAAAAGAAGTATTTGCATAAAGTATGGGCACGTTAAAGCTAAGAATTGTGTCCAAAAGACAGAAGTGCTGTTTTGATAAGCTGTGGGTGTGCTCTAATTCCGAAATTCAATCATATTTTTATAGTGTGTTCTCACAGCTAGTACAAGAACTTAATTAGTTTTTGTAATTATTTTGGTATCTTATTTGTTTCCTTAGTAGGTTTCTTATTTTAATTAGGAGACAATATTTAGTTGCTTTCTTTTAGGACTCCTATTTTTAAGAAGAATTAGAGTTTTATTGTGCCTCTTGTTTTAGGCTTATAAATATTAGGAAAGAGTTAGGAGAAAACATACAACAAGAACACAACACATTATTTTCCTTCTCCTTTCTCCAAGTTAGAAGATTTTCTTTGCTCCATGGATTGCTAAGCTATTATTCTAGTTCAAGGTTATTCAAGGTTTTGATTTTTCAAGAATTTTAAGATCTAATTAATTTCTATTATTCTTTTATTCCTTGCTATTTATATATCTTCTATGTTTCATTATATTATTGTTGATTGATTAATACAAAGTGCACATTGTTTTAATTGAAGAAACAATATACTGCCAATTAGAAAATCTAAATCCATAATTGTTTAGGTATTCTAATATTAGTGGTAAAATAACATAGACGAGATTTATGTTGTGGGGATAAATAATCTAATTTAAATGGATCCTGCTTTTGTATCCACTGATTAGAATTAGGTCTCTCTAGTTATTAATGATATTGGTAAATTAAATCCTATGAGCATGTCTAGGGTTGTTTATTGATTAGAGAAATAATTAATAGTCGTACCTTGATTATCGACAAAGTAAGGAGAGATTGGTTATTAGATCGTATCAATAACTATAACCAATTTAGTAAAGAATAAAAGATTTATTTTTGTATCAATGATCAATTCAATGAATCAATTCTGAAAATATACCTTGGACTGGATCTTCATAAATATTGATTTCTCCTTTAAATTTCTTTAAATTAATTTTTTTTAGTTACAAATATCCAAACCCCTTTCTTTTATTATTTGAAGAATTAAGTCTAACCAGTCTCTGTGAATTCGACCCTGCTCACCGCTATATACAATTTAATTTAAATTTGAGTAGGAATTATTTTTGTTGGATTCAACACCCATCAGTAATGTACTTTAAGCGACATTCTATTAGTCCCACAGTTCCAATTTTTTTTTCCCTTTTATACTCATTGTGGGATTACACTGTGTATCAATCAAGGAGTTGCCGCCTTGTGGGACAATACACTCTGTATTGTCTAGAGTAAATTTTAATTTTTTGCAATGTAATTTTCTCAGTATTAGATTTAGCCAATTAATTAACTCACCTTTTTTGACATTTACAGTGAAAATGGCCTAAAAGAGAACCAAAGTGTGCACACAGAGCATGATTGGCCAAAAGAATATTTAACAAGATATTTTCCGTGCAAAATTAGAAATTTTGTTTTTTGCTTTTCCCATTTTCAAATTTCAAACCCTATCTTATATACTAGCCTCTGCGCATGCCAATTTCCATGTTCATACTACGCACTAAACTACATTAACCAATCAAATACAAATTCTCTAAATATTTAATGAATCAATTTCCACTTGCTAATTCCCAACAGTAATTTTTGACCCCCGGCTCATTATTAATGGTAAAGAGAGAGTGAAGATCTTGAGGAGAAATTTCTTCTACCTTTTTCCATCTTTGTTTGGGTGATTTTGCAGTTAATCCGCCCTTAAATCATGAAAATTTAGAACCAAGTTTCACAATATTACCTTTTTTAAAATTGATAAGTATATCTACCAATTAACATAAAATTATAATTCTTTTTTAATTGACTTCATATTTACATTTTAAAAAAAAATCAACACTTTAGGGTTATTTTTACACGTGTATTGATCGGTTTTAGAATATCAATACGTATGTTTTCGAAATAACATACAAACCCTAATATCAGTACATAGTTTAAGCATACAACAATGAAAAAGCTTTTGCCAATGAGAGAATCAAATAATACTGCGCATGGAAAGAAAGAAAGTATGGAAGCATTAAAGAAGCAAGATCGATCCTACTTAAGGCAAGATTGAGGGACAATAATATCGTTAAACTTAGATGCCTAAACATTTGATGAAAATGGTGCCGGCGTTGAGAGTTTCCTGGACATTTCCAATCCACTCTTGCTGGTATTCCTTCATTCTTGAATCAACGAGGGCCAAATGGACAACTGCTTCAAGATTGATCTTGGGCCTTGCCAACATTTGCCAGAGAGGTCCTGAGAGCTTCTAAGATTGATCTTGGCTACCCAAGATCAATCTTACTCATTTCCTGCTAGCTACCATGAAGCAAGATCGATCTTGGTCCCCTATATATGACATTTTTTCTTATTTAAGATGATGAAGCCATGTTTGAGGGGGTTTTGGTTGACATCTAAGGGTGGTGGTGTGAAATAGCAAAAAACCCAAAAGTTAGGGTTTGAAGATTTTCGAAAGTGTGGGTGTGGGGAAAAAGGGATGAGACAGTGGGGAAGAAGGAGATGGTGGGAAGAAGAAGAATGAGGAGGCTGAGGAAAGAGTGACAATGGGGGGAAGAAGAAGAAGAAGAAGAAGAAGAAGAAGAAGAAGAAGAAGAAGAAGAAGAAGAAGAAGAAGAAAGCTTAAGGGGTTAAATTTTGTTTTTGTTACTTTACTTCAAAATTAATTAAAATTTACCCTATAATCTAAATTTTTAAAGTAGTTGTACTTATTAACTTAGTGGATATTTTAATATTAAATTATTATTTAAAATAATATTTATAAAATTAAATTCATAATCTTTTTTTGTCAGTTTATCCACGCTCTCAGATTAACTGCAAGATATGGTGGATAGAAACAAAATCACCCCTTTTTTTTACAAAATGTGAATTTTATTTTATTTTTATTTTTATTTTTATTTACTTGTGAAGATAATATCGTGTGAGACTAAGACTCTAAGAGCATCTCCAACAGTCTTTTAAATTTTTGTTTTGTGTAAAATTTACACAACTTGTAAATTTTTTTCTCTCCAGCAGTCTTTTAAAATTGAAATTTGTGTAAAATAGTTGTGTAAAATACACTCCTATTTTACAATGCCACATCAGCTTTCTCTCTCTTTAATTTTTTTATAAAAATTGAAAAAGTAATAACTTTAAATGTAAAATATATATATTAATAAAAATTACATATTTGAAATCTACTCATCAATACCTATAAATCAAGATCCATTGTAATTACAAGATTATTTGTAAAAAAATCAAGAAAAAATTAATAAGAAAATTGCTTGAATTGATATTTAACATGTGTTAGAATCTTATTTGTTATTTCAAAATTTACACAAAACTTTACAAAAGTACCATTGGAGCACTTTTTTTTTAGCATTCAAGTTTTTTGTAAAAGTGAGTTGACACATGTGATTTACAAATCAATTTTTACACTACCATTGGAGATGCTCTAAGAGTGTAAGTGAGTTCAATAATACAAGGCATCCGAATCCTAAAATTCAAAGATCCCGGTTGCCCCACCATTTCTTGTTTGATTGGCAACTTTAGAATAAAAAATGCCTTACTTGATTTGGGTGCTAGTGTTAATGTTTTGCCATATTTTATTTATCTACAATTGGGTTTAGGAGAGTTGAAACCCACGAAAGTCACGATCCAATTGATGGATCAATCAGTCAAGATCCCAAGGGGAATTGTAGAAGATATTTTAGTTCAAATTGAGAAGTTCTATTTTCCCATGGATTTCATAGTTCTTGACATGCAACCAGTATCCAATCCCGAAAATGAGATTCCCGTGATTTTAGGAAGGCCCTTTCTTGTAATATCAAATCCTATTATCAATTACAAGAATGGGATTGTAAAATTAGCCTTTGAAAATATGACTTTTGAGCTCAACATGTTTTCAATAAGTAATAAATAAGATGATTTTGATGATGAAATTGAACATGTAAATATGATAAAGTCACTAGTACAAGACTATTTTTTCTTCCACTTATGAATCGGAATCATTGGAAGACTTGTTAACCACTCCCAATGATCCCGAGGAATGTGTACATGTGTTTTTTTTTTTGGATGAAAGGAACAATGAAGAACTTTTGAAGTTAGAAGATGATGTGCAAGTAGAAACACCGAAGCTTGAAGGAAAGATGGAGCTCAAGCCTTTTTCTAGCAATTTGAAGTACGCTTTCCTAGGTACTTTCGAAACTTACTCTATGGTAATCTCGTCCGAACTCTCAAAGGATCAAGAAGAACGGTTGATAAGTATGTAAGTAAGTATCAAAAAGCTTTTGGGTGGAAGTTAACTGACCTCCAAGGAATTAGCCCATTAATTTACACTAACAAAATTTACTTGGAGGAGGGTGCAAAGCCATTAAGGCAATTTCAACGCCGGTTAAACCCTCGCATGCAAGAAGTAGTAAAAATCGTGGTGTTGAAATTGCTAGATGCCAAGATCATCTATCCAATTTCGGATAGAAAATGGGTAATCCTGACCTAAGTTGCACCTAAAAAGTCTAGGCTTACGGTAGTTAAAAATGAAAATGACGAGTTAATACCTCAACGAATCACCACCAGGTGGCGAATATGCATAGACTACCGTAAGTTAAATGAAGTCACCAAAAAGGACAATTTCTCTCTCCCATTTTTAGATCAAACACTTGAAAGAGTAGCGGGACATGAGTTCTATTCCTTCTTGGATGAATTCTCTGGGTACAACCAAATCGAAATTGATCTTGAGAACCAAGAAAAAAAAACCTTCACATGTCCATTTGGTACTTTTGTTTATCGAAAAATGCTTTTTGGTTTGTGCAATGCACCGGCCACTTTTCAAAGATGTATGTTAAGCATTTTTAGCGATATGGTAGAGAAGACCCTAGAGGTTTTTATAGACGACTTTACCATTTATGGTAAGTTGTTCGATAATTGTTTGCTTAATGTTAAAAATATTTTAGCAAGGTGCATCGAGAAGCAACTCGTCCTAAATTGGAAAAAATGCCATTTCATGGTGACAAAGGGCATTGTGTTGGGCCGTGTGGTATCGAGAAAAGGCATTGAAGTGTACAAGGCAAAGATCGAGCTTATCTCAAAGCTCCCCACCCCCAAGTCAATCAAAGATGTTCGTTCATTTTTGGGGCATGCCGGGTTCTACCGAATGTTCATTTAAAACTTTAGTACTATCGATAAACCCATGTGCAATTTAGTCTTGAAAGCTGCCCCGTTTGAATGGACCAAACAATGTGAGAAAGCATTTGTCAAGCTCAAGCACATGCTCAGCACCGCACCCATCATGCAAACTCTGGATTGGAGTCTTCCCTTTGAGCTTATGTGCGATGTGAGCAATTATGCTGTTGGGGCCGTCCTTGGCCAACTCAAAGACAAGAAGCTAGGGGTGATCTATTATAGGAGCCGAACTCTCAATGCGGCTCAAATGAATTACACCAACACAGAGAAGGAACTCTTGGCTATTGTTTTTGCTCTTGATAAATTTTGGTCGTACCTCATCGGATCTCCAATTGTCATATTTACGGACCATGCTGCACTCAAATATCTTTTCATTAAGAAAGATGCAAAACCAAGGCTTTTAAGATGGATTCTTCTTTTATAAGAATTCAATCTTTCCATAAAGGATAAGAAGGGTGTTAAAAATGTTGTGGCGGATCATCTATCTAGCCTTTCATTCAATGACCACATCGAAGAGAGTGCTATCAAAGACTCTTTTCTAGATGAGCAACTATTTGCAATCTCAAGTTTGCAATGGTACACCGATATCATGAACTATCTCGTTATCGAAAAATGCCAAGTTGTTGGAGTGCTCAAGATCGAAGAAAATTCTTGTCTGAAGTTAACTGCTTTTATTGGGATGATCCGTACTTGTTCAAGTATGGGGCAAATCAAATCATTTGACGATGCATTCCCAATGACGAGTTCGAAAGGATTTTAAGCTCTTACCACAACAAAGCTTGTAGTGGGCATTTCTCAACTAAGAAGATGGCCGCCAAGATTCTACAATGTGGCTTTTGTTGTCCAACGATGTTCAAAGACGCCTACGCCTTTTGCAAAACTTGCCCGAGATGCCAAATGTTAGGTGGAATCACAAGAAAAAGCATGATGGCTCTCAACTCGATCCTCGTGATTGAAATTTTTTATTGTTGGGGCATTGACTTTATGGGACCATTCCCATCCTCTTTTGGTAATCTCTATATCCTTCTTGCGGTTGATTATGTTTCCAAATGGGTGGAAGCCATAGCTTGCAAAACAAATGATCACAAAGTTGTAATTCAATTTTTAAAAGATGACATTCTTGTAAGATTTGGCACCCTAAAGGCAATTATAAGTGTTGGAGGCTCACATTTTTGTAACACATCCTTTGAATCATTAATGCAAAAATATAGTGTGAACCATAAGGTCTCCCTCGCTTATCACCCTCAAAAAATGGGCAAGCCAAGCTTACTAACCGAGAGATAAAACAAATTTTAGAAAAAGCGGTAAATTCGAATCGCAAAGATAATGCGACTAAACGATGGTCTTTGGGCCTACCAAACCACTTTTAAAACAACTATTAGGATGTCTCCATATCGCATTATGTATGGTAACCCTTGTCACTTGCCCGTTGAATTGAAATATAGATCATTTTGAGCGATTAAAATGATGAACTTTGATTTGAAAAAAGCCGAAAACAACCGAAAGTTGCAACTTAAGGAGTCAGAGGAATTAAGGAGGGATGCATACTAAAATACTAAGATAAGCAAAGAATGTGCAATTTTTTTTCATGATAAATCTATTTTAAGAAAAGAATTCAAACTTTGGCACAAAGTTCTAGTTTATGACCGCGTTTGTATCTCTTCCAGGGAAAGATGAAATCACGTTGGACCGACCCATACATTGTTCGACATGTATCTCCTTTTGGGGTGTGAATGTTGAGGAATCCCAAAATTGGCTTTGTGTTCAAAGTGAACGGACAACGCCTTAAGTTGTTTTTGGAATTCCTACCTTGAGAGGAGTCCACCACTCTCGAAGATCTGACCAATACCTTACATGCATAGGTGATGTTTGTATATAATTCTTATTCGTATATAATTCTTTTTTGGATTTCGTTTGTTAAACATGATATTACAATTGAAATGTGGTTGTAATGCATGCATGTTATGTTTTATCTAATTCTAACCCGTTTATTTGTTAGTGTATCATATAGTAATTTTTCTTTGAAAATAGCTCTCTTTTGCCTCATGAAAATCGAAAAGCCAAATGGGAGACTACCAATTTCTCGTTCTCTTCACATTGAGGACAATGCGTTTTTCAAGTTGGGAGGTAATATACTTAAATTTTCGTGGCTTTTCAATTTCTAAATTTTTCATGTGTTTAGAGCTTAAATAAAATTTTTTTTTTGAAAGTTTGAAAAATAATGAATAATTAAAAAAAAATTAAAAAATGATGATGATTGGTTCATTAGCTATTGGCATGAATTCATTGATTTAAATGGAATTTTGAGTGATAATCTACCTTGCTTTGTTTCAATTAGATCCATGACCCTATAAGCAATTAGATTCACTTAAAATGTGTAAATGCTTCAAATCGAGAAATTCTTTCGTAACACTTAGAGTAATTTTTGTTTTGTGAAGAGGGAATTCTTGTCCAAAAATGATGAATTTTTTTTCGAAAAGATCCTCCAATAGAGAGGATAAATGCATGGAACTTTGAAAAACTTGGATGACTTTTAATCCTAATATTGACTTAAAGCTTTACTTGACTAAATCATAAGTCTCTTTGTCTATTATTATGGATAGGTAAAGGTTACAATACAGAAAAGGGTGAATAGCTTCTTTCAAGCTTAATACATGAGCATAAAATGTCAAATTTTATATAGTGAGTCCGCTGCCCCCTATAGAGATGAAAACCGCTTTTACCTAATTTAGCAAAATTTTCAAGAAAATATAAGAAAAGTGCTTAGAAGTGGACAAAATTTGAAGCTTTCATTTTTGAAGGAAATTCCTCTTCCATCTTTAATGATCAATACTCTTTGTGTTTAAATGAGAATATTGCTAATATAAGGCTTAGCATGTGATTAAAGGGAAGTATGAGTTAAGTTTCTAAAGGAGATAAGCAATTTAGATAGTCATTCAAAACCCACAAGTCTATAAATAGTGATATTAATGTCATAAGCCTTGCAAATTTAACTTTTGAAATCATCATTCTCGTCATTCATCATGATCAAACTTTTGATGTTTGTAGGTATCATCATTGTAAATCTTCACGAGATAAACCTTGTCTTCTAAGGGAACTTGGAAGTTTTTAAAATGGCTTAGTGCATTTTATCAATGCATTTTCGAAAAATATTATTTTACTTTTATTTATCTTTCTAAAGGACTAGCAAGATATAAGCCAGGGGGGGTTGATAAACGCTTAATATTGTCATTCATACGCTCATTTTCGGTGTTGTTTGATGCATTTATTTCTCTAAAACTACTCGATTTGCCAACTTATTTCACGATTAGTTTCGTAACAGTTTTGTATTTAACAATGCTTGGAAAGGCACATTTTGTGTTTATTTTGGTGTCTTTAGATTTCAAGAAACATTGTATTTAATACAATGGTGGAATTTTCTATGGGACAAAAGGAATCCAAGAAAGTAGAATTTTCCATGTGAACAAAGAGCATCTAAGAAAGTGAATTCTCAATGTGACAAAGAGCATCCAAGAAAGTGAATTCTCCATGTGACAAAGAGCATCCAAGATAGTGGATTTATCCACCAAAAAAAAAAAGCAATGTTCATTTTTGGCATCCAACACAACACTCCTATTTATAGTCTTCATTGTTGTTTTGTAGAGGGTCCTTTTATTACTTCTCATTTCTCAATTTATAGAATGCTTGTAATAGTTTTTAGAGAGAGAAATGGAGTTCACTTTTATAATTCTTGTCTCTACTTTTATTATGGAGTGAATTTCTTTGTTGAGGCTAAAACATGAAGCTTGAAATGCATTAATTATGTAACTTCAATTATTATTCCATTGTTAGTATTGTTAAATATTTATTGAATCATTCATCTTCTCCATTTTTTCAACCATTCACAAGCTAGTAAGATAATTTTCATATGATGATTGGACTTTGTATGCGTTGCATACATAGATCTCAAGCATTAATGAGGAGATGACACAGTTGTGTATTTCTTACTAGCCTATGTCCATTCTTTCTTTGAATGAGGTACTTTTCATTGCTAAGCATGGTTACTCTTTGAATATTCATGCAAACACAATAAATTTGAGATTTTAATTTTTGAATAGTTAAATGATATGTTGAGTGTTGTCTATATTTTATGTGATTTTAAAAATCATCATCTTCTTAGTTAAAGTGTTGTCAAAGAGGATCTTTTAAATTTATGTCATATATAACTTCACTAATCATTTTAAGGATTTAATTTGTATTTATCAAATAAGTTTATATAAGACGATTTGACCTCCGCTTAAACCTCCCAATCTTAGACAAATGAAATGTTATGATTTATCGAGCTAAACTCTTTGTAATCTGCCATTTTCATAAGCAAATCATTTGCCTAAGAGAAACTAACAATTAGTTCTTAAAGGCCTAGTTTAAATTTATGCCTTTTCTTTTTGTGTATTTTAAGTTTGAATCTTGGTTGACATTATATGGGAATGGGTTTACTTGCTTCACACTCTTTATCACAAGATAAAAATGAGAGATACACTTGTGTTGATTTTTGTTTACACCCTTTCTTTATATTACATTTACATGGGAATGGTTTGCTTTTACTCCACACCCTTTTGCTTAGAAGTGGGTAAAATAGTCAACACTTAGGAATTACATTAAGAACTTTTAATGAGGTTGATTTTATGTAACTTTGCAAAATAAATGAATTCTATAATGCCTTAGCCTTTTCTCATCTATTGTTACATCATTTTAATTTTTATTGCAAGACTTTAAAATCAACCATTAAAATCAACCAATTAAATTCTCTTAACAAAGCCTTGGACTCATAATCACCACATCATCTTTCTGACTACTCTTGTGGTTCAACACTTGGACTTACCAAGTATTATAACTTGACAACCTGCACTTCGGTACCTAAGCACGGAAGTATTTTTGGTGTGTCAACATTTTAGGTTTTGGATTTTTTATGTATAAGCTTGAAGATACCAAATTCATTCATAATTTTTGAGCAATTTATGTTCTTTTTTTTATTTTGATTAAATGAAGAGAGTAATTGCATTTTTAATTTGAGTAATTGTGTTTATAAAGAAAAGTGTGAATTTGTTATAAGTTTAGAGATAGTGTGTGTGAGAGAGAGAGAGTAATAAATGAGGGTTAGGTTTTGTTTATCTATTGAAAAAGATGAACTGAACATTAAAGAAGATGGGGGCGAAAGGATCAGACCAAACAAAAATAGATGGAGTTGAGTGAAAAAATATTTAAATTGGGGATCGTATTGTGTTGTTTAAAATTGATTAGACCTAGGGTTTTATTAACCAATCATACAACACCAGGAATTTACGAGGTATCCTTACTTGCGTAGGACTAATCATCAGGAGTAATAGACAATGCTTCACTGTGATCAAAATGGAATTACAGATCCAATAATCTATAAAAATTGCTTCCCCACAATTTATGCAACAATCTCGTCAATCTCTAGAATATAGAATCCAATCGCAGCTAGTTTGGCGTAGCGCTTTTTTCTTTTTTCGTCTTACCCGTCGCCTTCTTCTACAACTTGAACACAATCCTTCACCCCGTCTGCGATCTCCCTTATCGCATGTTAGCCATTTCACTCACTCCATCTCCAATCGCAACCGAAGACATTGCTGCAGGACCGTGAAGGTTTGGAACCCTAGTTCTTAAATTTGAAGAATAATAGGATTTGCTATGGCATGTAAACCAAACTTAGGTGGTGTTTCAAAGCTCTCAAAAATTGATTGTAGTGTTTGGATTTTTTTGCCTAAAATAGCTGTAACGCCCCCGCCTTAATGTACAGGATAACGCCTGTAATTAAGGCCTGGAGCGTTACTAACCTACTTTAGTAAGACTAAGATAGGTATATAGAAAGAAATAAGTCAACAACAATAGATATAGCAAGTATCACACTGCATAGGGTATCAAACATATTATACATTCCAGAATGTATCAAGTATACATAATCCAAACCATACGAACAACCAAAGTATATAAACTCCTCGGGCTAGCCGTGGCTTCCCAGAAAAATATACATACATCACAGTAAACCAAAATATATACGTAGTATCAGAGCCTCTATATCGTCCCTGACCCAGTCGTCTCCTTGTCCTCGTGGGACTCGTGAGTACATGAAATATTTTTAAAGAAAAATCGGGGTGAGCCATTTGCTCAGTAGGGGGGGTACCAGGCATATGTTTAAAAACAAGTTTGTAAACATACCTTTTAGACCATGGTAATATCAATGATATCAATAGAAAATCCAAAATTCATCAAATGATCATGCATGAACGTGCTAATGCAGGTTACCTCCCGTGTCAACCGATTACCGTATAATAGAAAGCCTGAGTGATGAATAGACTCCACTGCTGCCAAGATATCATAACCTGGGATCAATTGTACCGATCCCACACAAGTATAGATAATAATAGCCCTGGGATCATTCACCTTGATCCCATATAAATACAGATAATCGCAAAACCATAGTGCCTTGCCAATTTGCCTAGGTTCCCGAGCTCCACACCGGTGGCTTATAGGCGGCCAAACGTTGCTCTCCCAGGGGTTTAAGGATTTTCAACCCAAAGGCACCGAGCCCTACTTATTTTTCTATCCCGGAAAGCACTATACAGTCACACCAAGACTCATTTTCTGAGACACAAGCTCTCTGAATCAATATGATATGATATAGGCCTTTTATGAGATAACTTGCCAAGTTAGAAATCACGAATCCACAAGTCCATCCAAGAACTTTCCATAAGAGTTTTCTGGCCTTTGGTTGACACAATGATGACATGGATATATATACCGTGCGTAACATGATAATATGTATAACATGATGCTAATTATCCACATGAAGCAAATTATGCCATGTATATTTTACCAAGTTCAACCACACACCCCTTGGCATCAAAAGTTCACAAATAAATCACTTTTATCAACCATGTCGTAGATATATCACCAAGGGTATCTTATTTAGTTCAAACAACTCTTTATATCAAGTTTACATGGCATATTATGCCTCCAATCATATATTCAATACCACACATATCATGCAACATTATAAATATGTGTATACATTCAACTTTCTAACTTTATATAAATCAAACGCATGAATTGTCAAGTAATAAACTCATTTTATCGTGTTTAGAAAGTAAGAAAACCCCTACCTCAGTTTATGAGTGAGAAATAAGAAAGAAAGTTGATGCTCCAAGCCTTCTCCAAAGAATCCTCAAGGTAGAAGATGATGAATAGCAAGCTAGGAGGGATTTCGGATGATTTTCGATGCTTAATCCTTCGATTGGAAGTGAAAATAGGTAAGAGTCACTCAAGAACACCTATCTTTCTCTCTCTAGAACTCTATAGAGTTTAGTGGAAGAGGCTGGTTTGAAAATGGTGGAAAAATAGCTTAAAACGAGCTTTGACGCACTTAATTATGGAGCACTGTTTTTGTTTTGGCCATAACTTTTGACTCGGAAATCCGATTGAGGCGTTCTTTATGTCCACGGAAAGGTATTTCAAAGCTCTAAAACTTTATCCGATGAAGTTTTCTCAAATTATGGACACACGTTTCCCAAAAATTCACCGAAGACAGCGCTCTACCGAACACTATTAAACAACCAGAATTTAGCGATGGGCCTACTTCACACCCTGTTTTGACCCATGAGGAGTGCGAATTAGCTTTAGGCCAAAACACAAAAGTGGTAGAATGATGGAAATACTAGAGACATTGATGAGCGAAACTTCAATCGGATAAGTAACGGAGGAATTACGATAGCCCAAAGTTAGCTCAAATTAACGAATCACAAAGAACCCAAAACTTCCTATTTACTAACCGAAATTCATTCGGACCACCCGAATCATAAAACGATCATTCTCATATATGTAAAAGAGTTAATATAACATAATTAACACTAATTTAAATACATGATGCTACATTATCTCTCTAGAATTATATCTTTTTGACCCAAATCAATGGTTATATTTACAAGAAAAATAGAGTCAAAGTCTTTTTTAAAATAGGTTAAAAATATTAAAAAAAAATTGCGATAAAAATTCGTGCCCAAAATAATACACTCCAAACCAATACGAGTCTAAAAGTTGAACAAGTCCAAAAATAGGATTTCAAGTTCATAGGACACTTTTGCGCTCAAATGGCCACATTAGCATTAGGTGTATCGGTCCATCCTTTACTACATGTGCAACTTTCTTTCTTGCATCTCCGTGGCAAATGGTTTGGAAAATCAATTAATATAGGCTTGGCCCATTTATGAAATAAAGGAAGGCCATGGGGATGCACATGGGTTTTGCGAAAATACGGTGCTTTGACTTTTCAAAATTTTACTTTTTGTTTTCCTTTTTTAATTAAAATATTTTTATTATTTTAATTTTTTACTTTATTTTACCATATTAAATCTGTTTGGGTTTTGAATTGACTTAAACTTCAGAGACGATTTTATAGAATATGGTAAACATGAAAAAAATTAAGTTTTTTCAATAATTTGTGTCGATGGGGCTTTTCGAATTTTGGGCAAAACTCGGTAAAAATACTTAAAAATAGATTTGACTCAAAATATTTTTTACTTTGAATTTAATGCTCAACCACCACTTATATTTTAAATCAAACCATACACTCAACTTACTTAGGTCCTAAACTATGTGGGATGCATCTAGTATGTTCGGCGGGCTTTCATTAATTGTCTTATCTTCAAATCTTCAATTTAGTTCAAGCAATTACAATGGAAAAAGTATTTTTGGCATTATAATTGAGCCAACTAAGTCAAATAAAATCTCAATTACAGACTTTAAGTGGAATTAGTTCATACAACAATAACACTCAAAGACATGCCTAACTCTAAGTCTTGATGTCGGTTGCAACACTTCACATCGCAAAAGAGAAAGATTGCGAGTTTATGTTATATACTTCGTTTCATCATATTATAAGGATTCATTATCTATTTTTCAATCATTTTATTCTTGAGGTCTCAAATATTTGCTTGTTATTAAACCTATTTTTGATGAATTTACTATTAATATCTCGATTTAGCTTTACAGGAATTAGTCGCCTAGCTTTGCACCTTCTGCTATGAGATAAGGATAATAAATTGATACTTTGTTGAGTCTTGGTTATACATTCTTGATATGGTTTTATGTGAGAATGAGTCGCCTAACTTTGCAAAGTATAATAAAATGCTCGCCGTTGTTATGAATATTATATTTGATATCCTTGTATGAGATTATAATATTTATATCTTCCGTTGCAAACAACTTTCAGTTACTTTAGTACTTTCTTAACATTTTTACAATAGTTTTTTTCGTTAATTTTAATTTGAAATCAACCACTTTACAAAATCAAAAAATCCTTCAATTTGTGTTCTATTTTGCTTCTTTCCATCTATCCATGTGGACTGATAATTAGACTTACCGAGACTATTTTAAAGCTTGATAGGCTTGCACTTTTGTTAACATGATGCGATATCTTTGTTGTGTCGATTGGAGATCCTGAGAAGGAAGTTCAATGGGTAGAAATAATCCATATTGTGCAACTCAGTCATAAAGGAGGGATTTAGGGAAAAAGAAAAAGGATTCTCTTTTAACCATCCTATGGCATAACTGCCATGATGAAGTGTGAACTTAAGAAAGCGCCTCCAAATGTCTTGAATGAGACCAGAGCAGGAGAAAACCATAGAATATGGATCAAATCTACTCTGAAGGCTTACCTACCTAAGTGAGAGATGTCATAGGCTGCGAGTATAAAAATTCGGCTCCTCTTTAAAATCTCTATTTAAATAATGTGCATAGCCATTAATAGCGCAAACGAAGGAACCAAGCGCCATATAAATACTGTGTGTGGAGCACTAGATCATATGGCCTAATTCTAGGCGTAGTCCATTATAGTTCATTCATTCTCAAACACTAAGTGCAGTTCCAAGTTTGAATGATTGTTATACCCACTGAACAGTATTAAGTTGCCCATGTTTTACTATATTATTTAGTTTTTATAATATTGATCAATTATGGGGTGTGGGAGCATAATTTTAAGCATTCTCTTGTGGGCCAAATTGGCCTTGACGTCTCTTTATGGGCCGAATGACTAGGACATGGCCCAATTATCATAAAAGATGAAAAGGACCATGAGTGAAGCCTAACAATGTAAGAGAACTATATATAATATTTGCCAAGCAAAGAGAAGGGTTAGCCAAGTAAAAGGAAAAACTGCCGAGCAAAACATGATCAATTTAAGAAAGACATACAGGTAGAAGATATATCAACACAAGCCAGCTCACCAATGAGAAAATGACATTTACAAATGATATCGCACGATGAATGATTATTGTACAAACAAATGACAAATTAACACGTGTAAAGTGCAAGGAAGTTAGTTACAACAGCTGTCACCCCGACAGGTGGAGGAAAGAAATGAATGCCACGGGGGCCCTAAAATATGCCCCGGATGGTCATTTCACTGGTAACCTAATCCATCTTGGGGAACAAAAAATATAGATCTATAAATAGAAAAGGATGCTCTCTGAAAAGAGGGAAAAACCCTACAAGAAAAGGGCAAAGTCTAGTTACCATCTCTACCAATTTGGGCCGGATCTGCTCCGGTATACAAAAACATCACTCACAATTGGTGCCATCTGTGGGAAAACTCAACAAAAAGTTGTTTCTTAACTTCTGGTAATTGGATTTTTGTCTTTTATTATCTCATTGTTTTCTTTAACCTCTGTTATTCTTTTTTTTTTTCCATTTTCATTCTGATTGCCCTACTTAATCCAAAATCTGGAACAAAGTCTTTTGAAATTTGTTTAGAAATGATTTAAACTAGAAGCCATCAGATAGGTGAGAATTCAAACGTGGTCTCTATGATAGACCCAAATCCCAACCCAAATATGAACCCGATAGCAAACAGACCTGTAGTTACAGCACCCAGGCAACCTAATCTAGATCATTCGCATACTCTCTCGTCTAACAACCTTTACGACCCTAACTATCCTAAAAGAGATGCTCCTATTTTGAACAAATCCACTACAATGGCCAAATTACGGTGAGAAAATGAAATACTGTCACAACTCCTTAAAGAACAAATGCTTAGGAAAGTGGTACATGAACCATTTAAACTGGCTGAATTGAGAGAGGCTGAGACTGTTGTCTCTTCCTCAAGGGATGATTTTGACAAGGTTAACTCAAAAAAAAAATTTCGTGAAGGTGTTATTAATGAAAAAGAGCGTCAATACAGTCCAAACCGGTCAGGACATCAAAGTGTTTTTGAACAATTGGGAACAAGGGGAGTTGTTAAGCCTAATAGAGTGACCAAGTCAGTACAAGTAACCGAAGGGAAGAAAAACCCGTTGGACAACTGGGCCGAGAAAGATTTGCGAAAGTTAATCCATATAGCCATGGCCGATAAGACAAAGGATGAGAAATCAGCTGCGGAATTAGCGAGAAGAGCCTTGGGAGAAGATCACGTTTCCCCTTTTACTGAGAAAATTTAGAATGTACTGCCTCCGAAGAAATTCGGACAACCAAAGTTCAATATCTATGACGGCCGATGGGACTCGGCCGATCATATCCATCACTACAAGCAAGTTATGGCCTACTAGAGAGGCAAAGAAGCCCTTATGTGCAGGATGTTCCCAGCTAGTTTAGGTGATACTGCACTCCGTTGGTTTGATAAGCTACCTCCCGCAAAGATTGATACTTTCAAAGAGCTGCCCGAGCAATTGACCGCTCAATTCATTACCAATAGCAGAATGATTAAGGGTCCCGAAGCTTTAACTCAACTCAAGAAGAAACATGGTGAAACTCTGTGTGAGTATTCACAATGGTACTTTGAATTGTATCAGAAGACCGAGGAATGTGATCCAAGATTCGTTGTTAGCACTTTCAAGTTTGGCTTACCATATGACAACAATGGTATCTACAATGACCTCACTCGTCGACCTCCTAAAACGTTCAACGATTTACTCGCTCGGGTTGATGAATTTTTGAGGGTGAAAGATGATGATAAGGCTATGAGCAAGCAACAGGGGTTCAAAAGGGACAGAAATGGGAACGGCGATCAGAGGGACGATAATTAAGATAAGAAGAATAAAAGGGACAGTGATCGAAAGGACAATGGTAATGAGGAAAAAAAATCGACCGCTTTCAAAGGCGTGAATACGGTATTTAATAAGCCCAGTAAAAAAATCATGCAGGAAATTAAGAATGAAGAGTTCTTCAGATGTCCATGGCCTATGCTCGGCGACCCCAAAACACGAAATTATGCACTCAAATGCTCCTATGGTAAGGACTATGGGTATGTGACAGACACTTGTAGAACTTTGAAACAATTTTTGGAAGAGTTGGTTGAATAAGTCCGATTGACCAAGTATCTGAAGAGCGACGAGATAAAATCGAATGAGCAACCAAGAACGGCCGAGGAGAATCGTACTTTGGCTTAAGCAGCCAAACCTGTTGTAGGGATAATTTAAGCTATACACGGTGTTGTCAATAGGTCAGAAGCAACAAGGAACCACCTGCGAGCACGGTTAGCTCGAGCAAGATTATGGGTAGAGGCTCATCCCGTTAAGGAAGTTATGTTAATATTGTCCCCTCCCAAATAGGACTGAGAGAACAATCTCGTCTATCAGCTGTTCTTTTCTAAAGAAGACTTGGAGGGGGTAGATGTTCCCCAAAATGATGCGTTGGTTATAATGGCCAATATCTGCAATTTCGATGTCAAGCGAGTGTTAATTAATCCAGGAAGTTCTTCTGAGGTGATGTATCTGAAAGCATATAACAAGTTGAAGCCGTTTATTTCGAACAAGTATGTTCAGCAAGTGGATTCCCCAATTTATAGCTTCAGTGGTGACGCAGTCTGGCCAATTTGTATTGTCAGTGTTCTAGTCCGAATCGGAGAAATGGTGGTAGTTACAGAATTTTTTGTGATGAACATCGAGTCTCCATACAATCCTTTGCTCGGACGAAATTGGCTTGGGAAAATGAGGGTGGTCGCCTCGCCGTTCCATCAAAAATTGAAATTTCCAACTTCTAAGGGAGTGTGCGTGGTTCGAGGCAAGCAAGAAGATGCTAGGTACTATTTTAATTTTGCAATCAGAGGATCACTATCGGAAGCGAAGGAAGCAACTCATGCTGAGCAGACAAAATCGATTAAATCCATTGAGCAAAATAATGAAGAAACTAGAAAGGAAAGTGATATGCCTTAACCCTCTAATCAGAGGAAAGGCAAGGAGCATAAGCAATAGCAATCAAAGAGCGGTCCCCCTGTTGATAGTGGGGTCGGGGGACAATCGGGAGAAAGGTTTTTCGAAGACCTACTTAAAATTCCCACAGTGGAAGGCTCCGATGAGAGGGAAAAATATTTTTTGATCGGCAGCAGTCTGACGACAGAACAAAGGCAAGATCTCACCAATTTTTTAAGGAAAAATGTTGATATATTCGTCTAGCAACCCTATGATATGCCTGGAATATCGACGAACGTAATGTGCCACATGTTATAGGTAAACCCAGCTTTTAATCCAGTTAAACAAAAACCACGCCGGACATCACCCAAAAAGGCTATGGCTGTGGAAGAATAAGTTCAAAAATTGCTTGAGGCTGGAACTATACGAGAAGTTGACTTTCTGGAATGGATATCTAACCTAGTGGTAGTTAAAAAGAAGAACGAAAAATGGAAGTATGTATTGACTTCACCGATTTGAACAAGGCCTGCCCCAAAGAGAGCTTCCTAATGCCCAGAATTGATCAACTGGTAGACTCGACAGCCGGTCATCAAAGATCCAATTTTCTAGACGCTTATTCGGGGTACCACCAAATTCTGTTGTTTGGGCCAGATCAAGATTCTACCGCTTTCATCACCACAATGGGATTGTATTGCTACAAAGTCATGCCATTCGGTCTTAAGAATGCAGGAGTTACTTATCAGCGACTGGTTACCAAAATGTTCCATGACGAAATCGGCAAAACTATGGAAGTTTTTGTGGATGACATGCTAGTAAAAAGTAAGCAGAAAGCTGATCATATCAAGGACCTGGGCAAGACTTTTGAAACTTTGAGACACTACAAGATGAAGCTGAAAGCTGCAAAATGTACATTCGGGGTGAGTTCGAAAAAAAATTTGGGTTTCTGGTCAACTGCCGAAGAATTGAAGCAAATCCAAAAAAGGTGCAAGCAATTGTCAACATTCAGAAACCGACAAACCTGAAAGAGCTACAAAAACTCACAGGTATGATCGCTGCTCTAAATTGATTTATCTCAAAATGCTTTGATAAATGCATGCCTTTATTTAAATCTTTGAAAAGAACAAAAAATTTTGTATGGACTTCAGAATGTAATCAAGCTTTCGATGAGCTGAAACGATACCTAGACAGCCCACCATTAATATCCATCCCGAACCCCAATGAGCAACTCTTTATGTATTTAGCTTCTTTTGATAATGGTTCTTGTTAATATTAATTAAATAAACATGGTTTGAAAGATATGATTATAAATCTATTTTCTAACATATGCCCTATATTTCCCTTATTGAGCAAATAGCTCACCCCTATTTTCTTTAAAATATTACAGGTACTCACAAGTCCCGTGAGGACAAAGATGTGATGGGATCAGGGATGAAATAGAAGCTCGGATATAATTCATTTTTGTGATGTATACACGTTTTCATGGGAAGTCCCGACTAGCCCGATAGTTGTAAGTGTTTTTTATTCCACCCTGTTGGTCTTGTATAATTATTTTGTGCATTGTGGTAGTTATATACTCCTTGCTTGATCTAGTATGTGGTAGTGTGTTATCTTGTGTATTTATACACTCGTACACCTATTTTAATTAATTTAAGATGGGTTAATAACGCTTCAGGTCTTAATTACTGGTTTTACCCTATTAAATAAGGCGGGGTGTTACAACATGTATCATGTTAATAGAAATCACGTATTTTTTGAATCTTAATTGATATATTTTCTATTTGATAGATGTTATATAACAATGCAAGTCAAGTATTTTTGCTAAACAAACATTTTTTTGGGGCAATTTTGCTCTCGAAACTCCAAACCAAATCCATGGAAAGTTAGGAATTGGTGATGAAAGGGTTTATCGAGGTTTATGTAAAAAGTTTTAAGAATAGTGGATATCTTTTATAAGCTAGTGCTATTTTAGTGCTATTTTATAATTAGATTTTAGTGCCTCAAGGTCATAGTTTTGTATAGATTTTAAGGCAATTTCAGTGCTGTTTTTACTTTTTAATGTAATTTTTAACTAAAGTGTTAGCAATATAAAAAAAATACCCGAATGAGACCGAACCGGACCGAAATTGAATAATTTGGGGAGGGTTTGGGTTCCATAAATAAGAAAACCAAAATCGAACCTAACCGAAACTAAACTATAAAGTTTGGGGAGGGTTTGGAGTACTCCAATCTCTACCCCAACCGAAACCAAAAACACCCATAAATTAAAGAGTTGTGTTCAATTTTTATTTTTTTTTGTAAAGTTTGAAATTTGATGAATGATATGGTTACTTTTCTTCAAATGAAGGATATTGTTTCATTAGTGAATAGCATGAATTCTTTGATTTAGGTAAGAATTTGGATGATAATCTAAATAGTCTTGCTCCACTTAGACTCATATCCTGTTATATTTCTTGTTCCATGTGCTAGATTATTTTGGTTGTTTCTAATTCGGTAATGAAACTTTGGTTTATTTTCATTGAGAAAAGAGGAATTTTTGTCCAAAAATGATGGATGCTCTTTCGAAAAGATCCTCCAATGAGAGGACAAAAGCATAACACTTTTTAAAACTTTTATGGCTTCTATCCTAATATTGACTTAAAGCTTCACTTGGCTAAATCTTAAGTCTATTTGTCTAATAGTATGGATGGGTAAAGGTTACCATATGGTAAAGGGTGAGTAGCTTCCTTTAAACTCAATAAATGAGCATATAATGAAAATTTTAACTTAGCAAAAACTTTCAAGTAAAAGATAAAGAAAGTTCTTAGAATCGACAATTTTTGGAGTTTTTGCTTTTGAAAAAGTTCTCTCTTCCTTCTCTAATGATTATAATTCTTTGTGTTTATATTGAATTGGTCGATCCGAAGTCTAGTATGTCAGCATTGGAGAATATGGGATTGTGTTCTAAAAGAGATAGGCGAATTAGATGATCATTCAAAAGTCCATCATTCTAAAGATTTGATAGTAATGCCTTGTGCTTTGCAAATTAAAACTTGAAATATTCATTCTTAGTGTTCATCATGATCATATTTTTGATATTTGTAGGTATCATTTCTGAAAACTTTCATGAGACACAACTCGTCTTCTAAGGGTACTTAGAAGTTAACAACTTTTTTGTATAAGCGTAGTGCTTTTATAATTATTACATTTTTTGTCTTGCTAAGGGACTCGCAAAAGATAAGTTGAGAGGAGTTGGTAAACACTTAATATTATCATCCGTAAGCTTTTTCTCGGAGCCGCTTGAAGTGTTTCTTGTTCTAACTTTGTCGAATTATTTACTTTCTCGATATTAGTGCCTTAGCGAGTTTTGTATCTAATATGGCCCAAGTTGGTGTATATTTTGTAGTATATATACCAAGTTCTCGTAAGTATGCAAGTAATCGACCTTTAAAAGATTGATCAAAAGCATGCTCGAAGGCATACAAGAGGATAGGAGTGAAGTCCCAGACCCATAATCGATCATGGGTATAACCATGATCGATCATCCCCTAGTGAGGACACCAACTACTTGCTCTCTTTTGCTTGATTTTGGGGTTGTTTGTTCCTAGATATTTTCCCTTATATTATTTTATTATTTGTTAGACATTTTTGGCTAGATTTAGACTAAGGGATTGATCTAGATTTGATTATCTTAGTTCACGTTGAGGGAATGGGAGTGAGATGCATAGCTGCATGGCTTTGAGTCTAAGTGGGAGATTGTTAGAGTAATATACAAAAAGCCATAATTTTCTTGTTGGTTTGGATATGTTATAAACTTAGTTTTGCTATTTTAATGAGAATCCTTATGGGCAACGGTTGCATTATATTATTTATTTAAATATTGTGCAAGTGTGTCTTTTATTCCATATAGTAGATGATTTGGTGTGTAGAGTATAGCTTACATACAGAAGATCATATCATCGGTTCTTGTGGAATATAAGTTTAATGGTTTACAGTCTTAGATGGAATTGGATACCCATCCGTAGGATTGTAGTACAAGTTTTACTAGTTTATCTTGACTACAGGAAACGGTATAGTTTTAACTCGTTGTGCTAGTACACTTTGTGTGTATTGAATAGGACCAGTTTAGATTAATTGTTTTTATATTGACTATATAAAAAATTTATAATCCCATGGTTATTATGATTACTTATGCTCTTAATCTTGAAATAATTAATAGAAATATATATGTAGTGTTTGTTGTTTTGTCTCATTATAAGTGAGATTCATTTATGGATCAATAATCTTTGTGAATTGGATGACTACACTATATGTATGATGAATATTAATTATTGACGGAATCCACGTCCCGATATAGGGATTGATGATAGCCCCTTGAGAAGCTTATAAGTTTTGATCATGTCAAACCCTGCAGGTGGATTATGTTAATCCGACATGTCAAATAAGTTAAGTGGTTGGCTTAAGGATTAAGAAGTCATTTAAATACAATTGTCAATAATTTAATTTAAATGACGGTTTTCTGTAATCTTAACATGGGGAGAATAATAAGTATTTAATAATAAGGAACTCGAAATATAATTTTGAGATAAGGACAGGAGTGCAATTATAATTATTTAGTGGTGTAAATTATAATTTATGGAAGGAACTAATTCATAGTGGAATTAGGATTCCAACTTTCCATAGGAAGCCCAAACACTTATTTCTCCTTAAGGTCTGTATCGTAGCCTTTTATATACGCCGGCCTTGTCTCTTCTCAACACAACAATAATTCTCATGAGTTAGGGTTTAATCAATTGAGAGATGAGAAAATCTTGGTAATACCGTAGCCCACACTTGGTGCAAGATTTGATGGCGGAAGGAATACGATAGATCTTTAGCTTTTTCGGCACAGCAGTCGAAAATTAATCGTAACTTTTGATCGATGGATATGTGATTCGGAACACAAAGTCACTATTATCGCACAAAAAATCAGGACGATCAGAAGTCATTTCGGTGAATTAAAAAATATGATCAAATCGCAATCTGATGCTTTCAAACCCCAGTCTCCTCATATGAATCCTTTACATGATCCACAAAGGTGAAATCCCTTTATTCTTATAGGGTTTTAGCAAATGTTTTTTGTTCAATCTATACGCAGTATCAAATGATCCTATACTTATGTCTCCATCAATTGGTATCAGAACTATTGGTTTTCTTTGATACTGCGTACGGACTGAACTAGCCATGTTGTCCAATTAAATCTATTTATGCATGTTGTTGTTGGATAGAACGTAGAACTCGGTAACCCTTGTTTTCCAGTGTTCTTGTCCCGCTATTATGGTCATATAATTATATTTTACGTGATTGTATCCCACGATGTTTTTATTCGTGGTTAATTTTAATGTGCATGATGATTTGGGTTTTATTCATGGTTGTAAATTAAATTTAAATCAGATTTGTGAACTACTTAAAAGGAGGCATATGATCTATGTAATTTTATTTACAGTTTAGATATAATAGTTTATGTGTGAACTCCTTAAATTGAGGCATAGGACATTTGTATATAAGATTGCAGTTTCCTTAAAGAGTACAAGTTTGTGCTCACTGAGTCTTTTCCAGCAGAACCTGGTAAGGGGGCGACCGATGAGGAAACCCAGGCTTGCCGAAGGTGAAAAAAGGCTGATGAGATGGCGTGGTTTTATATTCTGGCATTTTTGTCAAATGTGCTACAACATTAGCATTAGTCTTTTGCCACCGCCTAGGACATAATGTTGAACCTCAAAGATATTTTTGGGGATCAGGATCATGCTGCTAGGTAGGTTTCGATAAAATACCTCATGAACACGACTATTGCTGAAGGAACCTAAGTTCAGGATCTTGTTTTGAAGATGATCGGTCTTCTGAATGAAGTAAGAGATCTTTGGAACTGAAATCGATGGGGAAACTCAAGTCGATCTCGTTCTCCAGTCGCTGCTGGACTTATTAAAGGGATTCTGACAGAATTACAACGTGAATAAGCTTTATTCATTGTTGAAACTTCTTAAAGAATTCCAAGCAGCTGAGGAACCCCTTGGTAAGCTGGCTAGTACTCTAGTGACTAAAAAAGATTCAACTTCTAGGCCCAAAAGCAAGAAAGGAATAAGAAGAATGCATAAGCTGCAGTTCCACAAGGAGCAGGGCATGCAGCAGTCGCTGAACCTCTAGGAGGAGTGAAAAAGCCTATGGGCCAGTGTTTTCACTATCAGTAGAAAGTGCATTTGAGGAAAGATTGTCCTCCTAAACCATTATAACAACATATATAAATTTTATCTATTTGTTGTTGTATCTTGTTTAGTGGTCCGATCTACCAGTACCTGGTATGTAGATTAGCGAGCCACTAATCATGTCTGCAATACTTTGCAGGGGTTCCAAGAAACCAGACAACTTAAAAATAGAGAAAATTTACATATGGGAAGCTACAAATGTAGTAACAGTTGCAGTATAAGATATTTATCTTTAGTCTAGTCAGAATAGGATATTAATGATTAAGGAATGTCTATATGTATCTTCCATTAGAAGGAATTTGATTTGTATTTCTAGATTGGTTGAGGACAAATATTTTATTTATTTTAATGATAAATTAGTTATCATTAGAAAAAATAAATAGTTTGTTCGTTATAGTACATTAGTGATTGATATTTACATTATTAAATCCTGACTTGTCAGTACTATAACTGAGTGAATTGAATAGCATTAATAGTTTACCAATTAAGAGAAAGGCACCTTCAAAATGAACCAAATGTATTTTTGGCATTTATGCCTTGGTCATATTAATCTAAAAAGAATTCAAAAACTGGCCAAAAATGGACCACTAGGTTCATTGGAAATGGAGGCACTTCCAGTTTGTGAATCCTGTTTAGAAGGTAAAATGACTAAGAGATCATTCTCGGCAAAAGGCTATAGTGCTAAAGAACAGCTAAAACTGGCTCACTCTAATTTGTATGGTCACATGAATGTCCAGACTAGAGGAGGCTTTGAGTATTTCATCACATTTGTAGATTATTATTTAAAGTAAAGATACATTTACTTAATGCGACGTAAGTCTGAAGCCTTTGAGAAATTCAAAGAATTCAAGACAGAAATGGAGAAGCGTCTAGGAAAATGTATCAAGTCACTACGATCAGATCGTGGTGGTGAATACCTCTTGGGAGAGTTTAAGGAATACTTATTAAAGAATGGGATTACATCCCAGTTGTCTGCACCGGGGATGCCACAGCATGATGGTGTAGTAGAAAGAAGGAATAAGACTCTTATAGAAATGGTAAAATCTCTGATGAGTTATTCAGACCTACCTTATTCTTTTTGGTGATATGCTTTAGAAATAGCTGCATATATTCTAAACTTGGTACCATCAAAGTCAGTACCTACTACACCCATAGAATTGCGAACTGGGCGTAAGCCTAGTATGCGGCATATTCGGATATGGGGTAGTCCAGCACATGTGCTGAAAGGTAATGCAGATTTATTAGAATCAAGAATAGAAGTGTATTTCTCTGTTACGTATCCAAAATGAACCAAGGGTGGTTTATTTTATATTCCTCGAGAATGTAAGGTTATTGTTATCAATGCCAGATTCTTAGAAGAGGTTTATATCATACACCATAAGCCTAGGAGTAGTGTTGTTGTAGTGGAAATAAGAGGAGAGAAAAACAGGACACAATTCGTCTATACCTTTAGCACAAAAGGAAATACCATACTAAATAGATATCGACATTCCATTACCTCGTCGTAGTCGGAGGATTGCCGATACTTGTGCACATCTTGAACAAATCACTAATACGTAGGTTCTTGAACCAGCACAACGTGTGGATAGTGAGTTAGTATGTTCAATATTTGCACAATGTACACAAATACAAGTAGTGCCTCGTCATAGTGGAAGGGTTGTTCGTCAACATGGTTGTTTTATGTTCTTGGGAGAGTCTTATGACAAGGTCCCTGATGAATAAGAAACGAACCATTTTTAACTACAATGAAGTACTTCAAGATAAAGATACAAAAAATCGCAAAGGGTTATGAAATCTGAAATAGAATCCATGTACTCTAACAAAGTCTGTAATCTTGTAAAACCACCCGAAGGGATAAAACCTATCAGATGCAAGTGGGTATATAAGAGATAGAGATGATTAGACGGGCTTAAATCAAGGCTTATTGCTAAAAGGGTTCACTCAGAAAGAAGGGGATCGATTATGATGAAACTTTTTTGCCGGTAGCCATGCCAAAGTATATTCGGATTCTCTTATCCATTGCGGCTCATCTTGATTACGAGATTTGGCAAGTGGATGTCAAGACAAGTTTCCTTAATGGAAGTCTTGATAAAAGCATCTATATGATGCAACCAGAAGGATTCATAGCAAAGGGCCAAGAGCACATGTTGTGCAAGCTCAAAACGCTCATTTATGGGCTTAATCAAGTATTTAGATCTTGGAACATTTGTTTTGACCAAGCAATTAAATCTCTTAGCTTTGATTAATGTTCGGATCAGCCTTGTGTGTACAAAATGCGCAGCCGAAGCGCGGTGGTATTCTAGAAATTGTATCTGAATATTATCTTCAGTGAGGGTATGGTTAACAAGTCAGTTCGATATGAAGGGCTTAGGAGAATCCAGTCACATCCTTGGTATTAAGCATACGCGAGATTGGAAAAATAGGATGTTGGGCTTATCCAAAGTACTTATGTCGATATAATTCTTGCCAGAGTTAGTGTATAAGATACCAAGAAAGGGTTTCTCCTTTTGTAGGTATGGAATCACTCTATCCAAGATCAATGTCATAAGACACATGATGATATAAAGAGGATGAAGGAAATTCCTTATGCTTCGGCATTGGGAAGCCTCATGTATGCTATATTGTGTACTAGACTAGACATGTGCTTTACCATTGATATGGTTAGCAGATATCAATCTAAACTAAGGAAACAACACTGGACTGTGCGGTAAAACATATACTTATGTACCTTAAAAGGACTCATGATTTTATGTTGGTTTATCAGGCAAACAGTCTAGTACCTATTGGATACCCAGACAAGGATTTTTAGTCAGAATTTAGAATTCCAGTAAGTCAACTTCAGGTTATGTGTTTACTCTAAGAGGTGGAGTCATTGGTTGGAGGAGTATCAAGCAATCAGACATTGCTAACTCCACCATGAAAGCTGAATATGTGGTTGCTTTAGAAGCAGCTAAGGCAGTGGTTTGGCTCAAGAACTTTCATATGAATCTAGATGTGGCACCTTCAGTATTATAAGCTATTTCACTTTATTTTGATAATAGTTAAGTGGATGCGAACTCGAAAGAGCCGATGATTCATAAGAAGGAAAACACATAGAGTGTTCACGTTGAGGGAATGGGAGTGAGATGCATAACTGCATGGCTTTGAGTCTAAGTTGGAGATTGTTAGAGTGATATACCAAAAGCCATAATTTTCTTGTTGGTTTGGATATTTTATAAACTTGGTTTTGCTATTTTAATGAGAATCTTTATGGGCAATGGTTGCATTATATTATTTTTTAAAATATTGTACGTTTGTGTCTTTTATTCCATATAGTAGATGATTTGGTGTATGGAATATAGCTTACACACAGAAGGTCATATCATCGGTTCTTATGGAATATAAGTTTAATGGTTCACCGTCTTAGATGGAATTGGACAACCATCGGTAGGATTGTAGTACAAGTTCTAGTAGTTTATCTTGACTACAGGAAACGGTATAATTTTTTGTTCAATCTATACGCAATATCAAACGATCCTGTATTTATGTCTTCATCAATTGGTATCAGAGCGATTGGTTTTCTTTGATACTGCGTACGGATTGAACTAGCCATGTTGTCCAATTAAATCTATTTATGCATGTTGTTGTTGGATAGAACGTAGAACTCGCTAACTCTTGTTTTGCAGTGTTCTTGTTCCGCTATTATCTTCATATAATTATATTTTACGTGATTGGATCCCATGATGTTTTTATTCGTGGTTAATTTTAATGTGCATGATGATTTGGGTTTTATTCATGGTTGTAAATTAAATTTAAATCAGATTTGTGAACTACTTAAAAGGAGGCATATGATCTATGTAATTTTATTTACAGTTTAGATATAATAGTTTATGTGTGAACTCCTTAAATTGAGGCATAGGACATTTGTATATAAGATTGCAGTTTCCTTAACGAAGAACGTTGAAGAAGGCGTTTCCACCAAGGTTGATTCCCGGCATAGTCAGTGAAGTAGCGAGATAGGTTATGACAGGTCTCCAACGGACTAGGGATGATGAAACTTGGACCATAATAGTAGGGATTTAATTATTCTTATTATTGAATGGTTTAATGCTTTGTGTGATTGTGTGTTGGTCATATGTGTCTAATTATTAGGTTTTCTTATAATTTTGGACAACATGGATACATGACCATACCTAGATCACGTTTTATTTTATATTTAGTTCTTGTAAAATTAAAAAAGGGTATATAAGTATAAATTTTGCGTAATTGAAAAATATAAGTTTTTTTTTAAAAGCAGCAAGATAATTTTATTACACATGTCTTTTATATTTCATACCTTGTATTTTAGTTGACTAGAATTTAATATAAAATTTTCTTAACCCTCAGAAATATTGTTTTAAATACTAAGTGGGTGAGGGATTTTTTTCACATAAAAATCCCACGGTTTTCATCATTAGTTTGTAGATGATGTAATTTATTCTTCGTGTGTGTTATAATGCTCACCTCCATATCGGAAAGAATAGATTGCGGAATCATTGTACAAATTTTACTGATTGATAATTTTAAATGATGTGATTTATTTTTCGTGTGGGTTTTAGTACTCACCTCCATATCGGAAAGAATAAATTGCAGAATCATTGAACTAAATTAAATGATGGTATACACTTAGATATAAATAATAGTATGCTCTCCAACTGAGTCTCTACTATTATTTGTAAGACCAAAGGAAGTCGGCTATTTAAATTTAACTTGACAATAAAAGATTTTCTAGATAGTGTATTATACTTGATAATAAAAGATTCTCTAGATAGTATATATTGCTTGATGATAAAGGATTGTCCAGATAGTAAAATTTAATAGGTTTACATTTGTCTAAGAAATAATGAATAATAGACGGCTTCACTAACGGGGCATATTGTTCAAAGTCTTAGGCTGCTGGCGAACGCTTTTTGAAATGGTAACGCGTACCATATTTAAAATATGTGTTCAAAGTTATTATTGTGCATTAAAATTTGAATGTGATTCTCAAGTTTTAAAATGGCAAACTCTTTCGATCCACTTTTAATCATTCTCAACTAAAACAAATTGATTGGACTTAATTATATTGACTGAAAAAATGGAGCTTGAACATTGTGCTTACTTTTAAAGAGTGCAAGTTTGTGCTGACTGAGTCTTTTCCAGCAGAACCTGGTAAGGGGGCGACCAATGAGGAAACCCAGGCTTGCCGAAGGTGAAAAAAGGCTGATGAGATGGTGTGGTTTTATATTCTGGCATTTTTGACAAATGTGGTACAACATTAGCATTAGTCTTTTGACACCGCCTACGACATAATGTTGAACCTTAAAGATATTTTTGGGGACCAGGATCATGCTGCAAATAGGTTTCGATAAAAGACCTCATGAACACGACTATTGCTGAAGGAACCTGAGTTAAGGATCTTGTTTTGAAGATGATCGGTCTTCTGAATAAACTAAGAGATCTTTGGAACTGAAATCGATGGAGAAATTCAGGTCGATATCGTTCTCCAGTCGCTGCTGGACTTAATAAAGGGATTCTGATAGAATTACAACATGAATAAGTTTTATTCATTGTTGAAACTTCTTAAAGAATTCCAAGCAGCTAAGGAACTCCTTGGTAAGCTAGCTAGTAATCTAGTGACTGAGAAAGCTTCAAATTATATGCCCAAAAGCAAGAAAGGAATAAGAAGAATGCATAAACTGCAGTCCCACAAGGAGCAGGGCATGCAGCAGTCACTGAACCTCTAGGAGGAGTGAAAAAGCGTATGAGCCAGTGTTTTCACTGTCAGTAGAAAGTGCATTTGAAGAAAGATTGTCTCAGTTTCCTAAACCATTATAACAACATATGTAAATTTCATTTATTTGTTGTTGTATCTTGTTTAGTGGTTCGATCTACCAGTACCTGGTGTGTAGATTAGGGAGCCATTAATCATGTCTGCAATACTTTGCAGGGATTCCAGGAAACCGGATAACTTAAAAATAGAGAAAATTTACATATGGGAAGCTACACATGTGGTAACAGTTGCAGTAGAAGATATTTATCTTTTGTCTAGTCAGGATAGGATATTAATGATTAAGGAATGTCTATATGTATCTTCCATTAGAAGGAATTTGATTTGTATTTCTAGATTGGTTGAGGACAAATATTTTGTTTATTTTAATGGTAAATCAATTATCATTAGAAAAAATAAATAGTTTGCTTGTTCTGGTACATTAGTGATTGGTCTTTACATTATTAAATCCTGACTTGTCAGTAATTTAACTGAGTGAATTGAATAGCATTAATAGTTTACCAATTAAGATAAAGGAACCTTCAAACCAAATGTATTTTTGGCATTTACGCCTTGGTCATAATAATCTAAAAAGAATTGAAAAACTGGTCGAAAATGGACCATTAGGTTCATTGGAAGTGGAGGCACTTCTAGTTTGTAAATCTTGTTTAGAAGGTAAAATGACTAAGAGATCATTCCAGGCAAAAGGCTATAGCGCTAAAGAACAGTTAAAATGGTTCACTCTAATTTGTATGGTCACATGAATGTTCAGACTGGAGGAGGCTTTGAGTATTTCATCACATTTGTAGATGATTATTTAAAATATATATACATTTACTTAATGCGACGTAAGTCTGAAGCCTTTGAGAAATTCAAAGAATTCAAGACAGAAACGGAGAAGCGTCTAGGAAAATGTATCATGTCACTACGATCAGATCGTGGTGGTGAATACCTCTTGGGAGAGTTCAAGGAATACTTATTAGAGAATGGGATTACATCCTAGTTGTCTACATCGGGGATGCCACAGTATGATGGTGTAGTAAAAAGAAGGAATAAGACTCTTATAGAAATGGTAAGATCGATGATGAGTTATTCAAACCTACCTTATTCTTTTTGGTGATATGCTTTGGAAATAGCTGTATATATTTTGAACTTGGAACCATCAAAGCCAATACTTACTACACCCATAGAATTTTGAACTGGGCATAAGCCTAGTTTGCGGCATATTCGGATATGGGGTAATCCAGCACATGTGCTGAAAGGTAATGCGGATTTGTTAGAATTAAGAACAGAAGTGTATTTCTTTGTTATGTATCCAAAAGGAACCAAGGGTGGTTTATTTTATAATCCTCGAGAATGTAAGGTTATTATTATCAATGCCAGATTCTTAGAAGAGGTTTATATCATAGACCATAAGCCTAGGAGTAGTGTTGTTGTAGTGGAAATAAGAGGGGAGAAAAACAAGACACAATTCGTCTATACCTTTAGTAAAAAAGGAAATACCACAGAAAATAGATATCGACATTCCGTTACCTCGTCGTAGTGGGAGGATTGCCGATACTTGTGCACATCTTGAACAACTCACTAATACGTAGGTTTTTGAACCAGCACAACGTGTGGATAGTGAGTTAGTATGTTCAATATTTGCACAATGTACACAAATACAAGTAGTGCTTCGTCATAGTGGGAGGGTTGTTCATCAACCTGGTCGTTTTATGTTCTTAGGAGAATCTTATGACAAGGTCCCTGATGAATAAGAAACGAACCATTTTTAACTACAATGAAGTACTTCAAGATAAAGATACAGAAAATGGCAAAAGGCTATGAAATCTGAAATAGAGTCCATGTACTCTAACAAAGTCTGGAATCTTGTAAAACCACCCGAAGGGATAAAACCTATCGAACGCAAGTGGGTATATAAGAGATAGAGAGGATTAGACGGGCTTAAATCAAGGCTTGTTGCTAAAAAGGTTCACTCAGAAAGAAGAGGATCGATTATGATGAAACCTTTTTGCCGGTAGCCATGCCAAAGTCTATTCGGATTCTCTTATCCAATGTGGCTCATCTTGATTAAGAGATTTAGCAAGTGGATGTCAAGACAGATTTCCTTAATGGAAGTCATGATTTGGCAACCAGAAGGATTCATAGCAAAGGGCCAATAGCACATGTTGTGCAAGCTCAAAAAGCCCATTTATAGGCTTAAACAAGTGTCTAGATCTTGGAACATCTGTTTTGACCATGCAATCAAATCTTTTGGCTTTGATTAATGTTCGGAACAGCCTTGTGCACACAAAAGGTGCAGCCGAAGCGCGATGGTATTCTAAGTATTGTATGTTAATATTATCTCCAGTAAGGGTATGGTTAACAAGTCAGTTCGATATGAAGGGCTTAGGAGAAGCCAGTCACATCCTTGGTATTAAGCTTATGTGAGATTGGAAAAATAGGATGTTGGGCTTATCCAAAGTACTTACGTCGATACAATTCTTGCCAGAGTTAGTATACAAGATACCAAGAAAGGGTTTCTCCCTTTTTAGGCATGGAATCACACTATCCAAGATCAATGTCAAAAGACACATGATGAGATAGAGAGGATGAAGGGAATTCCTTATGCTTCGGCAGTGGGAAGCCTCATGTATGTTATATTGTGTATTAGACCAGAGATCTGCTTTACCATTGATATGGTTAGCAGATATCAATCTAATCCAGGAAAACAACACTAGACTGCGTGGTAAAACATATACTTAAGTACCTAAAAAAGGACTCAAGATTTTATGTTGGTTTATCAGGCAAACAGTCTAGTACCTATTGGATACACCGACAAGGATTTTTAGTCAGAAGTTAGAATTCCAGAAAGTTGAATATGTGTTTACTCTAAGAGGTGGAGTCATTGGTTAGAGAGTATCAAGCAGTCAGGCATTGCTAACTCCACCATGAAAGCTGAATATGTGGCTGCTTTAGAAGCAGCTAAGGCAGTGGTTTGGCTCAGGAACTTCCATATGAATCTAGATGTAGCACCTTCAGTGTTATAAGCTATTTCACTTTATTTTGATAATAGTTAAATGGATGCGAACTCGAAAGAGCCGAGGATTCATAAGAAGGAAAAACACGTAGAGTGTTCACGTTAAGGGAATGGGAGTGACATGCATAACTACATGGCTTTGAGTCTAAGTGGGAGATTGTTAGAGTGATATACTAAAAGCCATAATTTTCTTGTTGGTTTGGATATGTTATAAACTTGGTTTTGCTATTTTAATGAGAATCTTTATAGGCAATGGTTGCATTATATTATTTATTTAAATATTGTGCATGTGTGTCTTTTATTTTATATAGTAGATGATTTGGTGTATAGAGTATAGCTTACACACAGAAGCTCATATCATCGGTTCTTATGGAATATAAGTTTAATGGTTCACCATCTTAGATGGAATTGGACAACCATTGGTAGGATTGTAGCACAAGTTTTAATAGTTTATCTTGACTACAGGAAATGGTATAGTTTTAACTCGTTGTGCTAGTACACTTTCTGTGTATTGAATAGGACCAGTTTGGGTTAATTGTTTTTATACTGACTATATAAAACAATTTAAAATCCGATGGTTATTATGATTACTTATGCTCTTAATCTTGAAATAATTAATAGACATATATATGTAGTGTTTGTTGTTTTGACTCATTAAGAGTGAGATTCATTTGTGGATCAATAATCTTCGTGAATTGGATGACGACACTATATGTATGATGAATATTAATTATTGACGGAATTCACGTCCCAGTATAGAGATTGATGATAGGCCCTTGAGAAGCTTATAAGTTTTGATCATGTCAAACCCTACAGGTGGATTATGTTAATCCGACATGTCAAATAAGTTAAGTGGTAGGCTCAAGGATTAAGAAGTCATTTAAATATAATTATCAGTAATTTAATTTAAATGACAGTTATCTGTAATCTTAGCGTGAGGAGAATAATAAGTATTTAATAATAAGGAGCTCGAAATATAATTTTGAGATAAGGACGAGAGTGCAATTATAATTCTTTAGTGGTGTGAATTATAATTCATGGAAAAAACTAATTCATAGTGGAATTAGGATTTCAACTTTCCATAGGAAGCGCAAACACTTATTTCTCCTTAAGGTCCCTAGCGTAGCCTTTTATATACGCCGGCCTTGTCTCTTCTTAAGATAACAATAATTCTCATGAGTTAGGGTTTAATCAATTGAGAGAGGAGAAAATCTTGGTAATACCGTAGCACACACTTGGTGCAAGATTTGATGGCGGAAGGAATACGATAGATCTTTAGGTTTTTCGGCACAGCAGTCGAAAATTAATCGTAACTTTTGATCGCACCATTGGATCGGGATGATTTTTGGATATGTGATTCGGAACACAAAGTCACTATTATCGCACAAAAAATCAGGACGATCAGAAGTCATTTCGGTGAATTAAAATTTTGGTGATACCGTTGCCAACACTCGATGCAAGATTTGATGGCGAAAGGAATACGATAGAAGATGTTTAGGTTTTTCGGCATAGCAGTCGTAAATTAATCATAACTTTTGATCGCACCGTTAGATCGGGCTGATTTTTTTATATGTGATTCGGAACGCAAAGTTATTTTAATTGCGCGAAATATCAGGACGATCAGAAATCATTTCGGTGGTGAAAAAAATTAATTTTCACAGCCCAACGAGAATTAAAAAATCTGACCAAATCGCAATCTGATGCTTTCAAACCCTAGTCTCCTCATATGGATCCTCTACATAATCCACAAAGGTGAAATCCCATTATTCTTATAGGATTTTAGTAGGATTATCACTCATTGACGCGCCAAAAATACTTTCGTGCTTAGGTAACCAAGTGCAGGTTGTCAAGTTATAATACTTGGTAAGTCCAAGTATCAAACCACACGGATAGTCAGAAAGATAATGTGGTGATTATGAGTCCAATGTTTTATTAAGAGAATTTAATTGGTTGATTTTAATGATGGATTATAAAGTCTTGCAATAAAAATTAAAATGATGTAACAATAGATGAGAAAATGCTAAGGCATTATAGAATTCATTTGTTTTTCAAAGTTAAGTAAAATCAATCTCGTTCAAAGTTCTCAATGCAATTCTTAAGTGTTGAATATTTTACCCAATTCTAAGCAAAAGGATGTGAAGCAAAAGCAACCCATTCCCATATAAATGCCATATAAAGAAAGGGTGTAAGCAAATATCAATACAAGTGTATCTTTCATTTTTATCTTGTGACAAAGGGTGTGAAGTAAGTGCAACCCATTCCCATATAATATCAAGCAAGATTCAAACTTAAAATACACAAAAAGAAAAGGTATAAATTTAAACTAGGCATTTAAGAACTCATTGTTAGTTTCCCCTAGGCAAATGACTTGAGTATGAAAATGGCCAACTACAAGGAGTTTAGCTCGATAAATCATAACATTTCATTTATCTAAGATTGGGAGGTCTAGGTGGAGGTCAAACCGTCCTATATAGACTTATTTGATAAATACAAATTGAATCCTTAAAATGATTAATGAAGTTGTTTATGGCATAAATTTAAAATATCCTCTTTGGCAACACTTTAAGTAAGAAAATGATGAGTCTTAAAATCACATAAATTGTAGAAAGCACTCAACATATCATTAAAGTATTTCAAGATTAAAATCTCAAAATTATGATGTTTCCATGAATATTCAAAGACTAATCATGCTCGGCAATGAAAAGTATCTCAATCAAAGAAGGAATGGACATAGGCTAGTAAGAAATACACAAGTGTATCATTTCCTCATTAATACTTGAGATCTATGTATACAAAGCATACCAAGTCAAATCATCATATGAAAATTATCTTACTAGCTTATGAATAGTTGAAAAAATGGAGAAGATGAAGGATTCAAAACGTATTTAACAATACTAACAAAGGAATGAGAATTGAACTTACATAATTAATGCATTGGAAATTTTATCTTTTAGCCTTAGCTAAGAAATTTACTCCATAATAAATGTAAAGACAAGAATTATAAAATTGAACTCCATTTCTCTCTCTAGAAAAAAACTATTACAAGCTCTCTACAAATTGAGAAATGAAAAGTAATAAACGGACTTCTCTCCAAAGCAACAATGAAGACTATAAATAGGGGAGTTGTGTTGGATGCCAAAAATAAACAATGCTTTCTTTATTTTTGGTGGAGAATTCCACTATCTTGGATGCTCTTTAATCACATGGATAATTTCACTTTCTTTCTTTAATCACATGGACATGGAGACTTCCACTTTCTTGGATGCTCTTTAATCACATGGAGACTTCCACTTTCTTTGATTCCTTTTGTCCATGGAAAATTCCACTATTGTATTAAATACAATATTTCTTGAAATCTAAAGATACCAAAATAAACACAAAATGTGCCTTTACAAGCATTGTTAAATATAAAAGTGCTACGAGACTAATCGCGAAATAAGTTGACAAACCGAGTAGTTTTAGAGAAATAAACGCGTCAAAGAACTCCGAAAATGAGCGTATGAATGACAATATTAAGTGTTTATCACTCATACACAAGAACTAAGCATACAAGGCATGTAAAGTCTAATCTTTAAATGAAAATACCTAGAAAGCTTGAACAATGAAAGATTTGAAAAGGAAAATGATCCACAATTATTTAACAAACTTTAAACGTGGATTGAGAAATTAATCACCGAAAATCATATCGCAATTCACTTCCCTAACCTTAGTAGAAGACTACTCCATGATACTCAAAACAATAATCATAGAAGAAGTATTCATTTCTTAGTGTGAGAATCCGCAAATGCGACCCCCGGGTCTCGTCCCCGTTCGTTGGGCGTCTGAAACGTCGGAAAGGATCCCGTCGTTGCATTTGCTTGGAGTTGTTTTGATAATTCATATCAGGTGTCTCTCTATCCTGTTTCTAGGTTCAAGAGGGTTCATTCAGAGTGGCCAGTACGTTTTACGAGAAAACGGACAAAAAGGGTTGTGTAAAGGGAAAGGCTACATATAAGCCTTTCTTTACACGTTTGTCTGCGAAACCAGGATTCTATAGGGTTCGGGAACTATATTACGGTTTGGGAAGGTGTTAAGCACTCATTCCGCCCTTTCGGTCTCTAGTGGACTTATATGTTTATTCTATGTTGAAAAACTTGGATGCTTTTACTGACAATCTACTACTTTTCGAATAAAGACCCTGATTTTTAGGGAAAGTGGGAAAGGGATAAACACCTTTGTGTTCCGAAATCCGATGTTTTTATTATTGAAAGATGTAAATAAAAATGACAAAATCTTTTATTTATTTTGAAAAAGTATCCCGTATTATTTCTCATATAATAACAGTTTTCTCGTGTTGTGATTATTTTTGTAAAAGCTCGGATCTTGTACCGGGACTAATTTAATATGGAATCATGACTCTTGAGAGGAGAGTTATCAGACACGCCACAGTCTGTAGAGGAGACAGGATATGTTGATTTTAATTCCTAGATAAGTCTCATCAGTCCGGGTTTTGAAAACAGAATTTTATCCGAATGATAATGTACTTATTCTTCTGATTTTGTAAATGATTTTATCAGGGTCTTTTGTTTTGAAGACAGTAGACTATTTATAACTTGGCAATAAGTTTATTCAAATAAAAGGTGGACAAAACAACAGAAATAAAACAAATACACAGATAAACCTGATTTTCGGGCGCGTTAGGAATCTAACAAAACCATGTTGCCACTTCGCTTACTAAAATTGAGTTTTTAAAACAAGTCTACAATACAACTAATATACAGATATCTTATTTAATTACTAGAAGAGACTTTATTTACCTTCCCGACGAGAATAATAATAAGAAAGAAAATATGATATGGCAGAGATATCTCCGGCGATAATAATCTTCTCCTTCTTCAGATATTTTCGAGAGTTTGATTCCCGAGGCCGGACACGTCGAGTGTCGAGAATAGATTCGATCTCTTCAGAAGTAAGACGATAATCGAAAATGCCTGTTGCTGATTTTTGCACTGTTTTCGGGTGTTTTTTAGCTCTGATCTTGCCTGATGTTGGTGTCTAGAACTCATGGGGGTGCTGGCGTATTTATAGTGCCGAAAGGGCATATGTCGCGCGACATTTGGCAGTATGTTGCGCGACATGTCCCTGGAAAGTGGGTATGTCGCGCGACATTTGGCAATATGTCGCGCGACAATCTTGACTGTCGCGCGACACTTACTTTAATGATGATTCTGACTCATCGCTGAGTCAGAAAGTGGAGTGGTGGGGTGTTTGTCGCGCGACATGTCCCTGGAGAGGGTGAATGTCGCGCGACATACTGCTTTTAATGATGATTCTGACTCACTGCTGAGTCAGAAAGTGGAGTGGTGGGGTGAATGTCGCGCGACATGTCCCTGGAAAGGGGATTGTCGCTCGACATACTGGACTGTCGCGCGACATTTCAACTTAAAACGGGTTTGTTTGGCCAACAAACTCTTTCGGGGCAGTTCCGGGTGTTCGGGTGAATTCCGGACTAAAAAACAGTACTTTCGAAGGTCGTTAGGGTTCTTGCGGGGGTCACGGATCGGGGTGTCTACACTTAGGATCAAAGTAGACTTAAAAGAGGAGAAAAGTAATTACAATTGTGGGATCTCTAACTTCTCTCTAGAACTTGTGTGTCTCCCAACTAAGATAAGATTATCTAGCTCAATCCCTTAGACTAAAAATATCCAAAAATGTACAAAAACTAATAACATATTACAAGTGAAAATATCACTAGAAAAAATTCCCCAAAAAAGAGCTAAAAGGGAGCAGGTAATGGGTGTACTCGCCTGTGAACACCCCAATCCACGACTCTCATGTGAATCGGAATTTCATACAAAACAAGCATTCTGCATCAAGTCTTAAGTCATCATGCATATAGGAGACCATTAGAAAAAATCTTGACTTTCAAGCGCCTCAGGAATCTACTATAACCAATGCATATAGGAGACCTTTTTGAAGTGTTTTTGGCAGAAATTTTGCTATTAATAGGACCCTTGGGGTCTCATTTGAGTGGAGAAACACTCAAGTAAGTTTTTGAGAGAGAAAACTCTGTCTAGATCATTAGGAAGAGAGTTTTTAAAAAGAGCAAGTTCTAGAGAGAGAGAAAGTTAGAGTGACGCGCCGAAAATACTTCCGTACTTAGGTACCCAAGTGCAGGTTGTCAAGTTATAATACTTGGAAAGTCCAAGTGTCAAATCACAAGGATAGTCGAAAAGACGATGTGGTGATTCCGAGTCTAAGGTTTTGTTAAGAGAATTTAATTGGTTAATTTTAATGATTGATTTTAAAGTCTTGCAATAAAAATTAAAATGATGTAACAATAAATGAGAAAAAGGTTAAGGCATTATAGAATTCATTTGTTTTGCAAAGTTAAGTAAAATCAACCTTATTCAAAGTTCTCAACGCAATTCCTAAATGTTGAATATTTTACACATTTCTAAGCAAAAGGGTGTGGAGCAAAAGCTACACATTCCCATATAAATGCCATATAAAGAAATGGTATAAGCAAATATCAACACAAGTGTATCTCTCATTTTTATCTTGTGACAAAGGGTGTGAAGCAAGTGCAACCCATTCCCATATAATATCAACCAAGATTCAAACTTAAAATACACAAAAAAGGGCATAAATTTAAACTACACATTTAAGAACTCATTGTTAGTTTCCCCTAGGCAAATGACTTGATTATGAAAATGGCCAACTACAAGGAGTTTAGCTCGATAAATGATAACATTTCATTTGTCTAAGATTGGGAGGTTTAGGTAAAGATCAAACCGTCCTATATAGACTTATTTCATAAATACAAATTGAATCCTTAAAATGATTAATGAAGTTGTTTATGACATAAATTTAAAAGATCCTCTTTGGCAATACTTTAACTAAGAAGATGATGTGTCTTAAAATCACATAAAGTGTAGAAAGCACTAAACATATCATTAAAGTATTTAAAGATTAAAATCTCAAATTTATGGTGTTTCCATGAATATTCAAAGACTGATCATGCTTGGCAATGAAAAGTATCTCAGTCAAAGAAAGAATGGACATAGGCTAGTAAGAAATACATTAGTGTATCATTTCCTCATTAAAATTTGAGATCTATGTATACAAAGCATACAAAGTCAAATCATCATATGAAAATTATCTTACTATCTTATGATTGGTTGAAAAAATGGAGAAGAAGAAGGATTCAAAAAGTATTTAACAATACTAACAAAGGAATGAGAAATGAACTTACATAATTAATGCATTGCAAATTTCATCTTTTAGCCTTAGCAAAGAAATTTACTCCATAATAAATGTAGATACAAGAATTATAAAAGTGAACTCCATTTCTCTCTCTAGAAAAAAAAAACTATTACAAGCTCTCTATAAATTACGAAATGAGAAGTAATAAAAAGACTCTTCTCCAAAGCAACAATGAAGACTGTAAATAGGAGGGTTGTGTTGGATGCCAAAAATTAGCAATGCTTTTTTTATTTTTGGTGGATAAATCCACTATCATGGATGCTCTTTAATCACATGGAGAATTCCACTTTCTTAGATGCTCTTTAATCACATGGAGACTTCTACTTTCTCGGATTCCTTTTGTCCATGGAAAATTCCACCATTGTATTAAATACAATATTTCTTGAAATCTAAAGACATCAAAATAAACACAAAATGTACCTTTCCAAGCATTGTTAAATACAAAAGTGCTACGAGATTAATCATGAAATAAGTTGGCAAACCGAGTAGTTTTAGAGAAATAAACACGTCAAATAACTCCAAAAATGAGCGTATGAATTACAATATTAAGCATTTATCATACAGAGAGAATGTTCTAGAGAGAGAAAGAAGCAAGCAAACAGTCTTCATTCTTCAATCGCATCAAGTACGTCTTTCTACCACTCTTCTGATTTCAATTACTGCACAAGTTTTAATATAAAAAATTAGATAACTTGCAAAGAAGTTTGCTGCTTTCAAAATCAATTCTTTTTAAGTTTTACGAGAAAACTAAAATTCGTTTTAACACGTTTTCAAAACAAACTAAAATACCAAAGCAGTTTTCAAACAAGTGGAACTATGAGACTCTGATTTCATTCTACGAATGAATACGTAGGTGATCGTAAAGCTCGAGTCTGATTTCATAAATACTATTTTAAACTAAACTTATCCAAAAGGACTATTTGAAACATAATTCAAACTAATTGCAAGATATCTAAAATAGGAATTAGATGCATGATCTATTAAGAGACTAAAAGGGCGAATTGGGTGCCTAATACCTTCCCAATTCGTAACATAGTTCCTGAACCCTAGCACAATAAGTTTTCAATCAATCTTTGGTTTCAAACGTATGAAAGATATTTCATTATCTCGAATTGTCTTTTTTTGCGACTCTACAAAATACGTTTTCTTTCAAAACAAGAAAACGAGAAGAAAGGCCAATGGCCCGGATTCTCACAGCTAAGCCATGATCGATCATAGCAATACCATGATCGATTATGAAGTGTTCTGGAGCTGAGATTTTGTACCATAATTGCTCATGGTATTCCCATGATCGATCATGGCTCTGGGAGAAAATTTACTTCATGCGTTTTTCAAGCTTTCAACTCGCTTTCGATCAATCTCAGAAGGGCCATTGTTTTCCATTCCTATAAACACATGAAATGGTACAAAATATACACCAACTTGGGCCACATTAGATATAAAACTCGCTAAGGTACTAATCTCGAGATAAGTGGATAATTCGGCAAAGTTAGAATAATAATCGCATCAATCGGCTCTAGGAAAGAGCTTATGCATGACAATATTATGTGTTTATCAAGACATCTCATATATATTAAAGAAAATTAAAACCTTTAACAAATATCTAAAATAACCAAAAGTCAAAGATGTAGCCATAAAGTAGTGTGAAAGCAACCATCAGGAACCTCTGATTGATCAAAGGCAAAAGCTCTATTGATCAGAGCTTTGGCAAAAATCTTCTGGAAAAGTCTGATCGATCAGAGATCAAGCTCTGGAAAAAATCTTCTAGAAAAGTCTGATCGATAAAACATCAAGCTTTGATCGATCAGAAGCTTTAGGAATGCAGTTGCAATGCTCTATCAACTTGAATTTTTAATTCTTTTGATCTGAAGCATGCCAAACCAAATACAAACATCTAAAGACATATTTATACTACAAAAATGACTCATTCGAGCTATATTAGATACACAATGTTATAAGGAGGAGATCCGAAAACATTTCAGCTAAAAACGATGATTATCATAATAAACACATCGACAAACTCAATTAAAGAGTATAACAATCGATAGTATTATGCATTTATCAATTCTTTAGATGAACCTATTTATTTGACCAAGGTGAATTAGTATATTGTATCTATTATTTATTTATTTTAACATATTTTTATTATTAGCCTCTAGCGAAAACTCAGTAAATGAAGGACACTCTAGCACCTCAAAGGTTAGTAAATAAAAGAAACTTTTGCGCGTGCGTGAAGGGACTTGAACTATTGCATTGTCAACTTACAGTGCAATTCTAATCATCTGAGCAAGAATAATTCTATTTACCACCATAAGGATCTTTTGAAATTACTCTAATGACCATTTGAAGAACCAGTCATAAAAAGTGCCTTTTCTGATATTTATGTAAAAATTTAAGGACTTTCGATTGAGCTATTTTAGAGGACGAAAGTAACTTTACTAAGGCCATTTGCACTGTAAAAGATAATTGGCTATGTTTGGCACCAATTTGTCTTCACCATAGCATTGGAAAAGATAAAAGTGAACACTAAATGTAAAATCTAAGGTAAAAAACAATATCAAGAAATTATTTTGCCTAGGCGACACAATATATTAACACCATTTGGGTGACGCACATTGTGTCATCCCATGTATATGTTTTCAAAAAATTACCTTTACCAAATTTGAGTGTTAAACAATAAAGAAAAAAGGAAAATAGTAAATTACTTTGGACAACATTCTATATGTTGTGACAAGGTTCTTATTTTTTTTTCTTTTATACTCCTTGGGGGGATATACAATTGTCCAAGGAGAAGTCTTTTGGGACACTACACTATGTATCGTCTAGGGTAAATTTTGACTTTTTGAAGTGCAATTTTCTCTATATTAATAGGGTATATTTATCCTATTGAGTTACTTTTCAACATTTGGGGTGAAGATGGACTAAGAGAACACCAAAATGTGCGCACATAGCACCGTTGGCTCAAGGAATCTTTAACAAGATATTTTCCTTCCAAAATACTTTTGTTTTTTTGCGTTTCCCATTTTCAAAGTTCAAACTCTATCTTACTTCTCCCTCTGCGCTTGCCAATTTCAATTTTCACACTTTGCACTATAGTTGGATTGACCAATCATATACAAGTTCTTTAAATATCTCATCAAGCAATTTCCACTTGCTAACTCCCAACTAAAATCTTTGACCCTGCTCCATTATTAGTGGCAAAGAGAGAGTGAAGATCTCAAGGAAAAATTTATTCTTTAAAAAATAATATCACGTGAGAGCATATATACATTGAAGAAGAGATCTTGTATTTTCTTGGCACTATTGTTCTCTTAATATTTAATGAAGCTATTTTTATGGCTAAATTATCAAAAGTAGCAATGTACTTTACACTTTTTTTATTTTAGTCCACCAACATTTCTTTAGAAAGAAGAGGAGGATTAAAGGAAGAACGTTACCCCCAAATACATTATTTTATCTTTGGAGCATGAGGGAGTGACTTGGAGGACTTGTGTGGAGATTTATGGAGGATGATATTTTAACTTTTAACAGATGGCGAATAGAGTTGGGAAATTGATTACAAAGCGGAAGAAATTGAAGCGTTTCAATAAAACGGATGGCCTTGTTAAATACTTGGAATGTTAAATAAAAAAATTGGGGAGTGGTTTGTCTAAATATTTATTGACACCCCATTCGGCCCGCTCCTTTTAAAGGTAACCAATGATTGTACCTAAACGTAAACATTTAAAATTTACATATATTGCTACACTTTGTATAGAAATAATGTTGAATTAATAATTAAAATGAAAAAAAAAGGAATATCTAAAGAAAGTTGCTAGTTTTGGTCATATAGCGCAACTTTTTGAATGAAACACACAAGTTAGGGGGATCGTAGTGCCTAGGTTGATTTTAGGGTTTCTATCAAAAATAATTTAAATTTTGATAAGAGGAATAAAAATTTTAGGTCTAATCGATTTTACTGTCGAAACCTGTGTTGTGTTTTGTAGCAATTAAAATAATCAAGCAATCACAAAAAGCAATCACACAATACCAGAAATTTACGAGGTATCCTTACTTGCGTAGTACTAATTCTCGGAACTAATCGACAGTACTTCACTATGATCAAAACGGAATTACAGACTCGATTACTCACAAAAATTGCTTCCCCACAATTTACGCAATAGTCTCGTCAATCCCTTTGAACGTAGAATCCAACCACAGCTAGCTTGGTGTAGCGCTTCCCGCTATTCCGGCTTACCCGTCGCCTCTTTCCACGCACTTGATCACAATCCTTCACCACCGTCTGCGATATCCCTTATCGCGTTATCCACTTAGCTCAACTCGTCTTCAATTGCAACCAAAGACACTCTTGCAGGACCGTGAACGTTTGGAACCCTAGTTCTTAAAATTGAAAAACAATTGGATCTCCGATGGCATGTAAACAAAACCTAGATGGAGTTTCAAAACTCTCAAAAATTAATTCTAGCATTTGAATATTTTATATCACAAAAAACTCTATAGAATCATGTACTTTTGGCCCAAACCAATTGTTATATTTATAGGAAAAATATGGAGCAAAGTCTTTTTTGAAATATGTTAAAAATATTAAAAAAAATTGCGATAAAAAATCATGCTCCAGAAATTATAGTCGGACTACTACATGTCGAAAAAATGTGGACGGGTCTAAATTTGACGAAAATCAATTCCATGGAAAATTTCCTTTTTCGGACCGGTACAGATTAGAAAATCATGTACCGGTCCGCCTTCAAATTCATTCTCCACTTTTTTTTGTCCAATCTACACGTGGTGTAGGAAGGAAAATGGGCTTGGCCCTTTAACAAGAAAGCTACGCCTGAATTAAAGGTGCTGGGCACGTTGGTTTTCTTAAAACAAGAAAACTTTGATTTTTCAACCTTTTCCTTTTTATTTATTTAATAAAAAATCCTTTTATTATTTTTTTTCTTTTAACTTTATTTCGCCGTATTAAATTCGTTTGGACACTAATTTGGTTCAAATTCTAGAGGTAATTTTATAGAACATGTTAGAAATGAAAAAAATAAGTTTCCTCAATAATTTGTGTCGACTGAGCTTTTTCGAATTACGATAAAATTCGGTAAAAATACTAAAAAATATATTTTACTCTAAAGACTTTTAAATTCGAATTTTAAGCCCGAACACCACCTATATTTTGAATCAAACCAGAAACTCAACTTACCTTAGGTACTAAATTGTGTGCGGTGTATCCGATAAGTTCGGCGAGCTTCCGTTAATTATTGTGTCTTCAAATCTTCAATTCAACTCAAACAATTATAACAAAAAAGTGGTCTTGGTATCGGAATCATGGCAACTAGAAATATATACCTAACAATCTCCTCCTTTATCTATTCTGATGACAAAACACATTTAGCTAATACAAACACTTTCGACATGATATCTATAACATCTCATTACAGACTATAAGTCGAATTAGACCATACAACAGCAAGACTCAAAGACATGCCTAACTATAAGTCTTAATGTCAGCTGCAACACTTCACATGGCAAAAGAGCGAGCTGGATAATCAACATGTTAATCCTGAAACACCAAAGCTAAACAAACACCTAGTGAAGTATAGGCGTAAAGAGATACAATAATATGCAAAAAAAATATATATCTCCCCCTCAAAACATTCCTACTTTACTACTCTCCCTCACATGAATATTCTCCCCCTTTATCTCTCCCTCTTTTTGTCAAAGGAATAGACAAAGTAATGAGTATAGAAAGCAGCAAAGCATAGAAAACGAAATCATGCGTAGCAAGTAATATCAGTTATCACAAATAGCATATCTTGTTTAATTAAAGAGATTCTAGCTAGCAAAGATATCCAAAATCTCAAAACCTTGTACCTAAGACATCAAGAAACCCTTTCATCACCAATTTCCAACTTTTCTATGGATTTGGTTTGGAGTTTCAAGAGCAAAATTACTCAAAAAAATATTTTAGCACAATTACTCAACATACATTGCTATGGAACATGTATCAAATCCGAAATATATTAGTTAATCTTCAAAATACATGATTTTCATTAATATGATACATGTACTATGCATATAACAATTCATCAACAATTCAACATATATACGCCAAGCAATACAGAGTATAAGTATATATCCCTTTGTGCTATAAATATGGATCATACAAAGCGCTATCGAATAATTATGAGTTTTGAAACACTCGCGCATCCATATACAAGAGAATTTAGAAAACCTTTAAGCCATTATTTTTCAACTAATTTCTTTTCTCCCTTAGAAGTAATCCTTTTTTTTTCTCTAAAAAATATGCAATTTTGCATTCAAACTTGTGTGTTTTTGTGTAAGCATCTTTTCTTTTCTTTTCTTTTCGATGGAGGCTTTCACCCCTAGTGGAGACCAGCTTTTTTCCTTTTTGGTAGTTTTCAGTTTTTCTTCTACTATGGTAGCCCTTTTATATCCCCTCTACATTCTTTTCTCACATGCTTGTCTTTTAATTTTATGCTCAAAACTATATCACCAAAATCTCACTGCATTAATCACAATGGCTTCCTTAGACTCTCTCTCCCTAAATAAACAGTATATAAGAGCTTCTAAAGTTTCAAATTAAAAGAAAGAGCCTAAACACATGTGATTACTCAATACACATCAATGTAGATCGTCCAGTGTAGTGTGTGGAATATATACAAAAACTCTTATGTGATTAAAATAACATGCTATCGGTTATCGAATTGTCAAAGCATTATGCACACATATCTTTAATTTAAGCATTTAATTATGAAAATCTAGATATATTTTGAATAGAAAATAGTTACAATCACATGCATGCAAGTAATGAATTTTCCAAAGAATTCAAGCAATGTTGCAATCAAAAGTTCAAAACCAAAATCCACTTTGCTTCGGTACCTTGCGAGGAGCTAAAACCGACCGAAGCAGCAAACTCACCTAGCATGCCATCCATCTAACCAATTCCATACTAGGCGGACTCCTTATCACCTAAGTAGGAGCGACGATCCCTTTGGGGACCCAAATCCTTCTAATTCGTGGAGTACTATTCCTCTTGTGTTCCTCCTTTTCCAAAACCCTAACTCCCTTCTTTTTTTTATTTTTCCCTCTTGGTTTGGGTTTTGGTCTAAGAATTGGAACACTCTTCGGCAATTGATTCAAAGCTTGCCGACAAAATTCTCTCAAGTGACATCTCCTTTCACAATACTCACACCAAAAAGGTTGTGGGAGTGTGTGCTTGTACAAATCAAAAGGTATCACTTGATTTTTAAGAATTTTCGAATAGGAAACTTTTGGATAAATTAATTTTTGAGCAAAAATTTGTTTTCCCGTTTGGATGTTCTTCGCTTTCTTTGAAGTTTGAGGAGTCTTATCAATGAGAGTTTTTGACTTTGAAGAACTAGCACCCTTAAAACTTGAATTTTGGGAAGTGGCCTTTATAAAGACGGTCTTGGTTTGCTTTTTAGCATCAAAATTTGAAAATCCAAGTCCTTCTTTGTTATTTTCACTCTTTTGATTTGAAAGTATTGATTCAAGTTTCTTAGATCTAATTTCTAACCCAAGTTTGACAGTTAAAGTGTTTTCAAGTTGTTGAGCTAGATTGCAAACGCGTTCTTCTAGTCGTTTGATTTTATCCTCATATTCCAAATTTGTCTTTTTTAAAGAACTAATTAGATCAATACAATTTTCTTTATCACTATCAAGTTGTCTATTTTTCTTTAAAAATTCAGTCTTCTTGGCTTTTGAATTTTCAAAACTTACTTTATCCTTTTTCAAATCAATAATATATTTTTCAAAAAAATTATTTTTGGACTTAAGTTTTGAATTTTCCACAACAATTTTTTGACATTCTAGAAGAAGAGCATCATAAGTCGATTGAAGATCCGGAAAGTCTTCCTCGTCATCAGAAAATGAATTCTTGAAAATCTCTTGATTCACCTCTTCTAAGGAAACTTTTGATGTAAAAGCTAAATAATCATGGGATTCATTTTGAGTGTCCAAATTTTCCTTATCAACTCTAAGCGTGGCATGCATTCCGTTTTTGCCAAGCTCTTTCTCTAGTCTCTTAATCTAAGTTAGGCATTCAAAAGCTTTATGACCTTTACCTTGACACTTAAAGAAATTTTCACTCGATTTGGGTTTATTCTCAAAATTCCCTTTCCCCAAATTCCTAAAATATTGACCACCATTGCCAAATTTTTTATTTTGCTTCATGAACTTATTGAAATTACGCGCAAAATTAGCAATCTCTTAAAAATCAAATATAGAGCATTCATTAGATTTACCTATGTTTCCATCTTTAGCTCTAAATGCAATGATTTGATATGCCATTTCCTTTTGAATTTTATATTTTGAATGCCAGTTAGATTCAAAAGTTTGAAGAGAACCAATTAATTTGTTTTATGTTAAGGAATCCAAATCCTTACTTTCTTCATTGGTAGTAATTTTTGTGAGGAACCTATCAGGCAAATACCGTAGGATTTTCTTTACAACGCGAGGTTCAGAAATTATTTCGTCAAGGTTGTAGAGAGAATTCACTATGTCTTTGAGTTTACTATGAAAAGTATCAAATGACTCATCGTCTTTCATCGTTATAGTTTCAAAATCTGTTATGAGCCTTTGAATTTGAGAACTTTTCATAGTTGAAGTTCCTTCAAAAATTACAGTCATAATATCGCAGGCCTGTTTGAAAGTAGTATAGTTTGAAATATTTTTAATTTCTTCCTCAGAAACATGAGCCATGATTGCATTCAGACCTTGCGAATTAAACTTAGCTGATTCTAATTCCTGAGCAATCCAAAAGGTTAATGGTTTAGGTCCATTATTCCAATCAACATTCACCGTGGGTCTAGTATAACCATCTAAAACAATTTACCAAATTCGCTCGCCTAAAGATTGTAAATAAATAGTCATCCAATTTTTTCAATAGTTATAATTAAACCCATTAAGCATAGGAACTTGGACTTAGACGAATAAATCTTGGTAGCCATGGAAAACTAACTAAATCAAGCAAAGCAAATCAAATAAATCAAGCAGCTATAAATAGATACAAATCAACCTAGATGCAATTCCTAGCAAATTAAGGAAACCTCGTCTCATACCAATTGAATGAAACACACAAGTTAAGGGAATCTTATTGCCTAGGTTGATTTTAGGGTTTTAATCAAAAATAATTTTAAATTTGTTAAGCAGAATTAAAATCTTAGGTCTAATCAATTTTATTGTCGAAACCTGTAATGTGTTTTTAACAATTAAAATAATCAAATAATCGCACAACACCAGAAATTTACGAGGTATCCCTACTTGCGTAGGACTAATCCTCGGGACTAACCGACAGTATTTCACTATTATCAAAACGGAATCATAGATTCGATGATTTACAAAAGTTGCTTCCCCACAATTTACGCAACAGTCCTGTCAATCCCTTAAACGTAGAATCCAACCGCAGCTGGTTTGGCGTAACGCTTTCCGCTGTTCCGACTTACTTGTCACCTCTTTTCACGCACTTGATCACAATCCTTCACCACCGTCTGTGACATCCCTTATCGCATTAACCACTTCTCTCAACCCGTCTTCAATCGCAACCAAAGACATTTTCGCAGGACCGTGAACCTTTGGAACCATAGTTTTAAAATTAAAGAACAATAGGATCTCCTATGGCATATAAACAAAACCTAGATGGTATTTCAAAATTCTCAAAAATTGATTCTAGCGTTTGGATATTTTATATCTCAAAAAACTCTTTAGAATTATGTATTTTTGACCCAAACCAATGGTTATTTTTATAGAAAAAATATAGAGTCAAAATGCTTTTTGGAATATGTTAAAAATATTAAAAAAAGAAAATTTTGAGATAAAAATCATGCTCTAGAAATTGTAGTTAGATTGGTACAGGATGGAGAAATATGGACCGATCCGAATTTGAAAGAAAATTAATTTCATGAAAAAATCCCTTTGACGGACTGGTACACATAGCAAATTACGTACCGGTCCACCTTCAAATTCATGCTTTTGTCTAATCTACACGTGACATAGGAAGGCAAATGGGCGTGGCCCATTTGACGCCGCTTAAATAACGCGCTTTGATAGAGCCCAACTGCAGGCACGTCAAGTTGTAATATAGTCTCGGAAGTCCGAGTGTCGAACCACAGGGATAAGTGAAAAGGAATGGAATGGATTACGGATTAAGTGGTTTTCAGATTTTGTGTGAGTTGGATTTGTTATAGAGCAACGTAAATGTAAAACAGTTTGAAAATTAATAAGAAAGCACTAAGGTAGGTGGAGGTTGGTTACGATTTAAGAGACGGTGATCGATAGCTCATACAAAGATTTCAACACAAGGTTTCTCAAGATAAGGGGAATGTTGGTGTATCTCTCAATAGCAAAGGGTGCGACGCTAGGCGCCTCATTCCCGGATTGAAGCTATATCAAGAGAGAAACAAACAACATTCCACCAAAGACGAGGTTATCGTTCCTATCTCTTAGCTACGGGTGCGAAGCAAGGCAACCCATTCCCGATGAAGCTAATCCGAGATAGATATGACAAACTCATCATAAAAAGATTTAACATAAAGCAAGTGTATGCAATCTCATGATTTAAAGAATGAAAATTAGAAAGTGAATCATAACAATGAAACGGAATGAAGTTTATGAGATAAATTAGTCAACTCATCGTTTATCACTTATGGTAGAAAATAAAAAGTCTAAATATCACATAAAGTGTAAGAAGCACTCAATATATCAATAAATGAATCAAAGATAAGCTAAACAAATTTGAAATCCATCTATGGAGTTTTAAGAACTATTCATAATTTCTATGAAGAGGGAAAAACTCCATGGATGGGGGAAAGAGACTACAAGCTTTCTAGAACCATATAAATATGTTGTATGTTCATTAACAACCAAGAACTAAATATGCAAGGCATATAAAGTCTTGACTTAATATGAAAATACCTAGAAAGCATGAACTAATGGAAGAAATGGTGAAGAAGAAGAAGATTCACAAATATTTATCAAACTTTAAACATGGATTGAGCCATTAATCACCAAAAATCATATCGCAATCAACCTCCGTAACCTTAGTAATAGACTAGTCCATAATAGATGCAAGAACAAATATTATAGAAGAGGAAATCATTCTTACAAATCAAAATACTTACAAGGAAAAATGAAGAACAAAAATGAACAAGAGCTCTCCCTTCTCTCTAGAACTTGTAAGTGTGTAAAACTAGATAATGATCTACCTTCTATCTCCCTAGACTAAACAATAGCTAAAAGAGTACTTAAATTAATAAACTATCCAAGGGAAAATATCTAGGAACAAGTTTCCCCAAAATAAGGCTAAAAGCAAAAGATAGTTGAAACAATAGCTAAAAGAGTACTTAAATTAATAAACTATCCAAGGGAAAATATCTAGGAACAAGTTTCCCCAAAATAAGGCTAAAAGCAAAAGATAGTTGGTGCACTCGCGGGGTCATGATCGATCATGGCTTTGCCCATGATCGATCATGGAAGTGTTCTGCCAGAAATTTTGCAAGCCATGATCGATCATGGGTCTGGAACTTGTTCACTCAGCACTTTGCAAGCCTCCGAGCTCACTCTTGATCAATCTACACAACACCATTGTACTCCAAACCTACAAACACATGGAATACTACAAAATACACACCAACTTGGGCCATGTTATATACAACACTCGCCAAGGCACTAATCTCAAGATAAGTGGATAATTAGGCAGAATCAAAGCAACAAACGCGTCAAGCGACTCCGGGAAGGAGCTTAGACATGACAATATTATGCGTTTATCAACTCGCCTAAACTTATCTCTTACTAGTCCCTTAGCAAGACAAAAATATAATAATTATAAAAAGCACTACGCTATACAAAAAAATTGTTAACTTCTAAGTTCCCAAAGAAGACGAGTTGCATCTCGTGAAGGTTTTTAGAAATGATACCTACAAACATCAGAAGCTTGATCGTGATGAACGATGAGAATGAAGATTCACGTTTCAATTTGCAAAGCAAAAGGCATTACTATCAATTTTTCAGAACGACGGACTTTTGAATGATCATCTAATTCGCCTATCTCCTTTAGAACACAATCCCATATTCTCCAATGCTCACATACTAGACTTCGATTCAAACAATTCAATATAAACACAAAGAGTCATAATCATTCAAGAAGGAAGAGAGAACTTTTTCAAAAACAAAAGCTCCGAGATTTGTCAATTCTAAGCACTTTCTTTATCTTTTACTTGGAAGTTCTGCTAAATTAGATCAGGGTAGTTTTCATCTCTATGGGGGGGCAGCGGTCTCACTTATCAAATTTTCTCATAACTGCTCATTCATTGGAGCTTGAAGGAAGCTATTCACCCTTTCCCATATGGTAACCTTTACCCATCCGTAATATTAGACAAAGAGACTTAAGATTTAGTCAAGTGAAGCTTTAAGTCAATATTAGGATAAAAGTCATCCAAGTTATCAAAGTGCTATGCTTTTGTCCTCTCATTGGAGGATCTTTTTGAAAGAGCTTCCATTATTTTTGGACAAAATTCCTCTTCTCTCAATGAAAATAAATCTAAGTGTTATTATCGACTTGGAAACAACCAAAGCAATCTAGCATGTGGAACAAGAGAATATAACGGGATATGAGACTAAGTGGAGCAAGGCAATTTAGATTATCATTCAAATTCCTATCTGAATCAAAGAATCCATGCCAAACGCTTATGAAACAATAGTCTTCATTTGAACAAAAACTCAATCAATCATCAATTTTCAAACTTCTCAAAAAAAAAAATTGGAATACAACTCTTCTACTCATGCGACGAACAATAGCAAGCCAAACAAAATAAACACAAAATAACGTACCCCCCTCAACCTGAAACACACATTGTCCTCAATGTAAAGAGTAAAATAACAACGCACGGAAGGGCTACTTTGGCTTTGCTTTCCATGAGACAAAAATAAGAGATAAACAAAAACTATTCACAAAACAGGTTAGAATTAGAATTCAAAAGCAAAGACCATAACATTCAACCATTAAAACTAAGTTCTAATGTTAACGTTCAGTCTAAATTCTAATACAACCCAAAAGAAAATAAAGTAAAACTAAGCATAAATATAGTTAATTAAAGAGTTTTCAGGATTAACAAATATCATCACATGTCAGGAGGTGGGGGAAAACGGCCATAGAACTCCTCGAATTGACGGCGTATAAAATCCTGTTGAGCCGCCATATGAACTTCCACCCTAGAAGCAATCTCCGCTTCCATATGATCTTGGCGGACCAGTATATCATCCACCCTCGAATTAAGAGCATCAAACCCAGCGTGCATCGTGGCATTCATTTGCTCAAATTGCTCTCTCAAAAATGTCAAATTATCGTCCACAGGTCCCGTACTTACTCTTCTTCTTCTTCTTGAAGGACCCGGGACGTCCGTTCCCGCTTCTTCTAGTGCTTCTTCCTCGGACTCGACTGGTGGAGGTGCAGCCGAGGAACTTGGCCTGTTTCTGAGTTGGCCAGCGGCTTTAGCTTGGGTGGACCTGTTTATCGGGGCCCGCTGGATCTTTCTGATATCGGCATCCCATTCTTGGACACCCGCTTCCAAGCAAATGCAGGTCAACAGCACACCAAACTTGATTGTTTCGTTATGGGCTACCGTGTCATAGACTTTCATGATTTTAGGCATAATGTAGCGAACCAAACAACACGGCCTATTTTGAGCAATGATATATAACACATAGGCATGATAGGTGTACAAATATTGAATGTGCAAGGTGGGATCTAACGCATTGGCTACAACAAGCCACAGGGTCCTGAATTGTGGTGCTAAATTGTTCCTATCGAATTGCGTGCCAATCCAAGTCATTGGACGACCGGCTAAGAACGTAGCGAACTCGTCATCAGTGGGGTATACAATACGGGTTGAATGAGGGAGGTCATAGCTGCCATCCGACAATGCCGGAATCCCCGTCACTCGACTAACTACCTCGAGGTTGAACGGTATAGTCCTCCCACGCACGTGGGCAACATAAGCATAAGCAGCATTGGGCACACGCACCAAGCTTGCAACGAATTCACGACATAGAGTGAGATTGCATTGGTTACCTGTTTGTCGCAAATATTGCACCCACCCCTTGTGTCGCTCGAATGCTCCCATTTGCGGGAAATCATCTAATGCACCAATAATGACGGGCCTCTCGATCATCACAGCCCGGTTCCTGAAAGCATAACTCCACCAATCGTACTCCTGACGGCTACGAAACCCGCGTTACCCACCCCTCGCGGCTTGAAGCTCTTCTGGCTTGTTAACTGGAGCAATGGCAGTCATTGATGTGGGGAGAGGGGAGAAATATAGAGAAATTTCGAAATTTTGGGGAATAGGGCTCGAAATTGGGGGTTTGGGGTTTTTAGAGAGAGAAAGAGGTGTTGATGATAGATTGGTGTGGAGTTTGGGGGTGAAATTGAGGGTTTATGGAGGTGGAAAGGCTAGGGGAGGGTTTGATTTGATGAAGAATGAAGGTTTGGAGAAGGGAGATGGAGAGAAATGGGAGTTAGAGAGAAGATGGGGCACGATTTTGGGCAAAAAGAAACGGCTGCTCTGTTTTAAATGGGACCATGATCGATCATGGCTTTGCCCATGATCGATCATGGAAGTCCACTGCCGCAGGAAAAGTTCACCATGATCGATCATGGCTTTGCCCAAGATCAATCATGGAAGTCCACTGCCTCCCAATTTTATTTCCATAATCGATCATGGCTTTGCCCATGATCGATCATGCCTTCAACAAACATTCTCCCATGAATTTTCTTCACTTGAAACACCTTTCCATTCCCCTCAACTTGGTCTGGTTCGATCCAATTTCACCCGCACCTCCGAAACAAATTCCTGAAACTCAAAAATTCTACAAAAAACATTATTTACACAATCGACCTATGCTTGTTAGGCATAGTCGGGTCTTCAAGAGGGATGGACTCCTCTCGATTTGGGAATTCCAAAAATGGCTTTAAACGTTGTCCATTAACTTTGAAAACATAGCCAGTTTTGGGATCCTCAACTTGCACAGCCCCAAAAGTAAATACATGACAGACAATGTATGGGCCGGTCCAACGAGACTTCAATTTCCCGGGGATGAGATGCAAACGAGTATCATAAACAAGAACTTTGTGCCCAAGTTTGAATTCTTTCCTTAAAATAGATTTATCATGAAAGATTTTGGCACGTTCCTTGCTTATCTTTGCATTATCATATGCATATCTTCTTAATTCCTCGATTTCAGCAATTTGCAACTTACGGTCAAGCCCGGCTTTTTCAAAATCACAATTAACCATCTTAGTTGCCCAGTATGATTTGTGTTCCAACTCTACTGGCAAATGACATGGTTTTTCGTACACCATACGATAAGGGGACATATCTAGAGTTGTTTTGTACGCAGTACGGTAAGCCTAAAGTGCATCGATCAGTCTTAATGACCAATCCTTGCGGTTCGGGTTTACCGTTTTCTCTGGAATCTGTTTGATTTCCCTATTTGCCAGCTCGGCTTGACCGTTAGTCTGAGGGTGATAAGCGAGCGATACTTTATGGTTTACACCATACTTTTGCATTAATGATTGAAATGGTCTATTGCAAAAGTGAGTACCGCCATCGCTTATATTGCCTTAGGAGTGCCAAAGTGTGCAAGAATGTGTTCTTTCAGAAATCGGATCACCACTTTGTGATCATTTTTCTTGCATGCTTGGGCTTCCACCCATTTTGAAACATAATCTACAGCAACTAAAATGTACAGATTACCGTAGGAGGATGGGAACGGTCCCATGAAGTCGATGCCCCAGCAATCGAAGATTTCAATCATCAGGATGGGATTGAGTGGCATCATGTTCCTCTTAGAGATCCCTCCAAGCATTTGGCATCTTTGGCATGCCTTGCAAAAGCGTTGCGCGTCCTTAAAGAGCGACGGCCAGTTCAATCCGCTTTGCAAAATCTTAGCGGTTGTCTTCTTTGATGAGAAATGTCCTCCGCAAGCTTCAGAATGGCAGGAAGACAGAACTCTCTCCACTTCTTGGTCTGGAATGCACCTTCGGATAATTTGATCCGCACAATATTTAAATAGGTACGGTTCATCCCAATAGAATCGCTTCACTTCACTCAAGAACTTCTTTCTATCTTGTGCGCCCCATGCTTTTGGTATCTTGTCGGTTACAAGATAGTTTACAATGTCGGCATACCATGGGAGTGTCGAGATTGCCAACAGTTGCTCATCCGGGAACGAATCTTGGATCGGGCTTTCTTCAATGTAGTTTGTAAAAGTCAGACGAGACAGATAATCGGCTACCACGTTCTCGACTCCCTTTTTGTCCTTGATGCTCAAATGAAATTCTTGCAATAGGAGTATCCACCTCAAAAGCCGCGGCTTGGCATCTTTCTTTGTGAATAGATACTTCAATGCCGCGTGATCCGTGAAAATCACAATTGGCGATCCTATCAAATAGGATCGAAACTTGTCTAGGGCGAAGACAATTGCTAGGAGCTCTTTCTCTGTCGTGGTGTAATTCATCTGTGCATCATTCAAAGTTCTACTTGCATAGTATATCACACCCGGTTTCTTGTCTTTCCTTTGACCAAGAATCGCTCCCACCGCATAGTCACTTGCGTCGCACATGAGCTCGAATGGCAAGCTCCAATCCGGTGCCTGCATAATCGGTGCAGTAGTGAGCATATGCTTCAGAGAGACGAAGGCTTCCTCGCACTTGGCATCCCACTCAAAGGGCGCATCCTTGAGAAGTAGATTACACATCGGCTTGGAAATGGAACTGAAGTTCTTGATAAACCTCCTATAAAACCCGGCATGTCCTAGAAATGATCGGACATCTTTGGCATTCTTGGGCGTAGGAAGTTTGGCAATCAAATCGATTTTTGCTTTATCCACTTCAATTCCTTCAGACGAAATGATGTGTCCCAAAACAATTCCCTTGGTAACCATAAAATGGCACTTCTCCCAATTCAATACCAATTGTTTTTCCACGCATCTTCCCAAAACCTGTTCCAAGTTAGTCAAGCAATTGTCGAATGACTTACCATAGACGGTAAAGTCATCCATAAAAACTTTCAAAGTCCTTTCCACCATATCGCTAAAAATACTTAGCATGCACCGTTGGAAAGTGGCCGGTGCATTACATAAACCAAAGGGCATTCTTCGATAAACGAAGGTGCCAAAAGGACATCTAAAGGTGGTTTTTTCTTGATCATCTAGGTCAATCTCAATTTGATTGTACCCGAAAAAACCATCGAGTAAACACTAATATTCGTGGCCCGCTACCCTCTCTAGAGTTTGATCCAAAAAGGGGAAGGGGAAATGATCCTTACGAGTTGCCTCATTGAGTTTACGGTAGTCAATACACATTCGCCACCCGGTGATTACTCTTTGCGGAATCAACTCGTTTGATTCGTTTTTGACTACCGTAAGACCTGATTTTTTCGGTACCACTTGAGTTGGACTAACCCATTTACTATCCGAGATCGGATAGATGATCTTTGCGTCCAACAATTTCAACACCTCGTTCCTAACCACTTCTTGCATGTTAGGATTCAACCGGCGTTGAAATTGTCTCGATGTTTTTGCCCCATCCTCTAAATGAATTTTATGCGTACAAATCAAAGGGCTTATACCTTGAAGGTCGGCAAGAGTCCAACCAAAAGCTTTTTTGTATTTACCAAGCAGATTAACCAATCTTACCTCTTGTTCATCCGAGAGATCGGACGAAATGATGACGGGGTAAGTGTCTGAAGCTCCTAAGAAGGCATACTTCAAGTTGCTAGGCAATAACTTGAGATCCATTTGTCCTTCAAGCTTTTTGATGGGAGATTGTGTGTTTTCCTCTTTTTCCGAGAATTCAACCTATTTGTCAGACAAAGAAAACACTTGCATACAATCCTCGGGGTCATCAGAAGTGGTTAGATAACCTTCCGTTGACTCTGATTCAAAATTTGCCACAAAGTGGTCTTGGATACATGACTCTATCATGTTCACGTGTTCATTCTCCTCATTATCATCGTCATCTCTTTGATTGCTCAAAGAGAACACGTTTAGCTCTAGAGTCATGTTTCTAAAAGTTAACTTCACGATTCCGTTCTTGCAATTTATTATAGCATTAGAAGTGGCAAGAAATGGTCGTCCGAGGATAACCGGAATCTCGTTAGCAGGATTTGACACTGGTTGCATGTCGAGGATGATAAAATCAACCGAAAAATAGAACTTGTCGACTTGGACAAGTACATCCTCGACTATCCCTCTCGGGATCTTTACGGATCGGTCCGCCAATTGAATAGTAACCCTCGTGGGTTTCAACTCTCCTAACCCCAATTGTTGATATACCGAGTATGGGAGCACATTCACACTTGCTCCCAAATCTAACAATGCATTCTTGATCCTACAATTTCCTATGACACACGAAATTGTGGGACACTCGGGGTCTTTGAACTTAGGGGCTCTTGTGCCTTGCATGAGGGAGCTCACTTGCTCCGCCATAATGGCCTTTTTCTTGACATTCAACCTTCGTTTGGTAGTACATAAGTCTTTGAGGAACTTAGCGTACGAAGGTATTTGCTTGACCGCGTCAAGCAATGGAATGTTGATTTTCACTTGCCTAAAGACATCCAAGATCTCGGTGTTAGATTTGAATGGTTGGTTCAATCTCTCCGAAAATGGGACTTTGATCCCATTTTTGATCTTTTCGAGATCCTCCTTCCTTTGTCTCTCTTCCTCTCTCTTCTTTTCTTCACTCACAACCTTCTTAACACCCGAAGGCTCAACTATGTCCGCCACCTTGGGGGTTTTAGGAACAATAGTCTTGTCTACCTCCTTCCCACTCCTCAGGATCGTGATAGATTTGAGTTCTTCTATCTTGGTGCTAGACTCTCCTCCCTCTATGACTTGAACTTGCCCTCTAGGATTAACTAAAGGTTGAGAGGGGAATTTTCCCTTCGCTTGAGTAGCTAGGGCGGTGGTGAGTTTAGACATTTGAGTTTTTAACTCACCTACATCACGATCCGTTTTGTCCACAAATGACCTCAACAAAGCTTCCAAGTTTTGGTTGGAATTTTGATTCTGAGGTGGAACAAAAGAGTTTTGAGGTTGTTGTTGCCTTTGGTTCTGATGATATTGGTTGTGGTTCTGACTTTGATTTCCTCCCCAACTGAAATTGGGGTGATTCTTCCATCCCTCATTGTACCTTTGAGAGTAAGGATCATTTTGGTTACGATTATGGTTGCTATTTTGGTTGTACTGGTGCAAAGCATTGACTTGGGCGGGATTTTTGAGGACTTCCCGAAAAGCGGAAATGGTAGGACAATCCTCAGTAGTGTGTCCTGAATTTTCACAAATGACACACAACTGACTCGAGGATACTACGTTGACCTCCTTAAGCTTACTTGCTTTCATTGCCTCTACTTTCTTAGACAATTGGAATAACCTCGCCCCCATGTCATCCTCTTTGGACACTTGGTACAACCCACCCCTTCCTTGAGTTTTGGCTTTGGGTTCCTCGGAATAGGTGTTCCAATTTTGAGCACCTTCCGCTAATTCATCAAAATACAATAAAGCCTCCTCGGGATTCTTACTCAAGAATTTGACCATTACACATGGTCTCAACAAACGTACGCATATCAGGGGTGAGAGATTCATAGAAAAAACTAACAAGGCTCCACATTTCGTGACCATGGTGAGGGCATGCGTTTAGAAGTTCCTTGTATCTTTCCCAACACTTATAAAAAAGTTTCATTTTCTTGTGGCGAAAAATTGGATATCGCCCTTCTTAAAGCATTGGTTCTATGAACGGGAAAGAATTTTTTTAGAAATTCCACTTGAAGCTCTTGCCAAGACCGAATTGATTGCGGTCTTTGAGCATTTAACCAAATTTGTCCTTTGTCTTTTAGGGAGAAAGGGAAGAGTTTTAAACGCATGACATCCTCGTTAACATTTGCCTCACGAAATGTGGAGCACACTTCTTCAAAGTCTTTCAAATGCAAGTATGGGTTTTCCGACTCCATACCATGAAAGGAAGGGATATGTTGAAGCATACCTGGTTTGAACGAGAACGCACCGGCTTGTCCGGCCAGAAGGACAATGCATGAATTCGATTTTGTCCGAGGCGGTTGAAGGTAATCCCTCATGGTCCTAACGGGAGGAACATTGTTGGCACATTCCTTGATTTGCCATTCTTGGCGAAGGAGGCGGGCTTATTCTTGGCGATCGAGGAGGGCTTATTCGAATGTCCACGAACAGTTGCCCTTGCATGGGCTTGGAAAGCAATTCGAATAGCTCCTTGGAAAATCTATAAATTCAAACAAAAATAAGGGAGAAAAAATAAATTAATTAAAGGGAGAGATACTCACAGAGAATGGTTTTATACAAAACCCGAGATCCGCCTTTTGCCTTGTCCCCGGCAACGGCGCCAAAAACTTGACGCCGCTTAAATAACGCGCTTTGATAAAGCCCAAGTGCAGGCACGTCAAGTTGTAATATAGTCTCGAAAGTCCGAGTGTCGAACCACATGGATAAGTGAAAAGGAATGGAATGGATTACGGATTAAGTGGTTTTCAGATTTTTTGTGAGTTGGATTTGTTGTAGAGCAACGTAAATGTAAAACAGTTTGAAAATTAATAAGAAAGCACTAAGGTAGGTGGAGGTTGGTTACGATTTAAGAGACGGTGATCGATAGCTCATACAAAGATTTCAACACAAGGTTTCTCAAGATAAGGGGAATGTTGGTGTATCTCTCAATAGCAAAGGGTGCGACGCTAGGCGCCTCATTCCCGGATTGAAGCTATATCAAGAGAGAAACAAACAACATTCCACCAAAGACGTGGTTATCGTTCCTATCTCTTAGCTACGGGTGTGAAGCAAGGCAACCCATTCCCGATGATGCTAATCCGAGATAGATATGACAAACTCATCATAAAAAGATTTAACATAAAGCAAGTGTATACAATCTCATGATTTAAAGAATGAAAATTAGAAAGTGAATCCTAACAATGAAACGGAATGAAGTTTATGAGATAAATTCGTCAACTCATCGTTTATCACTTATGGTAGAAAATAAAAAGTCTAAATATCACATAAAGTGTAAGAAGCACTCAATATATCAATAAATGAATCAAAGATAAGCTAAACAAATTTGAAATCCATCTATGGAGTTTTAAGAACTATTCATAATTTCTATGAAGAGGGAAAAACTCCATGGATGGGGGAAAGAGACTACAAGCTTTCTAGAACCAAATAAATATGTTGTATGTTCATTAACAACCAAAAACTAAATATACAAGGCATATAAAGTCTTGACTTAATATGAAAATACCTAGAAAGCATGAACTAATGGAAGAAATGGTGAAGAAGAAGAAGATTCACAAATATTTATCAAACTTTAAACATGGATTGAGCCATTAATCACCAAAAATCATATCGCAATCAACCTCCGTAACCTTAGTAATAGACTACTCCATAGTAGATGCAAGAACAAATATTATAGAAGAGGAAATCATTCTTACAAATCAAAATACTTACAAGGAAAAATGAAGAACAAAAATGAACAAGAGCTCTCCCTTCTCTCTAGAACTTGTAAGTGTGTAAAACTAGATAATGATCTACCTTCTATCTCCCTAGACTAAACAATAGCTAAAAGAGTACTTAAATTAATAAACTATCCAAAGGAAAATATCTAGGAACAAGTTTCCCCAAAATAAGGCTAAAAGCAAAAGATAGTTGGTGCACTCGCGGGGCCATGATCGATCATGGCTTTGCCCATGATCGATCATGGAAGTGTTCTGCCAGAAATTTTGCAAGCCATGATCGATCATGGCTTTGCCCATGATCGATCATGGGTCTGGAACTTGTTCACTTAGCACTTTGCAAACCTCCGAGCTCACTCTTGATCAATCTACACAACACCATTGTACTCCAATCCTACAAACGCATGGAATACTACAAAATACACACCAACTTGGGCCATGTTAGATACAACACTCGCCAAGGCACTAATCTCAAGATAAGTGGATAATTAGGCAGAATTAAAGCAACAAACGCGTCAAGCGACTCCGGGAAGGAGCTTAGACATGACAATATTATGCGTTTATCACCATTAACATGAAAGCTGCGCATGAATTAATGGTGTTGGGCACGTTGGTTTTCTTAAAATAAGAAAACTTTGATTTTTCAACCTTTTCTTTTTTATTTATTTAATAAAAAATCCTTTTAATCTTTTTTTTTCTTTTTACTTTATTTTGTCCTATTAAATTCGTTTGGACATTAATTTGACTCAAATTTTAGAAGTAACTTTATAAAACATGTCAAATATAAAAAAAAATATGAAAAATAAATTTTTCGAATGACAACAAAACTCGGTAAAAATGCTAAAAAATAGATTTGACTCAAAAGACTTTTAAATTTGAATTTTAAGCTCGAATACCACTTATATTTTGAATCAAACCATAAACTCAACTTACATTAGGTCCTGAATTGTGTGCGGTATATCTGGTAAGTTGGGCGAGCTTCCGTTAATTATTGTGTCTTCAAATTTTTAATTCGACTCAAACAATTACAACGAAAAAGTGTTCTTGTCATCAGAATCAAGCTAACTAAAAATATAAATCTAACACTTTTATGATGTTTGGCTGATCTCCTTCTCAAGGGAAGAATGAAGGCTCCATTGCCTTGTGTATTTTAGAGTGATAAGTTTTTATTTTGCACACCCTCTAAAATATTTTCTAGAAAATTCAAGATTTTATCATCCCTTGATAAAGGAATAAGGTTTGAGTACAATTTTATTTTATTTTCTACTGAAACTCAAGTTAGAGTTAGATTTGTATTCTAGTGCATAGTAGAAATTGAGCAGGTGTTGATTCATTGTGTTTTCTTTAGATGGGGATAAATTGGATGCTTACTAGTTTAAAACATCTCCAACATTTCTCTCTACTTTAGACAGTGTCTTTTGATTTTTGTAGAGCAATCTTTTGGATTAATTTTGGTTTCAAATAGTAATTGCTGTGAAATGCTGACTAGTATTAAACATGTGGGACCATTTTCCGTGAACCAGTTTAGACTGGACATTAGTATTGAGTTGACCTAAGGTTAAAAAAAGGTTATTTATTTGATAAGAAGCTTAAAATAATATCCCCAACTACTTATGATCACTTTTTTCAGAGGAAATTAAGATGCTGTACAAAATTAGTTCTCTTATTCTACTCATAAATATCTTGGTTGCAGGATATTTTATCCCATTTGCAGCATCACGAAGAGGTAATTAACTTTTCTACCTTACACAATTCACTCACAATATTATTTTTGTTTTTCTGTTCCTTATTCTTTTATTATGGTCACCATTTATTGCATGGCATTCGCATATGTTTTAGTATATAGACTAGAGGAATGAAAAAAGGCAAATTAGTGGCGAACTTTATAGTTGAGAGTATGATTTCCCCACATAAAACCACATTCTGCTGGAAAATTAATGATTGCCACAAAAAAGTTGGATATTGTACATTATTTTTGGCCAAAATGTGACTAAACAAAAATTTTGCCACTACATCTTCGGCATCGTATTTTTTCGCTCATGAAGATGATGAATCTATGTGTTTGGAGCCAAAAAAATTGAGGAATAAAAAATTCGCCACCAAATGTGATGAAGTTAGAAAGATGTTTGCCACTAAAGAAATAAGTAATTAGTGACAGAATTTGGCGAAGCAATTCTATGGGTTCATAGTACTTAAGGTTAATGATAAAAATGTTACATTAAGATACATTTGACTCTTTAACAATTTTTTTTTTCAATTACAACAAGATATGAACCCTCTTAACCCATTTTAAATGCCGGCTAGGTAGCCAACACTTAAGGGGTTCAACAATTTCTTATATATATAATTTGACATGGGAAAGAATCGTAAGTGGACCATCTTTTTGGTCCTTAAATGTGAACCGATATTTTTGGTACTCAATACATTTAGCACCTTCTAATAATGAAAGTTCATATCAATTGTGTAGAAGATACAATGACTACGAGCAGTTCAAGACAAATTGATGATTGACCGTTGTGGACTTTAAATTTTTTTGATTTGAGACGGAGACAAAAAAGTTATATTTTATGATTAGTGCGTTATTAGTAAAATAAAGAAAGGGAAATAGTGTTTTTTTTGTGATGTTCTTAATTTACAATATTAATTTATATTAGACTTTTGTATTTATGTTATTATTAGAGCAATTTTTTAAGTCCAATTGCCTCATTGTATAATATTATTTTGTATTGTAATATCTCCGACATTTCTCCCAGAGTATCTTTTGATTTTTTGAGAGCAATCTTTGGGAGTAGCTGTGAAATGCTGACTACTATTAAATATGTGGGACTGTTTTAAGTGCGCCAATTTAGACCGGAAATTAAGTATTGAGCAGGCTTTAGATTTTAGCTTGGTTAGCATTAAGAAGGTGGTATATAGTTTAAGGTGTTTTAATTTTATCTGAGGGTTTGCATTGATTTCTTGTTTTTGTCTTTATTGATTTCTTTGGAAACATATGTTGATTTTTAAAGAAACATAATTAAACTTTTTAATTAGTTATGTTTTTAAATAATTATTATATTAATGGTTTTATGTGAAACATGACTAAAAGCATTTTCAATGAAATAACTAAAATAAAATAATTGAACTATTTTTTAATTATTTATTTAATAAATTATTAAAATTAACAACTAAACTAAAACGTTCAATAAGTTCGTTACTAATTTTATTAAAAATTATTAATTATTATTACCCAAAGACAAACAAAAGAAGGCTAAAATTATTGTTTCCTGCTGTATAATATTATTTTGTATTAAAATATCTCCTACATCTTTCTCAGAGTATCTTCTGATTTTTTAGAGGAATCTTTGACTACTATTAAGCGTGTGGGGCCATTTTCTGTGGACCAATTTAGACTGGAATTTAAGTATTGGGAAATTAAGTATTGAGTTGAGATAAGGGAAAGAAAAGATTACTTATTTGACGAGAAGTTTAAAATAATATCACCCATCAATTATATATCATCACCATACACGAGAGAGAGAATTGGTGTTTTCTGAGAGGAAATTAAGATGAAGTTGTACAAAATTAGTTCTATGATTCTTCTCATAATTTTCTTGGTTGCAGGATACATGATCCCATTTGCAGCACCACAGAGAGGTACTCAACTCTTTTACCCTACACAATTCACTCACAGTATTATTTTTTATTTATTTGCTCCTCGTTCAATTATTCTCACCGTTTACATGATATTCAGATTTGTTTTAGTATATGAAGTACAAGAAAAAGGCTAATTAGTGGCAAATTTTATAGTCGAGTGTATAATTTCCTCACTCAAAAGCATTTTCTACTGTAAAATTAATGATTGCCCCAATTTTTTTTTGTTATTGTTTACATCATTTGTAGCGAAAATGCCACTCGCCACAAATTTTGCCACTACAAACATGGTGCGGATTTTTTTAGCACAAGCCAGAAAAATTATGCGTTTGGCAATTTAAGTTATTGAATCCATAGTTGGTATGGTAAATTACCCATAGCCGAGGTAGCTAAATAGCCAAAATTACCTCTATATGGTAGAGAGAGACCAAACTTATTATATGTTTAAATTTTTACTCACATGTGTGACTCAAACTTGTAACAGCCATAAGAGCAAATTTACTTGTAAAAAAAATAAATAATAATGTGCCCTACTTGTATGAGTCATATGAATGTAGTTTACTTGTATGGATCATGTTATATTTTATTTTTTTAAGCTATAAATTTAAATGGATTGGCGCTCCCATATGGCTATTTTTTATGCTATATCCTATGCAACCACTCAAAAAACTTAGTCTGCGTATTTGCATGTTTGTATCTAAGTTGAATTGGTTCAGTGTGGATGTTCTTATAGAGTGTGTCGCTATAACAGAACAATTCTAGTAATTTCTCATTATACTCCAATAATTTCTTTTTTAAATTCCTATGTAAACACAAACACAATTTATACGAATTTGACATTACACGCATGTATATATACACAGCATCTAGTTAAATGTAAATGCTTGAATATTTTTTTATGGCATACTTAGAATTATATATATGCATCACGAGCTCAGTTTAATATATTTTGAGAAGTAACGTTTTTCGATGCAAGCTATGTTCCACAATATAATTTTTCCCCCTTGTTTGTTTTCAAAGTTAATGGCTGTTGCATTAGGAGGATATTTTAGGAAAGTGCATATTATTATTTTACTTTGATTTTTCATTTTTTAGTGTATGTTTGGTGTTATGTGAATTAGCGGCGGTTTATCGATACCACATAATTTTCTGTGGTTTGTAATTAGTTTGTTTTTCTATCTTCAATAATTTTGATTGTGTCAATTTTTTCGTTTGTTATATGTATCAAAGATTCTAATTGAAAGTTAGTCCTGTCTAGATTCTCCAACATAATGGAGGATGGGTATGTCACCAATCATACAATGGAATATAATATCTATATTATAAAACACTATCTTTAACCTAAATTTTCTACAAAAAGTATAAGAATCTAATGGTTAAAAATACACATGTTATGGTATGCATTAGTTCTATACCCGGATGAGTTTTATACACACATCAAGATGTCACATCGAAGTTAAAACACTCACATCAATAATATACACGCAATAAACTCTCACATATTAATAATTTTGTTTACATTAAAAATGACATAATTTAAAATAATTCAAAATTTCATAAAAAAAAAATAATATTTAAAATCTACTAATCAAGATTAATTAAACAAGATCCATCATGACTATACAATTATGCGAAAAAAAAAATCAGAAAAAATAATTGTGTAACATTTAAGGACGCACGTTATGTGTTTGTATATTATTAGTCATTTCAATATGTCATTTTTATGACGTACATTACGTGGTTGGATTATAATTAAAAGATTTTTTAACAAATTAAAAACAAGTCGGTCTAATCCGGTATACTTTTAGTTTTTTCAGCATGAAGATATATTGAACTTACGTTTCAATTACTCACAACATTAAATTAGACTATACAATGGACTCAAAATAGACTGGTTGATTTTTTCGATTTAAATTCGTCACACATTAATTTTTTTATCTTATTATTATATTTTTTTTTATTTCACCGTGCCATATGACACGAGTATACCCTAGTATATACATATATATAAAGTTTACATCTTACCCTTATTTGGCATGCACCTAATTGGTTGGCGCCCCTTGCCACATGGTACTCTAGGATACACAATAGCATCCTCTACACACACTTGTCTATTTAGTAATTCCAGGGCTGCTAGACCAATTTTCTCAGGCACTAGGGATCGATACCCGCCATTATTATCCTAAAGAAGTCATTTTTCAAAAACTTTGTAGTGTGGGAGGGGCACAAACTACCTTCTATGCCCTCACCCCATATAAATCCTTCGAATTGTTTAACTTAATAATAAACGGTATCTCTAAGGCCCTAGAAGCGAGTTTGGAGAGAAATATCATAAATAGAATTTTGGGTTTGAAAAGCCCAAACCTTGAGGCTAACAAAATAAGTCAAAGGAAAAGGGAAAGAAAAACAACTTGGAAACTAAGCTGGAAAAGCTCAGACCCAAAACAAAGATAATCAAGAAAATAATTTTAATGGGAAATCTAACAAAGGTTCCAGCAGGTCACAAATAATAACCATTTCCCAACTCTAGAGTTGGGTCCAACTTCGAATTGTTTCACTCAACCTTCGAAACATTAAAAATTGATTAAGAAATGTTTTTTTATCCAATTCTCTAAATCGGTATTTCGTACTTTCGTAGTTCACTTGTTAGATATTGAGATGTGAGTCACATCCTACATGCAAGGGAACATAAAATATATAAAGTTTCCATAATAGCCCTATTTGGTGCTACGCATTTGTTTGGTGCCATGCAAAATACTACTCTAAGGTATCCAATAGAAACTTGTATTCACATTTGTTAGTCATAAAATGGTACTCAAGGGTAATCACAATAGTCTCTTTTATAATTGCAGGACCTATTAGACCGCCTGGTAATGGATGCACTGTAGCAGTTAGTGGATGTAAACCACCTCGAGGAGGTATTCCATAAAATTTGGAAAATTGAATATACAATTATTGTATAAGTAGATGAGGTTCAACGAATTGTACCATATTTATCAATTAAGTAAATCAAAGGCTCAAATAATGGCAATAGCTCTTTTGCTATTTATATTTATATGACCTCTTGTATAAACATGCAATATATCTTAGCCTTTACTTTAATTCATCCCTCCCCTTTGGGAGAGAATTCAGCCAAGCATATTAAATAAAGAACACATTAAAATAAAATCATAATTCACAATTAAAATTAAAATTAAAATTTTTGAATACAAATTGTAGAAAATTAGAAAGCTAAAAAGCGTCCCTATTTATGATGCTCGAAAACTAGCGTGTGCCACACAGCTTTACGTTATCCACTTCTTCTACTTCAATACTGCGGCTGCACGGCAATTAGTATATGGAGGATTTTCTCTCTCTAAAACTCTCTAATAATATCTATATTCTAACAATATATCTCTATCTATTTTTTTTCTATTTTTTTTCTACATTTTTTCTTTATGATTTTAGATGTAGAGAATGGGTATATATATAGGAATAAGAGATAAAAGTTTAAAAGGTTTAGGAAACTAGAATTATAGAAGAAATAACAACTATGAGTTCAATTATGATTATAATTAAGAGAGAATAAGGAGTTGTATTCGAATTAGGAAAGAATATTGAATTGGAACATTCTTTCTCCTTTATCTTCCTTTCTGATCTTTAATTGACTTATTCCACCTTTTTAGACTTTTTATCATAATTTTCTTCTTCCCTATAAAAAGACAAAATAAATATTATTCTTCTATAATTTAAGCATTAATTATATACTAAAAAAATATTATTTACCGGTTTAAATTACACCATCTATGTACCTCTAAAACTCACATGAGATTTAAGATAAAGTTAATGGCCGGCCATTAATAGCGCAAACTAGCATAACCAAGTCCGATATCACACATTGTGTGAGTTACAATGGAAGTTTGATCAAGGGAGCTAATTCAAGTCTTAATCCATTGTGGTTCTCTCAAATGGAATTTGTTAACATTAAATATAGTTTAATGTTTGGAATATTACTACTTCTATTGCACAATTTAAATTGCCTTATCGTATTTTGTAATATGTTTTCAAATTAATCTTTTGTAGGTTTTCAAGTTCGAATATTCTAAATCACAATCCCTGTCTTTTATTTTTATTAAACCTACCACAAATCCACATATCTTTAAAATTAATCCATCTTCTTAAATCATCTCTCTCATCTAAACCCATCTATCACGTAAATTCACTAAACCACCGTCATTGCCACCGATGAACCTCCACCGCCACCACCACTTCCTTTATTTATTCAATTTTATTTCTTCCACTCTCTCTATCTAATTCTAAACTTGAAACAAATCTTCCTCCTCCTCCTCCTAAAATTCAAAAAATTAAAGGATTTTTCAACATAAACGATTTTGAATTCGAAAATTGGGTACCTAAAATGATTGTATTAATGGAAATGATTTTGTATTTGGAAATAAGGTACCAAAATGGGTTAATTGATAAAAAATATTTTGTTTATGAAGATTGCGTACGAAAATGGTTTCATCTATCTCTCTCTCTATATATAAAGGCTTTCATATATCCTTTTCTCTCTTTATGTAGATAAAATCCAAATACAAATTTGGGGATTTATAGAGTGATGAACACTTGAATGTTGGTATATATTTTAGGTTTTGGATTTTTTGTATACATATGCATATACATATACATATGCATGTACATATACATATAGGGAGAGAGAATAAAGTGGCATAAGCTTGAATATACTGAATTCATTAATAATTTTTGAGTAATTTATGTTCTTTTTTTGTACTGATTAAATGAAGAGAGTAATTGCATTTTTAATTTGAGTGATTGTGTTTATAAAGGGGAGTGTGAATTTGTTACAAGTTTAGAGAGAGAGAGAGTAATGAATGAGGGTGAGGTTTTGTTTCTCTATTAAAGAAGATGAACAGTGCATTAAAGAAAATGGGGGGCAAAATGGTCAAACCAAAATTAGATGGAATTGAGTGAAAAAAAAATTAAGAATCGTATTGCCTAAGTTGATTTTAGAGTTTTTATCAAAAATCATTTGATATTTAATAAGTATAATTAAAACCCCAGGTCTAATCAATTTTAGTACTGTTGAAACCTATGTTGTGTTGTCTAACAATTATATCAAGCAATCACACAAAAAGAAATCATACAACGATAGGAATTAATGAGGTGTAAGCTAATCATCAGGACTAACCGATTGTGCTTCACTATGATCAAAACAGAATTACAAACTCGATGATTTATAAAAATTGCTTCCCCACAATTTATGCAATAGTCCCGTCAATCCTTTGAATGTAGAATCCGACCGAAGTTAGCTTGGTGTAGCGCTTTCTGCTTTTCCCGACATACCCATCGCATATAACTTGATCACAATCTTTCACCCCCTTCTGCGATCTCCCTTATTGCATCTTAGCCATTTCGCTCACTTCATCTGTAATCGTAACTGAAGATACCCCCGCAGGACCATGAACGTTTGAAACTCTAGTTCTTAAATTTGAAGAACAATAGGATCTACTATGACATGTAAATAAAACTTTAGTGATGTTTCAAAACTTTAAAAAATTGATTCTAGTGTTTGGAATTTTTTGCCTCAAATAGCTCTGTAGAATCATATCTTTTTGACCCAAACCAATGGTTATATTTATAACAAAAATAGAGTCAAAATCTTTTTTGAAATAGGTTAAAAATATTAAAAAAATAATTTTTGAGTTAAAAATTCATGCCCTAAATAATACACTATGAACCGGTACAGGTCTAAAGGTTGGAATAGTCCAAAAATTGGATTACAAATTCATTAGACACTTTTGCGCACGACCGGTACACATTAGCATTAAGTGTACCAATCCACGCTTTACTACGTGTGCAACTTTCTTTCTTGCATCTCCACGTGGTAAATGGTTTGGAAAATCAATTAATATGGGCTTGGCCCATTTATGGAACTGGTTTATCATAGGGTTTTTTGATGACGAGGATTTTAGCATATGGAGATGGCTGAGGAATAAGAGACAAAAATTCTTCGAAGGAGCTAACCATTGGGAATTCTGATTCTGGGTCAGATTGGGATTCCGAAGTGAATTCTTCTTCTGAATCTGGGTTGGAGCTTTGGTCCTGATCAGAATAATGGATTTGCATAATGGTTTTTGGGGAAGCTTCTTCTTCTGCTAAGAGAACTAATTCAATATCATATTATTAGACTTCTGGGTGGTGTTGTTGGAGGAGTACCATAAATGATTCTTTCTTCTTGGTATTTGGACAATTTTTTTACAAAATGACATTTCTTATGACAAATAAAGCATCAATCACCACGTTTTTTTTCTAAAATTGCTTTTCTTGACAAATTTTCACGAATTCTTCTTCTTGAATCGCCTTTGCTTGGAATGTTTTTTATAAAGTTTGTCATCATGGAATTTGTGTTTGGATCGCTTAGAATGCCGGGAATGTTTTCCTTTTCTGTGAGATCTGTAATCGCATTGCTTGTCATTTTTGCATTTAATTTTCATCCAGTCTTTATTGCATGAAGAGGAAATTATGTCAGCATTTTGTTGGATGTTCATCATGAGGGCTTGCTGGTTACGCATACACTCAATAGAATCAACAAACAATTCGTATATATCTGCGAGAGTAAGATATTTTATTTCCAACTTCTGTATCTTCATGAGTTTCTTGGCTTCAACAACAAGCGGATCAGGGAATGAATGGAAAAATATCTGTTTGAGAATGACATCGTCAATTCCACCGAGAACATAAAAGCGTTTGGAAATACGCTCATAATGTTTCTCAAGATATTTGAGGTCAAGTGAACAGCACTTCATATTCAAAAGTTCATCATGCATAATATCTAAATGACGATAGGGCTTGCCAACAAATTCTATGTACATGAGACCTAAGAACTTATCAATAGTTTCTTGCTTCTACAACGTCAATTGCTTGTATTTGCCAAGGGACTGGTACCAATCTTTTAATCTACCTGTTAATCGTGCCAAAAATCTTTTGAAAACTTCTGGTTGGGAATAAGTTTCAAGATCAGTATTAATCCATACTGTAAATTTATCAAATCTGTCACACCATTCTTTTGGAGGAATATCATCAATGGTAAACTACTAATATTTTTCACTGCGTGTGACTTTGGGTAAGGTGTAATCAGCATCACTGGAAGAATCAAATGAAGGGTCTTCAACAATGAGATCATTGGGATTTGGAGGGGTCGGAGGCGGGTCTTGCCTGGGAGGATTTTGCTACTATTGTGCCATAAAAACTTCTTCAAAGTTTTCAAACAAATATGGCTTGTAAGCTTTAACTTCGGCCTATTATTCAGTGCCAAATTTTTTAAAAATAAAGCAATTTGGTTTTCTAGCATGCTTTCTTCATTATGAACAGCAAACATATCCATCTGTCTAGAGGATGCACCATGGGCTGTGTCATTTTCTAGGGCATAGGCTATTGGGTTTGTATTGACGCTTGTGCTTCGAGAAATGGTTTGGAGGGGTTGAATTGTCTGGGTAGGTTGACGATACGTTTTAAGGTACATATCATCGTAGTTGGGGTTTCTGGTGGTTATTTGGGGTAAAGGAGTAGGCTTTTGTTTGGGGTAGGAAGAATATCGGGCTTTGGGTTTGGAGGATTTGGACTTTGGTTTTGGTTCTGGCCATTGAGGAAGTTTTCATCTGGTAGTATCTGCCCATAGGTCTACGCTGTTTGGATTTGTGAGACCTGTAGAAGGGATAGTTCCAGAAGTTAGGCCTGGGAATGAGGGTTTTTGTTCTTGCTGGAGAGCATTCAACTGGGCTTGGAGTGATTTATGTTCTTTTTGCATTTCAGAAAAGTAGGATGACATGGCTGTGAAATCAGTGACAGTATTTGCTAGATGTCGCATTCTTTCATCTATTTGCTTCAATCTACCATGAATTTCAACAATCGAGCTTTCAATTGTTTTTACCTTTGACATTCTTTTTTCAATGTTCTTTGTAGACTTGGCAATCTGGGATAACACAGTATTCTGAGCAACTGCATTTTCTGCTTGCCAATTAAGAGCAGCTTCTGCAGCCATAACTTTTCTCTATTCTCCATTTGCATTGACTGTAGTTGTATTTTTCACCCTCCACATATGCCTGGTGTTTTGGGATTGATTTTAAAAATCTTATATTGGAGGACAAGGATAAGAAACATCTTGTTCTTCTGCTAAGAAACATGAGAGTGGTTCGGGGGTAATCATGGAGGGTTAGAACGAAGATGGTTTTTTGAGAGCTTTGATGGCCTTTTGGGCATATGGGGGGAGACAAGGAAGGTTTTGAGGTTTTGGAGGAGAATGCTTTTGAGGATGAGGTGGAGGAGTGGAACTGGGTGGTTTTAGAGATGGTTCTGGTTGAGGGACGTCGCCATAGGTGACAAAGAAATCAAATTTTCCAGAAGGTTTGCCAAGGAGATCAACTGTGGGATCGCCATTCTCATAGCGTTCTTGTAATTGTTCTTGGGATGATAAGGACTTTCCTTCACTTAACTTCTTTTTTTGCCTATATTGCTTCAATTCTGCTGGGTCCATCTGGCTTTCATAACTAGCTTCTTCACAAGCATCACAATAGCACACACCATTCCAAATGTGGCCATTTGAATTCTTGCCTTTGTAAACCGGGATTCCATCACGATCAAAATACAAAATCTTCATTGGAAGGTTTGTGAATACTGGGTCTGTGGGATAGCACTCAAGAGGTTGAAGCATGTTAATTTCTGTGACAAAGGTATTATTTTGTGGGGAAGGAGCTTTCTTGAAAGAAACTTCAATCTGGCGGTTGGATTTCTTGATATAAATTGGATCAGTGGTTTGTACTAATTCATTGGAGGCTTTTTGATGGAGAATTTCGTAGGATGTCACCCATTTTTCTAGTAACAACTTAATTAATTCTGACCGAGGTAACTGCTTTGGAATATAGCTTACTGTGGGTGCTGCTTTTGAATCAATAGTTAGCATAAGGGCTTCTGCAGTTTCTAAGCCTGGAATACAGAGATCATAAGACTGATTCTGTAAGCGAGAAATCATTTGATGATGGATTGTTGCTGCCAAAGTACCTTCAACCATTGGAACACCAGTAATTTGGACTTGAATCTTCAAGGCTGTTGTCAGATGTTCATCTGAAACAGGGATATTGAAGTTGGGATACAGCATAAAAAACACTGTACCAGCATTGAGAGTAACTTGAACTTTTCCAAGGATAGCCTGCCGGTAGGTGGTCATACGAGAATCAAGTAAAGCTATGTTGATAACAACCGGGAGTCCTTTTCTTCCATGAAAAGTGACAGCAAATCGAATTTCTCTAAAATGCAAATGCGTATAGCCTTGTGTAATAACCATGCGTTGGAAATCCGGAGGAAGTGGTACTCGGTAAAACCTTTCTTCAGAACCAGATAGAACAATCAGAGAGTCAAACTTACTTGCTTGGACATATTCTTTGATTGGGAGATCTGATGATTTGTGGGAAATAAGCTTTTGAATCTGCCGGGTGAAAGTTTTTGGAGTGGATTTAAAAAAAGCATTATATGGATTCACAGTGCATAAATCCGTTTGTGGGATAGTATTTTCATTTGGGATGTGAGAGATTTTATACAGAGACTCAATACTATTTTCAAAACGAGAAGAGGAGGTAGAAGATAAAGAACTAGAACGACTTAATAATGGAGTTTTAGAACTAGAACTAGTATTTTTGATAAAAGACATATTTTTTTTGTTTTAAAAGGTAAGTTCTTTCACCAAAAGATAAAAAATAAAATTATATATGAGTTTAAGCTTCTTCTGAGGATATAATTCTTTCATGCCAAAGAAGACGACCTTAAGAAAACTGTAAAAAATTTCTGCATTTCAAACTACACCATGAGCTGAACACGGCTTCCATTGCCTGTAAAACCTCTAACCTGTCTGTAATGCCTCAAAATTTATTACCTTTCTCAAGAATCATACTTGTTTTCTAAGCATGAACACTTAAGATTTCTGATATGAGAGATCCACTTAGCAATATCTAAGTTTTCTGATGTGAGAGATCCACTTTAGTGGCAGGCACAGAGCATACTTACCATAGATCTGTTAATTATATGACAGTCGTAGAGCATACTTTCAAAAGTATTGTATCTCATACTGGACAGAGTATAATTATCAAACATATTTAAGAAATATTTCATAATCAGAAGCTTGAATCCATAGATAATTTATTTGATCAGTTGGATTAGAATTTAATATAGAAATTTACTCTATAGACATAATCGAACTACCTCTGATACCATATATAGTGATATTCGTAGTTTCGGACTACGCAATACCTTAGCGTGACCTAAAACTTAAGAATCATCAAATAAAATATAAGAAAGAAAACAGCCAAAGAGAAATAATATAATAGTAAAAATGATAGCACATGAGATTATTAAAACCAATATAGCACTATCATCCATAAAGAAATTTAAAGTTGAGGAGAACAAGGGCTTTTGTGAGCTTATCATGGGAAACCCATGATTGATCATGCTTCTGGAAATTCTTTAAATCAGCACTTTTGCGAGCTTTTGACAAGCGTTTGATCACTTCTTTGACGGCCATTGAATCTTATGCCTATGAACACACAAAACACACCTAGCGGGGCGATATTAGAAACAAACTTGCTAAGACACTAATCTCGAGATAAGCGGATAATTAGGCATAATTAATGCAAATAAACGCGTCAAGTCACTCCATAAAGGAATGAACGAATGACAATATTGTGCGCTTATCAACTCCCCTCAACTTATCTCTTGCTAATCCCTTAGCAAGACAAAAATATATATAATTACAAAAATAATACGCTATACAAAAAGTTGTTAACTTCTAGGTTCCCAAAGAAAACGAGTTTCATCTCATGAAGGTTTTCAGAAATGATATCTACAAACATTAGAAGTTTGATCATGATGAACGATGAGAATGAAGATTGCAAGTTTCAATTTTCAAAGCAAGAGGCATTACTATCAACTTTCTAGAATGACGGACTTTTGAATGAACATCTAATTCGCCTATCTCCTTTAGAACACAATCCCATATTCTCTAATGCTCGCATACTAGACTTAAGATCAATCAATTTAATATAAACACAAAGAGTTATAATCATTCGAGAAGGAAGAGTGAACTTTTTTCAAAAACAAAAGCTCCAATATTTGTCGATTCTAAACACTTTCTTTATCTTTTACTTGAAAATTTTGCTAAATTAGATCAGGGCGGTTTTCATCTCTATGTGGGGCAGCGGTCTCACTTATGAAATTTTTAAATGACTTGCTCATTCATTGGAGCTCAAAGGAAGCTATTCACCCTTTCTCATATGGTAACCTTTACCCATCCATAATATTAGACAAAGAGACATAAAATTTAATTAAGTGAAGCTTTAAGTCAATATTAGGATCAAAGTCATCCAAGCTTTCAAAGTGCCATGCTTTTGTCCTCTCATTGGAGGATGTTTTCGAAAGAGCCTCCATCGTCTTTGGACAAAAATTTCTCTTCTCTCAATGAAAATAAATCTAGGTGTTATTACCAAATTAGAAACACCCAAAGCAATTTAGCATATAGTACAGGAGAATATATTGGGATATAAGTCTAAGTGAAGCAAGGCAATTTAGATTATCTTTCAAATTCCTATCTAGATCAAAGAATTCATACCCAAAAGCTTATGAAACAATAGTCTTCATTAAACAAAGAAACTCAGTCATTCATCAATTCTCAAACTTCACAAAAAAAAATTTGAACATGCCTCGATACTCATGGAAATAAACAGAAGAACGCGAAACGCAAAAACAGTGAAACGGATACCTCCAACTTGAAAGAAGCATTGTCCGCAATGGAATGAGAACATGAAAGGCAGGGAGGGATTTCTTTGCGAAACTTTCCATGAGCCAAAATAAGAGACAAAAACAAAACTGCACAAAAACAGGTTAGAATTAGCGTTAGCAAAAACCATAATATTAAACCATTAAAACAACGTTCTAAACATAACATCATGTTTAAATTCTAATACAACCCAAAAGAAAATAAATTAAAACTAAACATAAATATAACTAAACAAAAATAGATTACCTTGTTCGCGTAAATTGTTGATCCATCCAGGATTTGGCTCGAATGTTTCTCTTTGGGGGAAATCCTCCAGCGTACCAATGTAGACCGGTCTCTCAATCACCACCGTCCTAGATTTGAAGGTGTAGTTCCACCACTCGAACTCTTGGTAACTCCGGAACCCACGATAGTCATCTCTTGCAGCTTGAAGGATAAGCGGCTTGGCTAGAGGGTAAGAGGAAGCCATAGAGGAGGAATAGATGAGAAATTTTGAGATTTTAGTGGCTAGGTGTCACGGGGTGACCCTCTAGGCCCCCGCGCGGCGCTCGGCATCCGGACTCTCCCGAATCCGAGCCAGCCTAACACAGCGGCATCACACAGCGGAACGCGCACAAGACACCGAACAAGCCCTTACGTACCTGTATAGATTCCCGAAACCCATTAGTACCGCAAATAAAGGACCGCTTCGCCATGCCTCCTGGTGTTAGGACTCTCACGCATTTTGGGGTGTGACAATCCTCCCCCACTCAATTCTGCAACGCCCTCGTTGCAGGCTCTGACTTGTGAGTCCCGCACAATACTCGCACCACCACCATAGGCGAACTCCACTCACACGGGTTACTTCCTTCACCCGCGTGATGCTTTCTTGCTTCCCACCTAAGTCAACATGCATGCCTTTCACCATGACTCCGCGAATGTTCTCGGTTCGGTTCTTCCCGTTCCACTGGGGAGCTTCGTGTACCGCTAGTCTCTCGATCGCCTGATTCCCTAACCAACCTCTGATACCAATTGTCACGGGGTGACCCTCTCGACCCCCGCACGGCGCTCGGCATTCGGACTCTCCCGAATCCGAGTCAGCCTAACCCAGTGGCATCACGCAGCGGAACGCGCACAAGACACCGAACAAGCCCTTACGTACCTGCATAGATTCCCGAAACCCATTAGTACCGCAAACAAAGGACCGCTTCGCCATGCCTCCTGGTGTTAGGACTCTCACGCATTTTGCATCACGTGGGTGAAGGAAGTAACCCGTGCAAGTGGAGTTCGCCTATGGTGGTGGTGCGAGTATTGTGCGGGACTCACAAGTCAGAGCCTGCAACGAGGGCGTTGTAGAATTGAGTGGGGGAGGATTGTCACACCCCAAAATGCGTGAGAGTCCTAACACCCGGAGGCATGGCGAAGCAGTCCTTTGTTTGCGGTACTAATGGATTTTGGGAATCTATGCAGGTACGTAAGGGTTTGTTCGGTGTCTTGTGCGCGTTCCGCTGCGTGATGCCGCTGGGTTAGGCTGGCTCAGATTCGGGAGAGTCCAAATGCCGAGCGCCGCGCGGGGGCTGAGAGGGTCACCCCGTGACACTAGGGCTCGAAATTGGTGTGAAGAGGGGGAAAAATGGAGTTTGAGATGGGTTTGATGATTGGGGCTCGACATTGGGAGATTTGATGGGTGATTTTAAGTGAGGAAGGATGTAAATGGTGTTTGGGTGGGGATTTGGGAAAAATGGGGGTGAAGGGGCTAGGGCTCGAAGAGGATTTGGAAAGGGGAAATAAGAAATGGGAGGTTTATTTACGGGTCCCCTGTTTTAAGTTTGAACCATGATCGATCATGGTCAACCCATGATCGATCATGGGTCATTCTACCCAGCCAAAATTTGTACAATGATCGATCATGGAATTCCCATGATCGATCATGTTGCCCACTGCCGAGCTTCTTGTCTTCCATGATCGATCAAGGTTAGACCATGATCGATTAAGCCTCACTCTGCCAGAAAATTTTTCCACCATGATCAATCATGGTCTAATCTGCCAGAAAAAATTTTCTTCCATGCTTTTCTCTATAACACCTTATGGCTCCCCCCAACTTGGTACAGTCATTCCCAATTACACCCGAATCTCTAATAAAAATTCCTAAAACTAAAAAATACTAACAAAAAATATTATTTACAAAATCGACCCATGCTTGTTAGGCATAAGTCGGGTCTTCGAGAGCGGTGGACTCCTCTCGAGGTCAGAATTTCAAAAATGGATTAAGGTGTTGTCCCTTCACTTTAAACATGTAGCTGGTTTTGGGATCCTCAACATTCACAGCCCCAAAGGGAAATACATGTCGGACAATGTATGGGCCAGTCCAACGAGACTTCAACTTTCCCGGGGAAGAGATGTAGACGAGTGTCATAAACAAGAACTTTGTTCCCAAGTTTGAATTCTTTTCTCAAAATGGATTTATCATGAAAATTTTTGGCATGTTCCTTGCTTAACTTCGCGTTATCATATACATATCTTTCTTAATTCCCCAATTTCATCAATTTGTAACTTAATGTCAAGCCCGGCTCTTTCTAAATCAAAGTTAACCATCTTAGTTGCCCAGTATGATTTGTGTTCCAACTCCACTGACAAATGACATGGTTTTTCGTACATAATTCGATAGGGAGACATATCTAGTTGTTTTGTACACAATACGGTAAGCCCAAAGTGCGTTTGTCAGTCTTAACGACCAATCCTTGCGGTTCGAGTTTACCATTTTCTCTATAATCTATTTGATCTCCCTATTCGCCAACTCGGCTTGACCGTTAGTTTGAGGATGATAAACGAGCGATACTTTGTGGTTTACACCATACTTTTGCATTAATGATTGAAATGGTCTATTGCAAAAATGAGTACCACCATTGCTTATTATTGCCTTAGGAGCGCTAAAACGTGCAAGAATGTGTTCTTTTAAAAATCGGATAACCACTTTGTGATCATTTTTCTTGCACGTTTGGGCTTTCACCCAGTTTGAAATATAATCTATGGCAACTAGAATGTAAAGATTACCGTAGGAGGATGGGAATGGTCCCAAAAAGTCGATGCGCCAGCAATCAAAGATTTCAATCATTAGGATTGGGTTGAGTGGCATCATATTCCTCTTAGAGATCCCTCCAAGCATTTGGCATCTTTGACATGCCTTGTAAAAACGTTGTGTGTCCTTAAAGAGCGACGGCCAGTACAGTCCGCTTTGCAAAATATTGGCGGTAGTCTTCTTTGCCGAGAAATGTCCTCCGCAAGCTTCAGAATGGCAAGAAGACAAAACTCTCTCTACTTCTTCATCTGGAATGCACCGGCGGATAATCTGATTCGCACAATATTTAAACATATATGGTTTATCCCAGTAAAATTGACCCATTTCGCTCAAGAACTTTTTTATGTGTTGTGCGCCCCATGACTTGGTATCTTATCGGTTACAAGATAGTTTACAATGTCTGCATACCATGGGAGTGTCGAGATCACCAACAGTTGCTCGTCTGAAAATGAATCTTGGATTAGGCTTTCTTCTATGTTGTTTGTAAAAGTGAGTCGAGACAGGTGATCGGCCACCACGTTCTCGACTCCCTTTTTGTCCTTAATGCTTAAGTGGAATTCTTGAAACAAGAGTATCCACCTCAGAAGTTGTGGCTTGACATCCTTCTTTTTGAACAAGTACTTTAAAGCCGCGTGATTCGTGAAAATAACAATGGGTGATCCTATCAAATAGGATCGAAACTTGTCCAAGGCGAAGACAATTGCTAGAAGCTCTTTCTCTGTTGTGGTGTAGTTCATTTGTGCATCGTTCAAAGTCCTTCTTGCATAGTATATTACACCCGATTTCTTGTCTTTTCGTTGACCAAGAACCGCTCCAACCGCATAGTCGCTCACATCACACATGAGCTCGAATGGCAAGCTCCAGTCCGGTGTTTTCATAATTGGTGCGGTAGTGAACATATGCTTCAGAAAGATAAAGGCTTCTTCGCCCTTGGCGTCCCATTCAAATAGTGCGTCCTTAAGGAGTAGATTGCACATCGGCTTGGAAATGGAACTATAGTTCTTGATAAACCTCTGATAGAACCCGGCATGTCCCAGAAAAGACCGGACATCTTTCACATTCTTGGGTATATGAAGCTTGGCGATCAATTCGATGTTTGCTTTGTCAACTTCAATTCCTTCAGAAGAAATGATGTGCCCCAATACGATACCATTGGTAACCATAAAGTGGTACTTCTCCCAATTTAACACCAATTATTTATCCAGGCATCTTTTCAAAACCCGTTCTAGGTTAGTTAAGCAATTGTCGAATGACTTAACATAAACTGTAAAGTCATCCATAAAAACTTCCAAAGTCCTTTTCACCATATCACTAAAAATACTTATCATACACCGTTAGAAAGTAGCCGGTGCATTACATAGACCAAAACGAATTCTTCGATAAGCTAAGGTGCCAAAAGGACATGTAAAGGTGGTCTTTTCTTGATTATCTAGGTCAATTTCAATTTGATTGTACCCGAAAAAACCATCGACGAACGAATAATATTCATGGCCCGCCACCCTCTCTAGAGTTTGATCCAAGAAGATGAGTGGGAAATGATCTTTACTAGTTGCCTCATTAAGTTTATAGTAGTCAATGCACATTCACCACTCGGTGGTGACTCTTTGTGGAATCAACTCGTTTGATTCGTTCTTGACTACTGTAAGACCCGATTGTTTCGATACCACTTGAGTTGGACTAACCCATTTACTATCCGAGATTGGATAGATGATCTTTGCATCTAACAATTTCAACACCTCGTTCCTAACCACTTCTTGCATGTTGGGATTCAACCGGCGTTAAAATTGCCTTGATATTTTTTTCCCATCCTCTAAGTGAATTTTATGTGTACAAATTAACTGGCTTATTCCTTGGAGGTCGGCAAGAGTCCAACCAAAAGCTTTTTTGTATTTACCAAGAAATTGGACTAACCTTACCTCTTGTTCATCTGAAAGTTCAGACGAGATGATGACGGGGTAAGTGTCTGAAGCTCCCAAAAAGGCATACTTCAAGTTGGTAGGTAATGGCTTGAGTTCCATTTGTCCTTCAAGCTTTTTGGTGGATGTTAGTGTATTTTCCTCTTTCTCCAAGAATTCAACCTATTTGTCAGACAAAGAAGAGAGTGCATACAATCCTCGGGTTCATCGAAAGTGGTTAGATAACTTTTCGTTGACTTCGATTCGAAATTTGTCACAAAGTGGTTTTGGATACATGACTTTATCATGTTCACGTGTTCACTTTCATCTTCATCGCCATCATTTGTTTGATTGCTCAAAGAGAACACGTTTAGCTCCAAAGTCATGTTTTCAAAAGCTAACTTCACTATTCCGTTCTTCCAATTTATTATAGCATTAGAAGTAGCAAGAAATGGTCGTCTGAGGATAACCGGAATCTCGTTAGCGGGATTCGACACGGGTTGCATGTCGAGGATGATAAAATCAACCGAAAAATAAAACTTGTCAATTTGGACAAGCACACCCTCGACTATCCCTCTGGAGATCTTAACAGATCGGTCCGCTAATTGAATCGTAACCCTCGTGGGTTTTAACTCACTCAACCCCAATTGTTGATATATCGAATATGGGAGCACCTTCACACTTGCTCCCAAATCTAGTAAAGCATTTTTTATCCTATAATTTCCTATGACACGAAATTGTGGGACAACCGGGGTCTTTGAACTTGGGGGCTCTCATGCCCTACATGATGGAGCTCACTTGCTCCGCTATAAAGGCCTTTTTCTTGACAGTCAACTTTCGTTTGGTAATTCATAAGTCCTTGAGGAACTTAGCATACGAAGGTATTTTCTTGACTACGTCAAGCAACGGAATGTTGATTTTCACTTGCCTAAAGACATCCAAAATCTTAGTACTAGATTTGGATTGTTGGTTCAATCACTCCGGGAAAGGGACTTTGATCCCGTTTTTAATTTTTTCGAGATCCTCCTTTCCTTGTTTTTCTTCATCTCTCTTATTCTTTTCACTCACAACCTTCTCAACCTCGGTTTCCTCAACACTCTTAGGCTTAACCATGTCTGCCACCTTGGGGGTTTTAGGAACAATAGTTTTGTCTACCTCTTTCCCACTCTGGAGGATTGTGATGAATTTGAGTTCTTCTAACTTGGTGCTAGACTCTCCTCCCTCTATGACTTGAACTTGGCCTCTAGGATTAACTAAAGGTTGATACGGGAATTTTCCCATCTCTTGGATAGCTAGGGTGGTGGTAAGCTTAGACATTTGAGGTTTTAACTCACCCACATCACGATCCGTCTTGTCCACAAATGATCTCAACAAAGCTTCTAGGTTTTGGTTGGGATTTTGATTCTGAGGTGGAGCAAAAGAGTTTTGAGATTGTTGTTGCCTTTGGTTTTGATGATAGTGGTTGTGATTCTGACTTTGATTTCCTCCCCAACTGAAATTGGGGTGATTTTTTCATCCCTCGTTGTACTTTCGAGAATAAGGGTCATTTTGGTTTCGGTGTTAGTTGTATTGATTCAAAGCATAGACTTCGGTGGGATTTTTGAGGACTTCCCCGAAAGCGAGAATGGTAGGGCAATCCTCGGTAGTGCATCCCTAGATTTAAAAATGACACAAAACTGACTCGAGGATACTACATTGACCTCTCTAAGCTTACTTGCCTCTATTGCCTCTACTTTCTTCGATAATTAGAACAATCTTACACCCATGTCATCCTCGTTGGATACTTGGTACAACCCACCCTTTCCCGGAGGTTTGGATTTAGGTTCTTTGGTATAGGTGTTCCAATTTTGGGCACCTTCCGCTAGTTCATCAAAATATAACAAAGCCTCATCGAGATTCTTGCTCAAGAATTGACCATTACACATGGTCTTGTGAACACCCCAATCCACGACTCTCGTGCGAATACTGATTTTCTTTAATCATCCAGCATTTAATCATGAATCATCATACATGCAGAAAGACTGATATGAAAGACTCCAATTTTGGACGCGTCGGGAGTCTAAAATAACCCTTGTTGCCTCTTCCTGCCAACCGTACGGTTGGCACATCCTAACCGCACCCCCTAGCCGCACGCCCAACCGTACGGCTACCTGCGAACCGTACGGTTGGCACCTCCTAACCGCACCCCCTAGCCGCACGCCCAACCGTACGGCTACCTGCCAGCCGTACGGCTGGCACACCCCTGTCGCACGCCCCAGCCGCACCCCATGCGGCTACCCCTGCGGTTGGCCTCTTTTGGAGCGTTTTTGGCGCAAATGTTGCTATAAATAGGACCCTTGGGATCCCATTTTGGGATCATCAACATGGAATAGTATTTTTGGTAAGTAGGAGCTTTGTCAAAGTCTCTAGAGAGTCATTTTAGAGAAATTCTGAAAGAGAATTTCTAGAGAGAAGTTTTAGAGAGAGAAAATCTAGAGAGAGAAAGTTTTAGAGAGAGAGAAGGAAGCAAGCAAGGCAATTAGGCGAGGCTCTTATTTCTTCTTCAGGCGCATCAGGTACGTCTTTCTACCAAATCCTTAATTTCAGTACCGCATTTAATTTCACTTTTAATACAGAAAATTAGATAACTTGCAAAGAAGTTCATTGCTTTCAAATAAATCCTTTCTAAGTTTTACAAGAAATCTAAAATCCGTTTTGACACGTTTTCAAAACAAACAAAAATACAAAAACAGTTTCCAAAAGAATGGAACTACGAGACTCTGATTTCATTCTACGAATGAATACGTAGGCGCTCGCAAAGCTCGAGTCTGATTTCAAAATATTGTTTTAAATCAAATTTATCTGGAAAGGACTATTCTGAAAACTATTCAAACTACTTGCAAGATATCTAAAATAGGAATTAGATGCATGATCCATTAAGAGACCGAAAGGGCGAATTGGGTGCCTAACACCTTCCCAATTCGTAACGTAGTTCCCGAACCCTAGCAAAGTCAATTTTCAGAATAAATCTCTGGTTTCAAACGTATGAAAGATAGTTCATTTTCGAATTATCCTTCGTACTATCTTTTGTTTGTTTTCTTGTAAAACAAACTGGCGACTCTACAAAACACGTTTTTCAAATAAAACCGAGAACGAAAGACTCTTCTTTTCTTCTCTCGGGGTACGGGTCCGGATTCTCACAGGTCTCAACAAAAGTACGCATATCAGGTGTAAGGGATTCATAGAAAAAACTAACAAGACTCCATGTTTCGTGACCATGGTGAGGGCATGCATTTAAAAGCTCTTTGTATCTTTCCCAACACTTATTAAAAGTTTCATTATCTTTCGGCGAAAAATTGGATATTGCCCTTCTTAATGCATTGGTTCTATGAATGGGAAAGAATTTTTTTAAAAACTCCGCTTGAAGCTCTTGCCAAGACCAAATTGATTGCGGCCTTTGAGCGTTTGGCCAAATTTTTCCTTTATCTTTTAGGGGGAAAGGAAAGAGTTTTAATCGCATGACATCCTCATCAATGTTTGCCTCACGAAATGTGGAGCAAATTTCTTTAAAGTCTTTCTAATGCATGTATGGGTTTTTCGACTCTATACCACGAAAAGAAGGGATATGTTTAAGCATACCTGGTTTGAAAGAGAAAACGCCTGCTTGACCGGTGGGAAGTACAATGCATGAGTTGAAAGTCGCCCTAGGGGGTTGAAGATAATCCTTCATGGTCCTAATTGGAGGAACATTGTTGGGACCTTCCCTTTCATTATTGCTCTCGTGATCCGCAACTCTACCTTGATTTGCCATTCTTGGTGATGGGGGAGGACTAATTCGAATTTTCACGAACCATTGCCCTTTCATAGGCTTGGAAAACTGTTCGAATAGCTCCTCGAAAACTCTACAAAATAAAACAAGAATAAGAGAGAAAAATAAATTAAATAAATGGAGAGATACTTACAAAGAATGGTTTTATACAAAATCCGGAATCCGCCTTTTGCCTTATCCCCAGCAACAGAGCCAAAAACTTGATGGTGAAGGAATTTTGCATTGTGGTAGCCTAAGTGCAGGCACGTCAAGTTGTAATATAGTCTCGAAAGTCCGAGTGTCGAACTACAAGGATAGTTGAAAAGGAATATAAAGGATTACAGATTAAATGATTTTTTTGGTTTTGTAAGCTGGATTTATTGTGAAACAACGGAGATGTAAATCGGTTTGAAAATTAATAAAAGAACACTAAGGTATCAGGAAGCTAAATTGCGATTCAAGAAACGGTGTTTACTAACTCATACAAATATGTCAATGCAAGATATCTCGAGATATAGGGAATATTGGTGTATCTCTCAGTAACAAAGGGTGCGACGCTAGGTGACTCATTCCTGGATCGAAGCTATCGCAAGAAAGAGACAAACAGCATTCCACCAAAGATGAAGTCATCATTCCTATCTCTTAGCTACGGGTGTGAAGTAAGGCAACCCATTCCCGATGAAGCTAATCCAAGATAGATATGACAAACTCATCGTAAAAAGATTTAACATTAAGCAAGAGTATAAAATATCATGATTTAAAGATTGAAAATTAGAAAGTGAATCCTAACAATGAAACAGAACGAAGTTTGTGGGATAAACTTGTCAAGTCATCTTTTATCATTTAAGAAAGAAAATAAAGAGTCTAAGTGTCACCTAAGGTGTAAGAAGCACTCAATATATCAATAAATGAATCAAAGATAAGCCAAACAAATTTATAACCCATCCATGGGGTTTAAAGAACTATTCATAATCTCTACAAAAAGGAAAAGCTCCATGGATGGGGGAGGGAGAACACAAGCTTTCTACAACCATACGAATATGTTGTATATTCATTAACAACCAAGAACTAAATATACAATACATATCAAGTCTTGACTTAATATGAAAATACCTAGAAAGCTTGTAAAATGATGATATTGAAGAAGAATAGGATTCACAAATATTTCACAACTTTAAACATGGTTTGAGTTAATAATCACCGAAAATAATATCGCAATCAACCTCCTTAACCACAGTAAGAGACTACTCCATAATAAACGTAAAAACAAATATTATATATGAAGAAATCATTCTTACCAACCAAGAACTTACAAGAGTAAAATGAAGAAAAGATACACTTTAGCTCTCCCTTCTCTCTAGAACTCTATTGTGTCCAAGATCAATAATCATCTCTATTCTATCATCCCATAAACTAAAAATCTAGCTAAAGATGTACTTTAATTAATTAACAAAGCAAGGAAAAATATCTAGGAACATTAATCCCTAAAAAAAGGGCTAAAACAAGAAGTTGGTGGTTGTCCCTGCCAAGTCATGATCGATCATGTTTCTGGAAATTCTTTAAATCAGCACTTTTGCGAGCTTTTGACAAGCGCTTGATCACTTCTTTAATGGACGTTGAATCTTATGCCTATGAACACACAAAACACACCTAGTAGGGCGATATTAGAAACAAACTTGCTAAGACACTATTCTCGAGATAAGCGGATAATTAGGCAGAATTAATGCAAATAAACGCGTCATGTCACTCCGTAAAGGAGTGAACGAATGACAATATTGTACGCTTATCAAAGAAGTATGGGGACTAACAAGATTGAGTTCCAAGGGTACCAGGGTATCTCAAGCTTTGATGAAAGAAAAGTCAACATTTGTGCAGTAAGAGGACTTTGTCTCTAAAGAGATAAAAGAGTATGTGTAAGGATGAAGGAAGGAAGATAGGTGCATTTATCAGAAAAATTGTGCACCTGTACTCATCATTTGTCATGTAAACAAACCTTGCTACAAATACATTTCTCCAATAGACGAGTTCACTACTGCCAAAACATCACTTTGTTGCATTACTCACTTAGTTCCTTTCATTTTTGCAGGGGCCTGATGGTCATTTTGTCATTATAGGCCTATTTTTACACCATCATGTTTTTCTTTACCTCATATTGCACCCGAGGGTACTTTTATGTAAATATGTGTGAGAAACATAAGGGTTTTTTTCGCGTTATATGTAGATAAAAGATTATTTTTATGTGATCAATAAAACTCGAGCGTATATTTGTGTAAATATGAGAGATATGTAGATAAGAGGTTATTTTCATTCATAAACCTGAGGGTACTTTAGTGTAATTATGCGAGTTATATAATAAGAGGGTAAAAGTATGTAACTTTCAAAACCTGAGGGTATTTTTGTGCAAGAATATAAGAGGGTAATTTTGTGTGAAATAATAAAACCTTAGGGTATTTTTATGAGAGATAAGATAAAAGATGAAGGTATTTTGTATGTAAATTATTTAAGGGTAAACTACGAGAATAAGAGGGTAATATTTTATAAACCTGTGGGTACTTTGGTGTGATTAGGAGAGTTATATAGATAAGAGGGTAAAATCATGTAATTTCTAAAACCTGAGGGTAATTTGGGATAATTACGAGAGTAATGGGCCTACAAGGTAAAATTATGTAGTTTTTAAAACTTGAGGGTACTTTGGGTAGTTATGAGAGTTATAGGATTTTTTAGGGTGAATTATGTATTATTTTTAACCTAAGTCTATCTTATATACTATGATAGCTTTTTAAGGTTTGAAAGGTAAAAGTATGTAAGTTCCAAAAATAGGATATTATTGTCGACTATATTATGTCAATTAATGAATGTTTGTTTAAACATGTAGGAAACTACGAATCAGGATCAACAAAACAACATGGAAAGTATTCTTAGCCTACAAGTAGTATTTTGTCATATCAAAAGTTATCAAACGTGCTAAAACACCACTTCATTAATACATGCATAATATACATTATCTTTCAATAGATTACCAAACACAAGCATACACAGTTTTAGCGCATATATACATAATGTCTTATAAACTAACTAGTGTTAGGCTCCTTAGAGAGCATACCCATAAGCGGCATCGGACCTTATGGGAGACCAGATCTATGAGAAACCACAGGATGCCCAAAATTGTCTTACTCATACCATATCCTGGTAAACCACACTACGGTCATGATCTACCCTATCATCCTTGTCATTAGCACAGGGACTGCATCGAAGAGCACCCTGAACATCCATATACGGGAGAAGTCGAGAAATGAGAAGCTAGAGAGAGAATAAGAATGAGAAGAAAAGAACCCATTCATGGGACAAAACCTACTCCATTGAATTATTGCATGACTAATCCTAACTCAATCTTCGCATTTTTCGGTAGCGGAACTTCAAGGTGGTTTTTCTTGACTTTTGTGCAGAAAAAATACACACTCGCAAAATAATATCGAATACAAAATTCTAAGTCGTTGCTTCAAATCGCGAGAGCAAAAGGCCTACAAAGAAATCTTTGTTCTCCAAAAGACTGAAAACCGGCAATAAGGATAAGAAAATATCAGATAAGACGGGAAAAGAAAAAAATTGAAAGAGTAGAAAAGAGAAATAATCCCGCATGAAGCGCCCAAAGCGAGCGAGAGAAACAGAATTGTGTAGAGTGACAACTAGAGCCACACCAAGAGTGACAGCTAGGCCCAAACGGCTTAGGGCTTCATCTTGGGTGGTAAGGCTTCTAATCACGTCAAACGAAAAAAAAAAGCTCTTGGCCAAAAATAGAAAAGACAGGAAAAGCTTCCCCGAATGAGGGAGAAATAAAGACATCAAAAAACAGAAAATGATGTGGGTTTACGAAAATGCCTCGGAATAACCAATGAACATCAAAGAGATCAGAGACTTCTTCAAAACAGATTTTCTTCTCAACTTGATAAATAAAAAACGACTTAGAAAAAAGTAAACGGTTGAACCATTTCTATGCACGAAGTACGAGAATTGAGAAATACATCGTGAAAATTCCTCTTTTAGAATAAAATAACTTACAAAACAAGTTTTCAAAATTTCCCAGAGAAAGAAATTTTTTTTAGAGTTGGTATATAAATTCACGTATGAGCTCTTTTTTCCCTCAGAGAACTCTCTCTTTAGCATCTCATTCGCTACTAGAGAGATCCATATTCACCCTCAAATAGGCACAAGCCCTCTGCGGAGGCAATCCAACCACCAAGCCCTTTTTAGGCGAAAGTCCTTTCCGGAGGCAATCCATTCACATAAGCCCTTTCTATAGGCAAAAACATCACTCAAAAGTCCTTTCTATATGCATAAGCCCTCTGCGGACGCAATCCAATCACTAAGCCCTTTTTAGGCGAAAGTCCTTTTCGAAGGCAATCAAATCACTAAGCCCTTTTTAGGTGAAATTCCTTTCTGGAGGCAATTCATTCACATAAGCCCTTTCTACAGGCAAAAACATCACTCACAAGTCCTTTCTACAGGCACAAGCCCTCTGCAGAGACAATCCAATCATTAAGTCCTTTTTAGGCGAAAGTCCTTTTCGGAGGCAATCCATTCATATAAGCCCTTTCTAAGGCAAAAACATCACTCACAAGTCCTTTCTACAGGCACAAGTCCTTTCTACAGGCACAAGCCCTCTGCGGAGGCAATCCAATCATTAAGCTCTTTTTAGGTTAAAGTCCTTTCTAGAGGAAATCCATTCACATAAGCCATTTCTATAGGCAAAAATATCACTCACATAAGCCCTTTCTGCAGGCACAAGCCCTCTCCGGAGGTAATCCATTCACATAAACCCTCTCTAGAGGCAATCCAATCACTAAGCCCTTTTTAGGAGAAAGTCTTTTTGGAGGCAATCCATTCACATAAGCCCTTTCTACAGGCAAAAACATCACTCACAAGTCCTTTCTTCAGACGCAAGCCCTCTCTGGAGGCAATTCATTCACATAAGCCCTTTATATAGGCAAAATATCACTCACAAGTCCTTTCTACAAGCACAAGCCCTCTTCGGAGGCAATCCATTCACATAAGCCCTCTGCGGAGGCAAACCAACTATAAAGTCCTTTCCACAATCAAAAAGCCCTCGCAAGAGGCAAACCACTAAGTCCTTTCTACAGGCTAAACACTAAGTCCTCTCTAGAGGCAAACCATATAAAGCCCTCATCTGAGGCACACATATCCAATCCCTACAGAGAATCCCCATAATCAAGTATGACAATATGGTTATAAAACAGTTGTCTATCAGGTAGATTAAACTCGCAGTCTGGTTTCATAGGAAAGTTACAATCAGTCACAATTCAAGTTTTTCCTTGGACTTTTTCATGTTAGCTAGATCTCGAAAGGTTTTGCCTAATGAGGTATATTTTTTGAAAGCTCAGTGCTTGGTCAGTTAAACAGGTATTGAAGTCTGCATGTACTCTCTTAGGGTTCTCGCGGGAGCCATAAATCGAAGTCTCTTTCAGTCGCCTCAATTCCTTGCAAGCAAAGAGCTTGAGTCAAGAGGATCTGTAGACACCCCAATTCGTGACCCCCACAAGAACCCTAAAAGAAAACTTGTAAAAGGTACACACCGAGTCCGAAACTCACTCACACACTAGAGAATACTTCGGCTAACATAAACCAAAAGCATTTACTTCCATTTGAGTTGTTTTATAGACTTGTTATATCTGTTGTTCTGTCCACTTTCTAGCTTGATAAACTTATTGTCAAGTTACTGATATTTTCTCGTTTTCAAATAAAACAACTTTATAAAATCCTGGTAAAATCATTTGTAAAAAAACAGAAGAAGTAAGATTATTTATCATCCGAATGAAACCAAGTTTGTAAAACTCGGATTGATAAAGTTTACTCAGGAATTAAACTCAGATATATTCTGTCTTTCATATATACTGTAATGTATCTGATGCACTCTTTTCAAGAGTTCAATTCCATATCAAATCAATTCCGATAAGATCCGATATTTTTTAAATTAATCCAACTAGATAATTGATATTGTTATCTCAGGAAACAATACCAAATCATTCTCTTTTCAAAAATAGATAAAGATAAACTTTTGTCACTCGTAATCAGATTTCGACAAAGTCAAAACATTGAATCACGGAATACAAGGTTTTCATCCATTTTCCCATTTTTCCCAAAATCAGTTTTTTATGAATTATTTTCAGAAAGAAGTAGAATATCAATAAAAGCATCCAAGTTTTTCAACATAGAATAAACATATAAGACCACCAGAGACCGAAAAGGCGGAACGAGTGCTTTACACCTTCCCAATCCGTAACATAGTTCCCGAACCCTATAGAATCCTGGTTTTGTAGACAAATGTGTAAAGAAAGGTTTATCTGTAGCCTTTCCTCTTACACAACTATTTTGTTCGTTTTCTCTTGAAACGTACTGGCGACTCTGAACGAACCCTCTTGCATCTAAAAATAGGATAGAGGGACACCTGATATGAATTATCAACACATAAAAGCAAATGGAACAACGGAATCCTTTCCGATGTTTTAGACTCCCAAACACGAGATCGATACCCAGGGGTCGCATTTGCAGATTCTCACAACAGTGCAATTCTAATTAACTGAGCAAGCATGATTCTATTTACCACCATAAGGATGTTTTGAAATTACTCTAATGACCATTTAAAGAACTGGTCATAAAAAGTGCCTTTTCTGATATGAATGTAAAAATTTAAGGATTTTTGACTGAGCTATTTTAGACAACGAAAATAACTTTACTAAGGTCATTTGCACTGTAAAAGATAATTGGCTATATTTGGCACCAATTTGTCTTCACCATAGCATTGAAAAAGATAAAAGTGAACACTAAATGCTAAATCTAAGGTAAAAAACAGCATCCAAAAATTATTTTGCCTAGGCGACACAATATGCTGACACCATTTGGGCGACGCACATTGTGTCATCCCATGTATATGTTTTCAAAAAATTACCTTTACCAAATTTCATTATGTCTTCCTAAGAAAAACCAAATTTGAGTGTTAAACAATAAAGAAAAAAGGAAAAGAGTAAATTACTTTGGACAACATTCTATATGCTGTGCCAAGGTCCTTATTTATTTTTTATTTTATGCTCCTTGGGGGGATATACAATTGTGCAAGGAGCACTCTTTTGGAACAATACACTATGTATCGTCTAGGGTAAATTTTGACATTTTGAAGTGCAATTTTATCTATATTAATAGGGTATATTTATCCTATTAAGTTACTTTTCAACATTTGCGGTGAAGATGGACTAAGAAACCACCAAATGGTGTCCACAAAGCACCTTTGGCTAAAGGAATCTTTAACAAGATATTTTCCTTCCAAAATACTTTTGTTTTTTGCATTTCCCATTTTCAAAGTTCAAACTCTATCTTACTTCTCCCTCTGCGCTTGCTAATTTCAATTTTCACGCTTTGCACTATAGAGAGAGTGAAGATCTATGAAGCAATTTCCACTTGCTAACTCCCAGCTAAACTCTTTGATCCCGCCTCATTATTAGTGGCAAAGAGAGAGTGAAGATCTCGAGGAAAATTTTCTTCTTTAAAAAATAATATCGTGTGAGAGCATATATAGATTGAAGAAGACATCTTGTATTTTCTGAGCACTATTGTTCTCTTAATATTTAATGAAGCTAATTTTATGGCTAAATTATCAAAAGTAGCAACATACTTTACACTTTTTTTTTTTTTTAGTCCTCCAACATCTTTTTAGAAAGAGGAGGAGGATTAAAGGGAGGGAGTGGAACGAGTGGCATAATAGTTGATTCATTGTGTTTTCTTTAGATGGTGATACATTGGATGCTTACTAGTTTATAACTCATGACCATCTTTTAACAATACATATATGTCTTGGAATATTTAGTGAAGGTTTTCTTAAAAAGATAAACATGCTTTAGATTTTAGCTTGGTTAGCATTAGGAAGATAAACATGGTTTAGATTTCTTGTTTTTGCCTTTATTGATTTCTTTGCCAAAAAAATTAATTATTGTTACCCAAAGCCAAAAATAAAGGGCTAAAAATATTGCTTTGTTGTATAATACTATTTTGTATTAAAACATCTCCAACATTTCTCTCTACTTTAGAGAGTGTCTTCTGATTTTTGTAGAGCAAGCTTTGGATTAATTTTTGTTTCAAATAGTAATTGCTGTGAAATGCTGACTATTATTAAACATGTGGGACCATTTTCCGTGAACCAATTTAGACTGGAAATTAGTATCGAGTTGACCTAAGGAAAAAAAAAAGTTTATTTATTTGATAAGAATCTTATAAGAATATCACCCAACAACTTATGATCACTTTTCTCAGAGGAAATTAAGACGAAGTTGTACAAAATTAGTTCTCTTATTCTTCTCATAATTATCTTACTACGTTGCAGGATATTTTATCCCATTTGCAGCATTACGAAGAGGTGATTAACTTTTTTACCTTACACAATTCACTCACAATATTATTTTTGTTTTTCTGTGCCTTATTCTTTTATTATGCTCACCATTTATTGCATGACATTCGCATTTGTTTTAGTATATAGACTAGAAGAATGAAAAAGGAAAATTAGTGGCCAACTTTATAGTTGAGAGTATGATTTCCCCACATAAAACCACATTCTGCTGGAAAATTAATGATTGCCACAAAAAAAGTTGGATATTGTACATTATTTTTGGCAAAAATGTGACTAAATAAAAATTTTGTCACTACATCTTTGGCATCGTATTTTTTCGCTCATGAAGATGATGAATCTATGTGTTTGGAGCCAAAAAAAATTGAGGAAAAATAAATTCGCCACCAAATGTGATGAAGTTGGAAAGAAGTTCGTCACTATAAGAAATAAGTAATTAGTGACAGATTTGGCGAAGCAATTCTATAGGTTCATAGTACTTAAAGTTAATGATAACAATGTTACATTAAGATACATTTAACTCTTTAACAAAATTTTTTTCAATTACAACAACAAGATATGAACCCTCTTAACCCATTTTAAATGCCGGCTAGGTAGCCAGCACTTAAGGGGTTCAACAATTTCTTATATATATAATCTGACATGGGAAAGGATCTTAAGTGGACCAATTTTTTGGTCCTTAAATGTGGACCATTTTTTTTGGTGCTAAATGCATTTAGCACCTTCTAATAATGAAAATTTATATCAATTGTGTAGAAAGCACAATGACTACGAGCAGTTCAAGAAAAACTGATGATTGACTGTTGTGGACTTTAAAAATTTTTGATTTGAGATAGAGATAGAAAAGTTATATTTTAAGATTAGTGCTTTATTAGTCAAATAAAAAAATGATAATAATGTCTTTTTTTGTGATATTTTTAATTTACAATACAAATTTATAATAGATCTTTGTATTTTTGTTATTATCAGAGCAATTCTTTAAGTCCAATTGCTCATTGTTTAATATTATTTTGTATTAAAATATCTCCGACATTTCTCACAGAGTATCTTTTGATTTTTTGAGAGAAATCTTTGAGAGTAGCTGTGAAATGCTGACTACTATTAAACATGTGGGACTATTTTATGTGCGCCAATTTAGACTGGAAATTAAGTATTGAGCAAACTTTAGATTTTAGCTTGGTTAGCATTAAGAAGGTAGTATATAGTTTAAGGTGTTTTAATTTTAGCTAAGGGTATCCATTGATTTCTTGTTTTTGTCTTTATTGATTTGTTTGCCAATATAGGTTGATTTTTTAAGAAATATAACTAAACTTTTTCATTAGTTATGTTTTTAAATAATCACTATACTAGTAGTTTGATGTGAAACATGATTAAATGCATTTTTAATGAAATAATTAAAATGGAATAACTAAAATAATTTTTAATTATTTATTTAATAAATTATTAAAAATAACAATTAAAATAAAACGTTCAATAAGTTCGTTACTAATTTTATTAAAAATTATTAATTATTATTGGCCAAAGACAAACAAAAAAAGGCTAAAAATATTGTTTCTCCGACATCTCTCTCAGAGTATCTTCCGATTTTTGAGAGGAATCTTCGACTACTATTAAGCATGTGGGGCCATTTTCTGTGGACCAATTTAGACTGGTATTTAAGTATGGGGACCATTTTCCGTCCACCGATTTAGACTGGAAATTAAGTATTGAGTTGAGATAAGGGAAAAAAAAGGTTATTTATTTGAGGTGAAGTTTAAAATAATATCACCCATCAATTATATATCATCACCATACACGAGAGAGAATTGGTGTTTTCTGAGACGAAATTAAGATGAAGTTGTACAAAATTAGTTCTATGATTCTTCTCATAATTTTCTTGGTTGCAGGATGCATGATCCCATATGCAGCACCACAGAGAAGTACTCAACTCTTTTACCCTACACAATTCACTCAGTGTTATTTTTTATTTACTTGCTCCTCGTTCAATTATTCTTACCGTTTACATGATATTCAGATTTGTTTTAGTATATGAAGTATAAGAAAAAGGTTAATTAGTGGCAAATTTTATAGTCGAGTGCATAATTTCCTCACTCAAAAGCATTTTCTACTGTAAAATTAGTGATTGCCACAAAAATAATTGTTATTTTTTACGTTATTTGTGGCGAAAACACTGCTCGCCACAAATTTTGCCACTACAACTTTGGCGCGTAGTTTTTCAGCACAAGCTAGAAAAATTATGTGTTTGGCAATATATTTTATGTTCCCTTGCATGTATGATGTGACTCACATCTCAATATCTAACAAATGAACTACGAAATTATGAAATACCAACTTCGAAAATCGGAAAAAAAAACGTTTCTTAATCAATTTTTAATGTTTTAAAAGGTTGAGTGAAATAATTCGAAGTTGGACCCAACTTTAGAGTTGGCAAATGGTTATTATTTGAAACCTGCTGGAACCATTGTTAGATTTCCCATTAATATTATTTTCTTGATTGTGTTTGTTTTGGGTCTGAGCTTTTCCAGCATAGTTTTCAAGTTGTTTATTTTTCTGTTTTCATTTGACTTATTTTGTTAGCCTCCAGGTTTGGGCTTTTCAAAGCAAAATTTCTATTTATAATATTTCTCTCCAAACTCGCCTCTAAGGGTTAAAGCTACCATTTATTATCAAGTGAAACAATTCAAAGGATTTATATGTGGTGAGGGCATAGAAGGTAGTTGGTGCCCCTCCCACACTACAAAGTTTTTGAAAAATGACCTCTTTAGGATAATAATGGTGAGTATCGATCCCTAGTGCCTGAGCAAATAGGTCTAGCAGCCCTGCAATTACTAAATAGACAAGTGTACATGCAAGATGCTATAGGTGCTATGTGTTTGTTTGGCGCCATTCAAAATACTACTCTGAGGTTCCCAATAGAAACTTGTATTCACATTTGTTAGTCATAAAATGGTACTATAGGGTAATCACACTAGTCACTTTAATAATTGCAGGATCAATTAGACGTTCGCCGCCATGTGAAGAACGCTCTGGAGTTGGAAGCTGTAATCCACGTCGAGGAGGTATTCCATAAAAGTGGGAAAATTGAATATCCAATTATTGCAAATGTAGATGAGGTGCAACGAATTGTACCATATTTATCAATTAAATAAATCAAAGGTTCAAATAATGGCAATAGCACTTTTGCTATTTATATTTATATGGCCTCTTGTATAAAGATGCAATGTATCTTCTCCCTTACTTTAATTCATCATCGGAACAACTTATTATTAATTGGTTAGAGCACATTATTCTTGCAAGGGTAGCATACAATTTGATACAAAAACGTGAAATGTATTCATTCAGTTTTATCAGTTTGGGTAACATACAATTTTATTTTACTAACAAAATCAGCACTCTACTTTAAATTTGAATGTTTCAATTTTGGGTAACTTATTAGTCAATTGTCAAAAAACCATTAGTAGAATGCTTATATAATGGTTAACAGTGCTACATCTTGTTAATTTAATGTACTGACACCACTGGATTAGTGCGTTGTGGTAGCTCAAGTGCAAGCCTGTCAAATTATAGTATAGTCTAGGAAGACCAAGTATCGATCCACAAGGATAGTTGAAAAAGAATGGAATGGATTATAGATTTTACGGTTTTTTTGGTTTTTGTAAAGGATGGTTATTGAATGATGTGAATGTGAATTGGTTATGAAAATTAATAAGAAAGCACTAAGGTAATTGTAAGTTGTTCGCGATATAATAGACGCTGTTTACTAGCTCATACATAGATTTCAATATAATATTCTCAAGAATGGGGAATGATGTCATATCTCTGAATAGCAAAGGGTGCGAAGTTAGGCAACTCATTCTCGGGTTAAAGCTCTACCAAGAGAGAATACAATAAAATTATACCAAAGATGGAGTTATCCTATCTATCTCTTAGCTGCGAGTGTGAAGCAAAGAAACCCATTCCCGATGAATATAATCCGAGGTAGAGATGATAAACTAATTGTAAAAATGTTTCATATTAAACATGTATGTGAAATCTCATAGTTTAAAAGAATGAAAATTAGATAGCAAATCATTTCAATGAAACGAAACGGAGTTTATGGAATTAAATCATCAACTAATCGATTATCATTTAGGATAAACAATAAAGAGTCTCAATAACACATATAGTGCAAGAAGAACTCAAAATATCATTAAATGAATCAAGGATTAGCTTAGCACATTTCGAAACCATCCATGTAATTTTAATAAGTTTTTATAATCTCTACAAAAAGAATAAAAATCCATTGATGGGGTAAAATGAGCTACAAACTTTTTAGAACCATATAAGTATGTTGTATTTTCATGAATCAACAATAACTAAATATACAAGGTACGTAAAGTCTAATATTTAAATGAAAATACATAGAAAGCTTAAAGAATGAAGGATTTGAAGAAGAAAAATGGTTCACAATTATTCAACGAACCTTAAACATGGATTAAGAAATTAATTACCAGAAATTATATCGCAATTCACCTTCGTAACCTTAGTAAAAGACTAATCCATTGTAAATGCAAAAACAAATATTATAGAAGAGGAAATCATTCTTACAATTAAGAACTTACAAGTGAAAATGAAGAAAGGTTACACCTTAAGCTCTCCCTTCTCTTTAGAACTTCTACGTGTAGAAAATAAGATAATATCATCTAGCTTAATCCCCTATTATAAAATTAGCTAAAAATGTACAACAATTAATAAAATATATAAGGAAAAATATCTATAAGACAAGACTCCCCAAAATAAGGCTAAACGAAGTGGGTAGTAGTTGTAGTCGCCAGGCCATGATCGATCATGGTGTGCTCTGTCTGAAGCTCTATAAACCATGATCAATCATGGAAAACCCATGATCGATCGTGGGTTTGGATTTTTCCAAACTCAGCATTTTTGCAAGCCTAGAGCTTCCACTTGATCTATTCTTTGAAGGTCATTGCATTCCATTCCTATCAACACATAGGAACACAACAAAACACACCTAGCGAGACAATATTAGATACAAAACTCGCTAAATGGCTCCGTGAAAGAGCTTATGCTTAAATATATTATAAGTTTATTAATTCTCCTCAACTTATCTCTTGCTAGTCCCTTAGCAAGACAAAAATATATATAATTACAAAAGCACTATGCTATACAAAAAGTTGCTAACTTCTAACTTTCCTTAGAATACGAGTTGCATCTCGTGAAGGTTTTCAAAAATGATACCCACAAACATTAGAAGTTTGATCATGATGAACGATGAGAATGAAAATTTCACATTTCAATTTGCAAAGTAAAAGGCATTACTATCATTATTTACAGAATAATGGGCGTTTAAAAAATCATCTAATTCGCCTATCTCCTTTAGAGCATAATCCCATATTTTCCAATGTTCACATACTAGACTTTGGATCAACCAATTCAATATAAAACAAAGAGTTATAATCATTTGAGAAGGAAGAGAGAACTTTTTCAAAAATAAAAGCTCCAAAATTTTCTTATTATAAGCAATTTCTTATCGTTTACTTATTGATAATGGTCGGCTCAAACCATTGATCCCACATGAAAAAATTGCAGAACTCAACATAGGGGGAGTCTCCACATAGTAACGAGGCTATTTAAGATAAAACCATAAACCTGTGACTCAAATGTGTTTAAGTTGGGGACAGTATCATTATTATGTGCGCGAACTGGCGGGTCTGGTTGGTGCCCCGGGCCCGACCCGAGTGCCGACGGGCACATCAGTTGGTATCAGAGCGATTGGTTTTCTTTGATACTGTGTACATATTAAACTAGTCATGTTGTCCAGTTAAATCGATTCATGCATGTTATTGTTGGATATAATGTAGAACTCGCTAACCCTTGTTTTGCAATGTTCTTGTCCCGCTATTATGGTCACGTAATTATGTTTTATGTGATTGGGTCCCATGATGTTTTTTATTCGTAGTTAATTTTAATGTGCATGATGATTTGGGTTTTCTTCATGGTTGTAAATTAAATTTAGATCAAATTTGTGAACTCCTTAAAAGGAGGCATAGGATCTATGTAATTTTATTTATAGTTTAGATATAATAGTTTATTTGTGAACTCCTTAAAAGGAGGCATAGGATCTATGTAATTTTATTTATAGTTTAAATATAACAGTAATCGATTTTACTGTCGAAACCTATGTTGTGTTTTCTAGCAATTAAAATAATCAAGCAATCACAAAAAGCAATCACACAATATTAAAAATTTACGAGGTATCCCTAATTGCGTAGGACTAATCCTCGGGACTAACCGACAGTATTTCACTATGATCAAAATGGAATTATAAACTCGATGACTTACAAAAATAGCTTCCCCACAATTTACGTAATAGCCCCGTCAATCCCTTGAACGTAAAATCCAACCGCAACTGGCTTAGCGTAGCGCTTTCTGCTGTTTTGACTTATTTGTCGCCTCTTTTCACGCACTTGATCACAATCTTTCATCACCATTTGTGATATCCCATATCGCATTAGTTATTTCGCTCAACCCGTTTTCAATCGCAACCAAAGACATTCCCACAGGACCGTGAACCTTTGGAACCCTAGTTCTTAAAATTGACAAACAATAGGATCTCATATGGCATGTAAACAAAACTTAGATAGTGTTTCAAAATTCTCAAAAATTGATTCTAGCGTTTGAATATTTTGTATCTCAAAAAATTCTATAGAATCACGTACTTTTGACCTAAACCAATGATTATATTTATAGAAAAAATATAGAGTCAAAGTCTCTTTTGAAATATGTTAAAAATATTAAAAAAGGTTATTTTACGATAAAAAAATATGCTCTAAAAATTATAGTCGGATTGCTACATGTCGAAAAAATGTCGACCAGTCCAAATTTGACGAAAATCAATTCCATGGAAAATTTCCTTTGCCGGAAAGGTACAAATTAGAAAATTTTGTACCGGTCCACCTTCAAATTCATTCTCCACTTTGTTTTGTCCAATCTACACGTGGCGTAGGAAGGCAAATGGGCTTGGCCCTTTAACATGAAAGCTGCGCGTGAATTAAAGGTGCTGGGCACGTTGGTTTTCTTAAAATAAGAAAACTTTGATTTTTCAACCTTTTCCTTTTTATTTATTTAATAAAAAATCATTTTATTATGTTTTTTTTTTACTTTATTTTGCCGTATTAAATTCGTTTGGACGTTAATTTGACTTAAATTTTAGAAGTAACTTTATAGAATTTATTAGAAATGAAAAAAATAAGTTTCCTAAATAATTTGTGTCGAATGGTCTTTTTCAAATTACGATAAAACTCGGTAACAATACTAAAAAATATATTTTACTCTATAGACTTTTAAATTCGAATTGTAAGCTCGAACACCACCTTTATTTTGAATCAAACCATAAACTCAACTTACCTTAGGTACTAAATTGTGTGCGGTGTATCCGGTAAGTTCGGCGAGCTTTTGTTAATTATTGTGTCTTAAAATCTTCAATTCAACTCAAACAATTATAACAAAAAAGTGTTATTGGTATTGGAATCAAGGCAACTAAAAATATATACCTAACAATCTCCCCTTTGTCTATTCTGATGACAAAACACATTTAGCTAATACAGACGCTTTCGACACGACATCTATAACATCTCATTATATACTATAAGTCGAATTAGTCCATGCAACAACAAGACTCAAAGACATGCCTAACTCTAAATCTCGATATCGGTTCCAACACTTCCCAAGGCAAAAGAGCGAGCTGGATAATCAACCTATTAATCCTGAAATACCAAATCTAAATAAACACCTAGTGAAGTATAGGCGTAAAGAGATACAATAATATGCAAAAAAATTATATCTCACCCCCACAAGACATTCCTACTTTACTACTCTCCCTCATATGAATATTTTCCCCCTTTATCTCTCCCTCTTTTTGTCAAAGGAATAAACAAAATAATGAGTATAGAAAGCAGCAAAGCATAGAAAACAAAATCATGCGTAGCAAGTAATATCAGTGATCACAAATAGCATATCTTGTTTAACCAAAGAGATTCTAGCTAGCAAAGATATCCAATAATCTCAAAACCTTCTACCTAAGACCTTGAGAAACCCTTTCATCACCAATTCCCAACTTTTCTATGAATTTGGTTTGGAGTTTCAAGAGAAAAATTACCTAAAAAAATATTTTAGCACACATGTGCTATGCATATAACAATTCATTAACAATTCAACATATATACGCCAAGCAACACAGAGTATAAGTATATATCCCATTGTGGTATAAATATGGATCATACAAAGCGCTATCGAATAATTATGAGTTTTGAAACACTCGCGCATCCATATACAAGAGAATTTAGAAAATCTTTAAGCCATTATTTTTCAACTAATTTCCTTTCTCCCTTAGAAGCAATCCTTTTTTTCTCTAAAAAATATGCAATTTTGCATTCAAACTTGTGATGTTTTTATGTAAGCATCTTTTCTTTTCTTTTCGATGGAGGCTTTCACCCCTAGTGGAGATCAACTTTTTCCTTTTTGGTAGTTTTCGGTTTTCCTTCTACTATGGTAGCCCTTTTCCATACCCTCTACATTCTTTTCTCACATGCTTGTCTTTTAATTTTATGATCAAAACTACATCACCAAAATCTCACTGCATTAATCACAATGGCTTCCTTAGACTCTCTTTCCCTAAATAAATAGTATATAGGAGCTTCTAAAGTTTCAAATTAAAAGCAAAAGCCTAAACACATGTGATTACTCAATGCACATCAATGTAGATCGTGCAGTGTAGTGTGTGGAATATATACAAAAACTCTTATGTGATTAAAATAACATGCTATCGGTTATCGAATTGTCAAATTATTATGCACACATATCTTTAAATTAAGCATTTAATTATGAAAATCTAGATATATCTAGAATAGAAAACAGTTACAATCACATACATGCAAGTAATGAATTTTCCAAAGAATTCAAGCAATATCGTAATCAAAAGTTTAAAACCAAAATCCACTTTGCTTTGGTACCTTACGAGGAGCTAAAACCGACCGAAGTAACAAACTCACCTAGCATAGCCATCCATCTAACCAATTCCATACTAGGTGGACTCCTTATCACCTAAGTAGGAGCGACGATCCCTTTGGGGATCCAAATCCTTCTAATTCGTGGAGTACTATTCCTCTTGTATTCCTCCTTTTCCAAAGCCCTAACCTTCTTATTTTTCCCTCTTGGTTTAGGTTTCGGTCTAAGAATTGGAACACTCTTCGGCAATTGATTCAAAGCTTGCCGACAAAATTCTCTCAAGTGACATATCCTTTTATAATACTCACACCAAAAAGGTTGTGGGAGTGTGTGCTTGTACAAATCCAAAGGTGTCACTTGATTTTTAAGAATTTTCGAATGGGAAACCTTTGGATAAATCGGTTTTTGAGCAAAAATATGTTTTTCCATTTGGATGTTCTTGGATTTATTTGAAGTTTGAGGAGTCCTATCAACGAGAGTTTTGACTTTGATGAACTAACACCCTTAAAACTTGAATTTTGGGAGGTGGCCTTCATAAAGACGGTATTGGTTTGCTTTTTAGCATAAAAATTTGAAAATCCAAGTCCTTCTTTGTTATTTTCACTCTTTTGATTTAAAAGCATTGATTCAAGTTTCTTAGAACTAGTTTCTAACCCAACTTTGACAGTTAAAACATTTTCAAGTTATTGAGCTAGATTGCAAACGCGTTCTTTTAGTCGTTTGATTTTATCCTCATATTCCAAATTTGCCTTTTTTAAAGAACTAATTACATCAATACAATTTTCATTATCACTTTCAAGTTGTCTATTTTTCTTTAAAAATTCGGTCTTCTTGGCCTTTGAATTTTCAAAACTTACTTTATCATTTTTCAAAACAATAATATATTTTTCAAAAAAATTATTTTTGGACTTATGTTTTGAATTTTCCACAACAAGTTTTTGACATTCTAGAAGAAGAGCGTCATAAGTTGATTGAAGATCCGGAAAGTCTTCCTCGTCATCAGAAAGTGAATTCTTGGAAATCTCTTGATTCACCTCTTCTAAGGAAACTTTTGAGGTAAAAGCTAAATAATCATGAGATTTGTTGACCTTATAGTCACTAATCTTGTTTTGATAATAACAATAACATTAATAATGTGTAATTTAATTGAGTTGATATTTAAAGTTATAGCCACACTTATTGATCACACGTGGACAAATTCGAAAAGTCGGAATATAGATCATTCACCAACACAAGTATATTCTTCATATGCCTCATACCTCACACAACTACATGATCGATGCTCTACCAAAATGATCTCTCTCAAGAACAAGAGCCAAGAAAGAAAATGATCGACGACACAAACAAAGCTTTCGAAGACTCATAAAGATCATAATTGAGTGAGTAGTTTTGTTGTAAAGATTCATAATTGATTTCCAATTATAGCCCTTAAATTCTTTATCCAAATAGATTGATCAAAATCAAATTGAATTAAAACCCTTTGAAAAACAAACTCCTTTCATAAACCGTTTTTTGATGCGCCAAAGAATTGGTATTATTTATTATGTTAATTTATAATTTGAAGAGCATATATTATTACTAATATTTATATTTTTAATGGTTTTTCAGATGTTAGAAAATATTTGAAGAAGATAGAAAAAAATAGAGAAATTAAAGCTTGTGAAGACACCTAAAGTGCGCAATACTTCTGGATGCATAACTTTTTATCCGGAACTCCAAATGATGCGATTCTTGAGCCTAAATTGAAGAGAATTTCAAGAGCTACAACTTTCCAGTTTCGCACTTTTTCAAATTCATCTATCTCGGAGTCCAAAATTGCGACGCAAGTATAGCAGCAAAATATGGCGAAAATTAATGTATTTAATTATGGGCCTATTTATATATTTACTATTTAAATTATTAAAAGCCCAGCCAATTAATGAGTAGCCCATTTGGAAGTAAGTCAAAGAAAATGAAGCAAATCACTTAAGCCCATCTAAACCCATTAGCCAACTCAAAGCCCATTAGAAATATCACATCTCAACTATTTAAGGAATGCAACATCAACAAATCAATGGCAGCCGTGAGCAACAGCAGCAGCCACTGCCGTGGCCCTCTCTCTCTCTCTTCTTGATTTCTTTTGTTTTCTTTCTTTTGGTTTGAAGAATTGAAGATTGAAGATTTATATTTACTCTTTAATTTAATGTCAAGTAAGTTTTCTTTTAATTCTAGTTATTTTTTAAGTTATTCCATGCTAGCGTAAATTTGTGCTAGGGTTAGGATGAGTATATTTAATTGATTCCATTGCACGTATTCATGCCAATTGACTCTACCAATTTAATGCTTTAATGTTAAATATAATTCTTCCTATTGGATGCCTGTTTTAATTGATAAAAATAACGTTGGATTCTCATTATTTTTTGTTGGATTCACCTTATGATTTGTTAAGAGCGGATATAGGGTGTGTTTTGACGGATATAGTGAGTGTTTTGATTTTATACATTAGTTTGGCTGTGGAAGAATTACAATTGGATTTTATTAATTAATTAGACTTCATTGATTTTATTTTCCGCATCTAATAGAGTCGAGAGACCAAATTAGTGCGAGATAAGAGTAGAGTTTATGTGCATGAATACTAAGGAATATGATATTAAATATATGACTCCAAAACCCTAGTCAATTAATTCATTAATTTTATTATCTTGCTTATTAGTATTTAATTTAGTTCTATTAATTTAATTTACTTGCTCTCTTTTATTTTATTTTATTTGTTTTATTTTATTAGTTTGATTCTCATCAATTATTCTTGGCTAGATTAGGGATTAGTGAAAGATTAACAAGATAAAATTTAAAACATACTGTTTGAGTCTCTGTGGGATCGACCTCGCTTATACGCTATATTATAAACTGATTCGTGCGCTTGCGAGTATATTAAAATTTAACACAACAAGTTTTTGCAATTTAATTCATAATTAATTCTAAATAATCATATTTTGTGTTTTCCCGAAAATAGGTGTCTTAGGAACTTATTTTTAGAGTTCCTATAGCATTAGAATTGATTTTGGAGTTAAAATACGAAAGTGTAAAAATTACATTTTTTGGACTGATGAGCAGTAGCCATCAGTCGACTAAGCAGTGTTGCTCAGTCGACTGATGCTTCAAAAACTAGCCGTTGAACTTTTACTAATTGTGTATTTTTGCCATATTAATCTATTAATCCACTACAAACGGCTATAAGCTTTCTCAAGCTATATATATGAGGTTTAAGACTCATTTTTACACACTTGAATCATCTACATACTTCATTATCCATCTACCTTCATTCAAAGATTCAAGAACATTGTTTTTGATCAATCATTCTTATTTTGAGCTAAAAATTGTTGATCAAATATTGATATCTCTTAGTGTGAGCTTCATATGTAATTTGATATACACGAGAGCTATTGTACATTGGTGTTTGTCACCAAAATTTATTCAAATCATTTTTGTGAGAGGTGTATCTCATAGAATTATCAAGAGGGAATTCTTATGAAAGTGTTGAAGGTGTTTTCAATACTTATAAGAGTGTGTGAGAAGAATACACTTGTAGTGGTTTGATCTTCACCCGGAAGGAGATCGGTTATAGTGGAACTTCTCGGGGAACTAACCGAGCGCGGACTAGGGGCAACAAGCCGAACCGTGTGGACAAAAATTCTTCGATTTTGATCGGTTCTATCTTTCTATCTCTTGCTTTATTATATTGTGCCTTTCGCTCATTGTGCTTGAAATTATCCTTGTTATTGATTGCTTGATATATATAGACATAATATTTTTTAAATTATTTTTAAAAATACAATTAAGTTTCAAAAACCCTATTCACCCCCCCTCTAGGGTATTTTCCGACCTACAATTGGTATCAAAGGTTGTACTCTTGTTTTGATTTAAAAATCTTAGAGTTTACGATCATGTCTATTTATCAAGGAACCGGAATTAACGAAGGTTCTTCCACCACTAGACCACCACTATTTGATGGCAAAAACTATAGTTATTGGAAAAGTCGTATGAGCACTTTCCTTCAAGCTAGTGATTTTGAACAATGGAAAGTGACACTTATTGGACCATATAAGATTATCAAAACCGATGCAAATGGTATAGTCACTTCTAAATCTATTTCCGAATATGATGAGGATGATATTAAGAAAATTCAATTTAATGCTAAAGCCTTAAATGCTCTACATTGTGCATTGACTATAGATGAATACAACAAAATTTCTAGTTGTAAAACCGCCAAAGAAATTTGGGATAAATTAGAAGTTGCTTATGAAGGAACTTCACAAGTTAAGGATGACAACATTAATATGCTCGTTCATGATTATGAACTTTTTAAAATGGAGCCTAATGAATCACTTGCTTCTATGTATAGTAGGTTCTCTATTATCACTAATGCTTTAGATCTTCTTGGAAAGGAATATTCAAATGAAGACAAGATTCGAAAGATTCTTAGAACTCTTCCCAAGAAGTGGAGACCCAAAGTAACGGTTATTCAAGAAGCCAAAAATCTCAAAACGTTAAGCATGGATGAACTATTGGGTTCACTTAAAACCCATGAGAAGGAATTAGAAAGAGAAGAAGAAGTTGATTCCAAAGCCAAGAAGACTCTTGCTCTCAAGGCAAGTCAACGAGAAGATGATGAAGACTCAATGGGCGGTGACGATGACATGGCTCTCCTCTCATGAAACTTCATGAAATTTCTAGCCAAGAAGAAGAAGTTTCAAGGGAAAGGAAACAATTTTGGTTCTTCATCAAATAGAAACAATGGTTGATCAATTCAACCAAGAGCTGAAAATGAAGAAGTCAAAAAATATTTTCATTGTCATGAACCGGGACACTTCAAAACAAATTGCCCGGTTAGAAGAAAGGAGAGAAGAGATAAAAGAGATAAAGCCTTCAAACAAGTAAGGCATGCTCTCAAAGGGACATGGAGTGACTCCGAAGAAGGAGAGTCCGATGCCAACTCTAGCGACGAGGAGACGGCAAATCTTTGCCTTATGGCAAGAGACGATGAGGTAGACTCTATTTATAATTCATTTAGTGATGATAATACTTCTATAAATGACGATGCTCATGATGAAAATGACTATGATGAGTTATATGAAATGTTTGAGGAATTGCATAACAAATTTGAAAATCTTTCTAAAAAGTTTGCAAGTCTCAAAAAGGAGAATTTGACAATTTCTAACAAGTGTGAATTTTTTGAAAAAGAAAACATGATTTTAAAAAATGAAATCAATACTTTGAAGAAAAGAAAAGAAAAGGAAATTTCAAACACACTTGTAGTAGAAAATGTCAAATTAAAGGATCAAGTGGATGATCTAACTAATAGCTTAGCCAAATTCACCAATGGTAGGGATAATTTGGATAAACTATTAGGAATGCAAAGATGTGTTTTTGATAAAGTCGGTTAGGGTTACAACCAAATTGATAACCAAAAAGATTACAAAAACTTTTTTAAAACATATACACCTCATGATCCCACTCATCTTTGCTTATATTATGGTAGAAATACTCATCATGTGGATCGTTGTTTATATCAAAATGAAAGTTTCCCTAAGAGGAAGCTTGCTTGGGTTCCAAAAGGAACCATTATGTTTGCTAACCCAAAGGGACCCAACACATTTTGGGTACCAAAGGAGAAGTTACTCAAAGTTATGGTGTAGGTATGCTTAAAAGCCAAGGGTAGCAAATCCAAGTGGTTCTTGGATAGTGGTTGTTCAAAACACATGACGGGAGACAAGAACAACTTCTTAAGTCTAATTCCCAAGCGAGTAGGAAATGTGACTTTCAGGGACAACGCCAAGGGCAAAATCATCGGTATAGGTAAGGTTGGTAAGTATTCTACTTGCATTGATAATGTTCTATTAGTTGATGGTTTGAAGCATAATTTACTTAGCATTAGTCAATTATGTGATAAGGGTTATGAAGTCATTTTTAAATCCGATCGTTGTATTGTTAAAAATGTTAGTGATGATTCCATTCTACTTGTTGCATATAGAACTAACAATGTGTATACTCTTGAACTTGATGACTTATCACAACAAGGTGTAAAATGTTTATCCGCTATTAATGATGTATCTTGGTTGTGGCATAGAAGACTAGGACATGCTAATATGGATTTGATTCATAATTTGTCTAAGAAAGAGCTTGTTAAATGATTACCTAAAACAAAATTTGTTAAAGATAAAATTTGTGATGCATGTCAACTTGGTAAACAACACAAATCTTCTTTCAAGTCAAAAAGAGATATTACTACTTCTAGGCCACTTGATATGTTGCATCTTGATTTGTTTGGTCCTATTTCGGTTGCTAGTCTAGGTGGCAAATTGTACATGCTTGTTAATGTTGATGATTACACTAGACTCACTTGGGTGTTCTTTCTCACCCACAAAAGTGAAACTCCACATGTTTTTGCTAAATTTTGTAGAAAAGTTCAAAATGAAAAGGGTGTTTCCATTGTGCATGTTCGAAGTGATAGAGGTAGAGAATTTGACAATGTTGATATAGAGAACTTTTGTGATGAGCATGGTATTGATCATAATTTTTCGGCACCTAGAACTCCTCAACAAAATGGTGTTGTTGAGAGGAAAAATAGATCTCTACAAGAGATGTCTAGAACTATGCTAAATGAACATTCTTTACCGGAGTATTTGTGGGCGGAAGCCGTTAACACCGCATGCTATGTGATTAATCGCATTATTATCCGTAAAAAGTTAGATAAGACACCTTATGAGTTATGGAATGACAAGAAACCAAATATTGCATATTTTAAAGTTTTTTTGTTGCAAATGTTTTATTTTGAACGATCGTGATCACTTGGAAAAATTTGATGCTAAATCCGATGAAGGAATTTTTCTTGGATATGCTACTAATAGCATAGCATATAGAGTTTATAACAAGAAAAGCTTAGTTGTCCAAGAATCTATGCATGTTGTGTTTGATGAGACAAATCCTTTCTCACCCATAGTACATTCCGATGATGATGTTGAAATTACCCAAAAGATTTCGGATATTCAAATTAATGATACATCTAAGGAAGAACCATCGAGTGCTCAAGCTCCTCCTAAGGAGTTAGAAAATAAAACCGAGCAAGACTCGAATGATCTGCCTAGGAGTTGGAAATTTGTGTCCAACCACCCTATTGATCAAATTCTTAGAGAGACATCTAGTAAGGTTATGACTAGATCATTCTTAAGAAATGTTTGCAATAATGTGGCATTTGTTTCTTAATTTGAGCCTGAAAACATTATTGAAGCCGAACAAGATGAATCTTGGATGATGGCTATGCAAGAAGAACTCAATCAATTTGAGAGAAACAAAGTGTGGACACTTGTTCCCAAACCTAGAGATCATACTATTATAGGTACCAAATGGGTATTTCGTAACAAAAATGATGAAAGTGGTATAATTGTTAGAAATAAAGCTAAACTTGTTGCCCAAGGATACAATCAAGAGGAGGGCATTGATTATGAAGAAACATATGCACCCGTTGCACGTCTAGAAGCTATTCGCATGCTGCTTGCTTATTCATGTTTTAAGAATTTTAAATTATATCAAATGGATGTGAAAAGTGCTTTCTTAAATGGTTTTATTGAAAAGGAAGTTTATGTGAAACAACCTCCCGGTTTTGAAAATCATGTTTATCCGGATTATGTATTTAAATTGTCTAAAGCTTTATATGGTTTGAAACAAGCATCTAGAGCATGGTATGATAGATTAAGTTCATTTTTGCTTAATAATGGATTTGTTAGAGGCAAGGTAGACACTACTGATATGATCCGGTCTAGCTCCAGTTTCTATTCAACCATGGTGGTTCATGGCATTCTAAATGATGATCCACACATGCTGAATTACAAGGATAGGGCATGGAAATTCAAAAGGAATTTCATAGAATTTCACATGTTCGATTCAAGAAGCTTAAACGATGATCATGCATTCCATGGGATTCCTAAAGATTGGGCGTGGAAGTTCAAGAGGGTAGAACGGCAAGGTGGCCCATTGGAATAATCTAGAAGATATTAATTTAAGTTGTTTTTAAATTAATATGGCTTCTTGAGTCTCATTATTCAATTAGGAATTAGGTTATTATTTTCCTTTTTGAATAGTTTCCATATTATTTTTATTATAAATTTCCTTGTTGCATTAGGAATATTATAGGTGTTATTATTTTCCTTTTCTAAGTAGGAATTAGTTTCCTTTTTGAATTAGGATTCTAAGGCTTTGTTTACTCCTATTTAAAGGAGGCACATTATTATTTTATGAAAATTAAGTTTTGATGATTAATTAAATTGAGAGCTTTCTCTTTGTGTTCTCTAAGAACATGTTGAACATGTTGAATTGAATAAATTCAATTGTTCTTGACTTATCAATCTAACAATCATACTAGATTGTGGCGTCATTCATTATACCGAGGTTCGCGCTTCTTTAAGCGTTGGGTTGAGGTTCCATCTTCCATCTTTTCGACGTATTCCAAGGTTCTTGCTACGTTTGTAGTTCAAGGGTTGAGGATCCATTAGCCTGGCTAGGAAAGACGATCCGGGTTCGCGTCATTGGTATCAGAGGAGACTTTTTTATCCAGGTTTTCTATCTTAGTTTCTTGTTCTTTCAATTTTGTAGTAGATTCTTGAAACCCTAGGCCTTCATTCTTGTTAATCTTATTCAAAAAAAAAAAAAAAAAATTGTGTTAGGGTTTATATATTATAAAAAAAAAAAAAAAAAAAAATCCCGATGAACAGTATTCTATGAACAGTAATCGGTGAACAGTGCGCATGAACAGTATTCGATGAACAGTAATCGGTGAACAGTGCGATGAACAGTGCGCATGAACAGTATCGATGAACAGTAATCGCAATGAACAGTGACTTCGCGTGAATAGTGATTTCTGAAAAAAAAAAAAAAAAAAAAAAACAGAATTTCTAAATTGCTTTAAAAAAAAAAATTGGATTATTTTGTTTAGGGTGAGTTGTTTAGAATTAAAATACATTAAAGTTTGAATGTTGAAAAGAAATCCTATGTTTTTTTTTATGCTTCATGGAATAGGGTTTTGATTGCTATGAACTCTTGCGCTATTATTGAAATTGAAGATTCCCATTGAACCCTTGAGAATTTTGAATCATAATCATTCGTTTGGGTTTGTTGATCCTTGTTGCATCTTCATTCTAGTTGGGATTCTTATTTTGTGTTCCATATAAATCTATTTTGCTTGGGAAATCTAGAAAGCCATAGGATATTTGATTTGCGTTAATTAAGGATTTGATTGGTGCTTCTCCTTTGAAAATCTACTTGCATTTATTCTAGCAATTCTAGAATTTCGTTTGGCTCATTAATATTGCTAGAATTTGGTTTCTTTAGTCCTTGGTATTACCTTGTTGAACGCGTCCAATTTAATTGTGGGTGTGCGATTGATTGTTGAGGACTTGTGATATTCATATTATTCAACTTGTTTTGGAGTTCCAAAGAGGAAAAAAAATTGTGAGGTTTATTATTACTTGAGTGACAAACACGAGAGAAAAAAAAATGTGTGATACTTGAGTGATACACGTAAGGGAGTGCGTGAGAAAATTTTATTTCTTTATTTGTACTAATCCTTATTTTGGCAGCGCAAGAATGTCTTATTTTAATTTTGAGCAAAGTTGGCGTGATGAGGAGTTTAAAAGGGATAGTGCGCAAGTAAAAAATCTAGAAATTAGACGGCGCATGCGATTAAGTGAAGCTCCTAATAGGGAAAGGATAAAACAAAATTTCAGTAGTACCACGAAAAAGGCTTCCTTGTTTGATGAAGAGGGTTGTTCTAAGTTTAACGAATTGTTTACCAAAACTTATGAGCAGTTTAAGAGGAGGGGAAGTTTTGTGCTATACCAAATTGAGGAACAAGCCATAGAAGGTGAATTGCTAGCTGAATGTGGTGACCCAAGCGTGCGAGCAAATATATTTCGAACTAGATGCCTCGTGCAAGAGAAGGTGTGTAGTTTGATAATTGATGGGGGAGTTTACTCAAACTTTGCTAGTACAACAATGATTGAGAAGTTGAAACTGCCTACTTTCAAGCACCCGTGTCCTTATAAGTTGCAATGGCTGAATGATAATGGAGTGATAAGGGTGAACGAACAAGTGCTTATTTCTCTTAGCATTGGGAAGTACAAGGATGAAGTTTTATGCGATGTGGTTCCAATGCAAGCCGGCCACATGATTTTGGGTCGACAATGGCAACTTGATAGGCAAGCCAATTACAATGGCGTTTCCAATAAATACTCTTTCAAGATGAATGAGAGAACCGTTACTCTTGTTCCATTGCCACCAAAGCAAGCTCATGAAGATCAAATGAAGTTACAAAAGGAGAGTGATAAAAAAAGAGAGAGTGACCAAAAGCAAGAAAAGAGTAGTAAGGCTAGTGAGGAAAGGAAAGAGAGTAATGAGGCTGAGGAAAAAAAAAGAGTGTGAAAGGAAAATAAAAGAGAATGAGGTAAAAGAGAGAGAAAAAGAAAATTCAGTGATCTTTAGTGAGAATGAGTTTGAAAAAGACTTGAGTGAAGTGAGGGAGATTGAGGCAAAACAGAGTGAATCGGAGGAAGACTTTTCAAATACTAACAATTTTAATCCCGCTTTGCCTATATCTATTGTGTCTTATTTGCAGGGCGTTGGAGATCAACACCAAGGAAAAGTTGAGTTGGAACATAGACAACAAGCTTTAAAGCAAAGAGTTGGTGAGTTTTCTAAGTTGGAATTGGTAAGTTGTTCTCCGAAGAAATTATTTGGATTTAAAACAAAGTATGGCTTGTTTGAATGGGTAACTAATTCTTTGATTTTGAATAATGCTTTTATGAGTTTAAAGAATCAAATTTTTGAGCCATTCTTGGGAAAAATTGTTTTGAAAGGCTTTGATCATTGGAATATCACATTGTCATGTAGCAATAGTAGTTTAAATTGTTACTTATCGATTAGTTGGAATGATCAATTGCTTATGATGAGTTTTGATGCGCTAACCGCTAACCTCAAGAAGTGCACTCTTGGCACGAATGAGACTATGTTTCTTTGCTTTGATGAGAGTGTTGTAGGTAAGCCGGCTTTAGCGGGGGAGTTCCGTAGCATGGCAGCCGTGGAGCTTGATGAGTTCAAAAAGAATTCAGAGATTCAATGCAGAGGGAAGCAAGGAATTTCCAAGGCAGCCATGGAAGCGAGGAGGATCTTTGCAAAGGGAAGAGAAGAGATTCTAGCTAAAGAACCGGAGTTGGAAGTTGATGAAGTGGAGCATATTGACTTCATTGGTGTGGACAAGTATGATTTCCATCCGAATTATCAGCCGGGAAGTTTCTTCAATGAACTAAAGTTAATCGAGTTGAAGCATAGCCTCAAGTTCGATGAATTCCGTTTGTCAAAGAAGGCCAAGCAACAAATTGGAAGATGCGGGTTGAATCAAGCAATGCATAGCCAAGATTCGAGGACGAATCTTCTTAAAGAAGAGGGGTATGATATGATCCGGTCTAGCTCCAGTTTCTATTCAACCATGGTGGTTCATGGCATTCTAAATGATGATCCACACATGCTGAATTACAAGGATAGGGCATGGAAATTCAAAAGGAATTTCATAGAATTTCACATGTTCGATTCAAGAAGCTTAAACGATGATCATGCATTCCATGGGATTCCTAAAGATTGGGCGTGGAAGTTCAAGAGGGTAGAACGGCAAGGTGGCCCATTGGAATAATCTAGAAGATATTAATTTAAGTTGTTTTTAAATTAATATGGCTTCTTGAGTCTCATTATTCAATTAGGAATTAGGTTATTATTTTCCTTTTTGAATAGTTTCCATATTATTTTTATTATAAATTTCCTTGTTGCATTAGGAATATTATAGGTGTTATTATTTTCCTTTTCTAAGTAGGAATTAGTTTCCTTTTTGAATTAGGATTCTAAGGCTTTGTTTACTCCTATTTAAAGGAGGCACATTATTATTTTATGAAAATTAAGTTTTGATGATTAATTAAATTGAGAGCTTTCTCTTTGTGTTCTCTAAGAACATGTTGAACATGTTGAATTGAATAAATTCAATTGTTCTTGACTTATCAATCTAACAATCATACTAGATTGTGGCGTCATTCATTATACCGAGGTTCGCGCTTCTTTAAGCGTTGGGTTGAGGTTCCATCTTCCATCTTTTCGACGTATTCCAAGGTTCTTGCTACGTTTGTAGTTCAAGGGTTGAGGATCCATTAGCCTGGCTAGGAAAGACGATCCGGGTTCGCGTCAACTACCCTATTCATTAAGAATCATGCCAATAATATGCTACTTGTGCAAATTTATGTTGATGATATTATATTTGGTTCTACTAACGAGAATTTATGTAAGGAATTTTCCATATGTATGCAAAAGGAATTCGAAATGAGCATGATGGGAGAAATGAACTACTTTCTTGGATTACAAGTGAAACAATGCAAAGAAGGCATTTTCATTAATCAAGAGAAGTACGTAAAGGAACTTTTGAAGAAATTCGACATGGAAGGTGCAAAATCCATGAGCACCCCTATGAGTTCAACATTGAAGCTCGAGAAAGACGAAATCGGTAAGAGCGTAGACATCAAGAAATATCGAGGTATGATTGGTAGTCTATTATATTTGACGGCCTCTAGGCCGGATATTATGTTTAGTGTATGTCTTTGTGCACGATTCCAAGCGGATCCTAAAGAGTCACATTTACTTGCCGTAAAACGAATTTTTCGTTATCTTTCCGGTACTAGCTCCTTGGGTTTATGGTACCCAAGAAAGAACTCATTTGACTTGATTAGTTATTCCAATGCGGATTTTGCTGGTTGCAAAATCGATAGGAAAAGAACTAATGGCACTTGTCATTTCATATGTAATTTGATATACACGAGAGCTATTGTACATTGATGTTTGTCACCAAAATTTATTCAAATCATTTTTGTGAGAGGTGTATCTCATAGAATTATCAAGAGGGAATTCTTGTGAAAGTATTGAAGGTGTTTTCAATACTTATAAGAGTGTGTGAGAAGAATACACTTGTTGTGGTTTGATCTTCACCCGGAAGGAGATCGGTTATAGTGGAACTTCTCGGGAAACTAACCGAGCGCGGACTAGGGGCAACAAGCCGAACCGTGTGGACAAAAATTCTTCGACTTTGATCGGTTCTATCTTTTTATCTCTTGCTTTATTATATTGTGCCTTTCGCTCATTGTGCTTGAAATTATCCTTGTTATTGATTGCTTGATATATATAGACATAATATTTTTTAAATTTTTTTTAAAAATACAATTAAGTTTCAAAAACCCTATTCACCCCCCCTCTAGGGTATTTTCCGACCTAGAAGATTCATTTTGAGTGTCTAAATTTTCCTCATCAGCACTAAGCGTGGCATGCATTCCCTTTTTGCCAAGCTCTTTCTTTAGTCTCTTAATCCTAGTTATGCATTCAAAAGCTTTATGACCTCTACCTTGACACTTAAAGAAATTTTCACTCGATTGGGGTTTATTCTCAAAATTCCCTTTTCCCAGATTCCTAAAATTTTGACCACCATTGCCAAATTTCTGATTTTGCTTAATGAACTTATTGAAACTATGCACAAAATTAGCAATCTCTTGAAAATCAAATATAGTGCATTCATTAGATTCAGCTATGTTTCCATCTTTAGCTCTAAATGCAATGATTTGATATGCCATTTCCTTTTGAATCTTGTATTTTGAATGCCAGTTAGATTCAAAAGTTTGAAGAGAATCAATTAATTTGTTTTCCGTTAAGGAATCCAAATCCTTACTTTCTTCATTGGCAGTAATTTTTGGGATGAACCTATCAGGCAAAGACCGTAGGATTTTCTTTACAACGCGAGGTTCATAAATTGTTTCGACAAGGTTGTAGAGAGAATTCACTATGTCTTTGAGTTTACTATGAAAAGTATTAAAGGACTCATCGTCTTTCATCGCTAAGTTTCAAAATCTGTCACGAGCCTTTGAATTTTAGAACTTTTCACAGTTGAAGTTCCTTCAAAAATTACAGTCAAAATATCGCAGGCCTGTTTGGAAGTAGTATAGTTTGAAATATTTTTAACTTCTTCCTCAGAAACATGAGCCATGATTGCATTCAGACCTTGAGAATTAAACTTAGCTGGTTCTAATTCCTGAGTAGTCCATAAGGCTACTGGTTTAAGTCCATTGTTCCAATCAACATTCACTATGGGTCTAGCATAACCATCTAAAACAGTTTGTCAAATTCGCTCGCTTAAATATTGTAAATATATAGTCATTCGAATTTTTCAATAGTTATAATTAGACCCATTAAGCATAGGAACTTTGGACTTAGACGAATAAATCTTGGTAGCCATAGAAAACAAACTAAATCAAGCAAAGCAAATCAAATAAATCAAGCAGTTATAAATAGACACAAATCAACCTAGATGCAATTCCTAGCAAATTAAGGAAACCTCCTCTCATACCAATTGAATGAAGCACACAAGTTAAAGGGATCGTATTGCCTATGTTGATTTTAGGATTTTTTTCAAAAATAATATAAACTTTGTTAAGCAAAATTAAAATCCTAGGTTTAATCAATTTTACTGTCGAAACCTGTATTGTGTTTTTAGCAATTAAAATAATCAAACAATCACACAACACCAAAAATTTACGAAGTATCCCTACTTGCATAGGACTAATCCTCGGGACTAACCAACAGTGCTTCACTATGATCAAAACGGAATTACAGACTCGATAACTTACAAAAATTGCTTCCCCACAATTTACGTAAAAGTCCCGTCAATCCCTTGAACATAGAATCCAACTGCAGCTGGCTTGGCGTAGCGCTTTCCGCTGTTTCGGCTTACTTGTCGCCTCTTTTCACGCACTTGATCACAATCCTTCACCACCGTCTGTGATATCCCTTATCGCGTTGGCTATTTCGCTCAACCCGTCTTCAATCGCAACCAAAGACATTCCCACAGGACCTTGAACCTTTGGAACCCTAGTTCTTAAAATTGAAGAACAATAGGATCTCCTATGGCATATAAACAAAACCTAGGTGGTGTTTCGAAACTCTCAAAAATTGATTCTAGCGTTTGGATATTTTATATCTCAAAAAACTCTTTAGAATTATGTATTTTTAACCCAAACCAATGGTTATTTTTATAGGAAAAATATAGAATCAAAGTCCTTTTTGGAATATGTTAAAAATATTAAAAAAAGAAAATTTTGAGATAAACAATCATGCTCCAAAAATTATAGTCGGATCGGTACAGGATGAAAAAATATGGACCGATCCGAATTTGAAGAAAATTAATTATGAGAAAAATTCCCTTTGCCGGACCGGTACATATAACAAATTGTGTACCGGTCCACCGTCAAATTCATGCTTTTGTCTAATCTGCACATCGCATAGGAAGGCAAATGGGCTTGGCCCATTAACATGAAAGCTGCGCATGAATTTATGGTGCTGGGCACGTTGGTTTTCTTAAAATAAGAAAACTTTGATTTTTCAACCTTTCCCTTTTTATTTATTTAATAAAAAATCCTTTTATTAATTTTTTTCTTTTTACTTTATTTTGTCCTATTAAATTTGTTTGGGCATTAATTTGACTCAAATTTTAGAAGTAACTTTATAAAACATGTTAAATATGAAAAAAAATAAAATTTCTCAATAATTTGCGCTGACTGGGCTTTTTTGAATGACAACAAAATTTGGTAAAAATGCTAAAAAATAGATTTGACTCAAAAAACTTTTAAATTCAAATTTTAAAGCTCGAACACCACTTATATTTTAAATCAAATCATAAACTCAACTTACATTAGGTCCTGAATTGTGGGCGGTATATCTGGTAAGTTCGGCGAGCTTCCGTTAATTGTTGTGTCTTCAAATCTTTAATTCGACTCAAATAATTACAACGAAAAAGTGTTCTTGGCATCAAAATCAAGTTAACTAAAAATATAAACCTAACACTTTTATGATGTTTGGCTGATCTCCTTCTCAAGGGGAGAATGAAGCCTCCATTGCCTTGTGTGTTTTAGAGTGATAAGTTTTTATTTTGCACGCCCTCTAAAATATTTTCTAGATAATTCAAGATTTTATCATCCCTTAAGAAAGGAATAAGGTTTGAATACAATTTTATTTTATTTTCTACTGAAACTCAAGTTAGAGTTAGATTTGTATTCTAGTGCTTGGTAGAAATTGAGCAGGTGTTGATTCATTGTGTTTTCTTTAGATGGGGATAAATTGGATGCTTACTAGTTTATAACTCATGACCATCTTTTAACAATACATTTATGTCTTGGAATATTTAGTGAAGGTTTTCTTAAAAAGATAAACATGCATTGGATTTTAGCTTGGTTAGCATTAGGAAGATAAACATGGTTTAGATTTCTTGTTTTTGCCTTTATTGATTTCTTTGCCAAAAAAATTAATTATTGTTACCCAAAGGCAAAAATAAAGGGCTAAAAATATTATTTTGTTGTATAATACTATTTTGTATTAAAACATCTCCAACATTTCTCTCTACTTTAGAGAGTGTCTTTTGATTTTTGTAGAGCAATCTTTTGGATTAATTTTTGTTTCAAATAGTAATTGCTGTGAAATGCTGACTAGTATTAAACATGTGGGACCATTTTCCGTGAACCAGTTTAGACTGGAAATTAGTATTGAGTTGACCTAAGGAAAAAAAAAGGTTATTATTTGATAAGAAGCTTAAAATAATATCACCCAACAACTTATGATCACTTTTCTCAGAGGAAATTAAGATGTTGTACAAAATTAGTTCTCTTATTCTACTCATAATTATCTTGGTTGCAGGATATTTTATCCCATTTGCAGCATCACGAAGAGGTAATTAACTTTTTTACCTTACACAATTCACTCACAATATTATTTTTGTTTTTTCTGTTCCTTATTCTTTTATTATGCTCACCATTTATTACATGACATTCGCATATGTTTTAGTATATAGACTAGAAGAATGAAAAAAGGCAAATTAGTGGCGAACTTTATAGTTGAGAGTATGATTTCCCCACATAAAACCACATTTTGCTGGAAATTTAATGATTGCCACAAAAAAGATGGATATTGTACATTATTTTTGGCGAAAATGTGACTAAACAAAAATTTTGCCACTACATCTTTGGCATCGTATTTTTTCGCTCATGAAGATGATGAATCTATGTGTTTCGAGCCAAAAAAAATTGAGGAAAAGGAAATTCGCCACCAAATGTGATGAAGTTGGAAAGAAGTTCGCCACTATAAGAAATAAGTAATCAGTGACAAAATTTTGCGAAGCAATTCTATGGGTTCATAGTACTTAAGGTTAATGATAAAAATGTTACATTAAGATACATTTATCTCTTTAACATTTTTTTTTTCAATTACAACAACAAGATATGAACCCTCTTAACCCATTTTAAATGCCGACTAGGTAGCCAGCACTCAAGGGGTTCAACAATTTCTTATATATATAATTTGACATGGGAAAGGATCTTAAGTGGATCAATTTTTTGGTCCTTAAATGCGGACCAGTATTTTTGGTGCTAAATGCATTTAGTATCTTTTAATAATAAAAATTTATATCAATTGTGTAGAAATCACAATGATTACGAGCAGTTCAAGGAAAAGTGATGATTGACCATTGTGGACTTTAAATTTTTTTGATTTGAGACAGAGACAAAAAAGTTATATTTTAAGATTTGTGCGGTATTAGTCAAATAAAGAAAGGTTAATAGAGTCTTTTTTATGATGTCTTTAATTTATAATATTAATTTATAATAAAATTTTGTATTTATATTATTATCAAAGCAATTTTTTAAGTCCAATTGCCTCATTGTATAATATTATTTTGTATTAAAATATCTCCAACATTTCTCTCAGAGTATCTTTTGATTTTTTGAGAGCAATCTTTGGGAGTAGCTGTGAAATGCTGACTACTATTAAACACGTGGGACTATTTTGTGTGCGCCAATTTAGACTCGAAATTAAGTATGGGGACCATTGATTTTATCCTGCAACCAAGATAAAGAAGGTAGTATATAGTATTAATTATTCCATTGATTTCTTGTTTTTGTCTTTATTGATTTCTTTGCCAACTTATGTTGATTTTGTAAGAAACATAACTAAACTTTTTCATTAGTTATGTTTTTAAATAATCATTATACTAGCAGTTTGATGTGAAACATGATTAAAAGTATTTTTAATGGAATAATTAAAATGGAATAGCTAAAATAATTTTTAATTATTTATTTAATAAATTATTAAAATTATCAATTAAAATAAAACGTTCAACAAGTTCGTCACTAATTTTATTAAAAATTATTAATTATTATTACCCAATGACAAAAAAAAAAGGCTAAAAATATTGTTTCCTGTTATATAATATTATTTTGTATTAAAATATCTCCGACATCTCTCTCAGAGTATCTTGTGATTTTTGAGAGGAATCTTTGACTGTTATTTAAGCGTCTGGGGCCATTTTCTGTGGACCAATTTAGACTGGAATTTATGTATGGGGACCATTTTCCGTCCACCTGTTTAGACTGGAAATTAAGTATTGAGTTGAGATATATAAGGGAAAAAAAAGGTTATTTATTTGAGGAGAAGTTTAAAATAATATCACCCATCAGTTATATATCATCACCATACACATGATCCCATATGCAGCACCACAGAGAGGTACTCAACTCTTTTACCCTACACAATTCACTCACAGTATTATTTTTTATTTACTTGCGCCTCGTTCAATTATTCTCACCGTTTACATGATATTCAGATTTGTTTTAGTATATGAAGTACAAGAAAAAGGCTAATTAGTGGCAAATTTTATAGTCGAATGCATAATTTCCTCATTCAAAAGCATTTTCTACTGTAAAATTAATGATTGCCACAAAAAAAATTGTTATTGTTTACATTATTTGTGGCGAAAATGCTGCTTGCCACAAATTTTGCCACTACAACTATGGCGCGTAGTTTTTCAGCACAAGCTAGAAAAATTATGTGTTTGGCAATTTAAGTTAGAGAATCCATAGTGGGTATGGTAAATTACCCATAGCGGAGGCAACTAAATAGCCAAAGTTACCTCTATATGGTAGAGGGAGACCAAACTTATTATATGCTTAAATTTTTATTTATACGGGTGACTCAAACTTGTAGCAGCCATACAAGCAAATTTATTCGGAAAAAAAAAAGTAGTGTGCCCCACTTGTATGGAGCATTTATATTTTATTTTTTTAAGCTATAAATTTAAACTGGTTGGCACTCCAATATGGCTATTTTTTATGATGTATCCTATGCAACCACTCAAAAAACATAGTCTCGTATTTGCATATTTGTGTCTAAGTTTAATTGGTTCGGTGTGGATGTTCTAATAGAGTGTGTCACTATAACAGAACAATTCTAGCAATTTCTCATTATACTCCAATAATTTATTTTTAAAATTGCTATGTAAACACAAACACAATTTATACCAATTTGACATTACATGCGTGTATATATACACAGCATCTAGTTAAATGTAATTGTTTGAATATTTTTTTCGGCATACTTAGAATTATATACATATATACGCATCATGAGCTCAGTTTAATATATTTTGAGAAATAATGTTTTTCGATACAAGCTATGATTCCACAATATAATTTTTCTCCCTTGTTTGTTTTCAAAGTTAATGGTTGTTGCATTTGAAGGATAGTTTAGGAAAGTGCATTTTATTATTTTACTTTGACTTTTAATTTTTTAGTGTGTTTGGTGTGCTTTGAATTAGCGGCAGTTTATCGAAATATGTAATTTTCAGTGGTATGTAATTAGTTTGTTTTTATGTCTTCAATAATTTTGATTGTGTCAATTTTTTCGTTTGTTATTTGTATCAAAGATTCTAATTGAAAATTAGTGCCGTCTAGATTCTCCAACATAATGGAGAATGGGTATGTCACCAATCATACAATGGAATATACTATAGATATATATAAAGTTCACATCGTACCCTTATTTGGCATGCACCTAATTGGTAGGCACCCTTTGCAAAATGGTACTCTGGGATATGCAATAGCATCTTGCATGTACACTTGTCTATTTAGTAATTGCAGGGCTGCTAGACCTATTTGCTCAGGCACTAGGGATCCATACCCACCATTATTAAGTCATTTTTCAAAAACTTTGTAGTGTGGGAGGGGCACCAACTACCTTCTATGCCCTCACCTCATATAAATCCTTCGAATTGTTTCACTTGATAATAAACGGTAGCTCTAACCCTTAGAGGCGAGTTTGGAGAGAAATATCATAAATAGAAATATTTCTTTGAAAAGCCCAAACTTGGAGGCTAACAAAATAAGTCAAAGGAAAAGGGAAAAATAAACAACTTGGAAACTAAGTTGGAAAAGCTCAAACCCAAAACAAACACAATCAAGAAAATAATATTAATGGGAAATCTAACAATGGTTCCAGCAGGTTTCAAATAATAACCATTTGCCAACTCTAGAGTTGGGTCCAACTTCGAATTATTTCACTCAACCTTTTAAACATTAAAAATTGATTAAGAAACATTTTTATCCAATTTTCTAAGTTGGTATTTCATATTTTCGTAGTTCATTTGTTAGATATTGAGATGTGAGTCACATCATACATGCAAGGGAACATAAAATATATAAAGTTTCCATAATAGCCCTATTTGGTGCTATGTGTTTGTTTGGCGCCATTCAAAATACTATTGAGGTACCCAATAGAAACTTGTATTCACATTTGTTAGTCATAAAATGGTAGTCTAGGGTAATCACACTAGTCTCTTTAATAATTGCAGGACTAGTTAGAAGTTCGCCATGTGAAGAACACGCTGGAGTTAGAAGCTGTAATCCAGGTGGAGGAGGTATTCTATAAAAGTGGGAAAATTGAATTTCCAATTATTGCAAATGTAGATGAGGTCCAACGAATTGTACCATATTTATCAATTAAATAAATCAAAGGTTCAAATAATGGCAATAGCTCTTTTGCTATTTATATTTATATGGCCTCTTGTATGAAGATGCAATTTATCTTCTCCCTTACTTTAATTCATCATCGAATCAACTTATTATTAATTGGTTAGAGCACATTATTCTTGCAAGGGTAACATACAATTTGTTACCAAAAAGTGAAATGTATTCATTCCGTTTTATTATTTTGGGTAACATACAATTTTATTTTACTAACAAAATTAGCACTCTACTTTAAATTGGAACGTTTCAATTTTGGGTAACTTATTAGTCAATTGTCAGAAAACCATTAGTAGAATGCTTATATAACGGTTAACAGTGCTACATCTTGTTAATTTAATGTATTGACGCAACTGGATTAGTGCGTTGTGGTAGCCAAAGTGCAAGCCCATCAAATTATAGAATAGTCTAGGAAGACTAAGTATCGATCCATAGGGATAGTTGAAAAAGAATGGAATGGATTACAGATTTTACGATTTTTCTAGTTTTTGTAAAGGATGGTTATTGAACGATGTGAATGTGAATTGGTTGTGAAAATTAATAAGAAAGCACTAAGGTAGTTGTAAGTCGTTCGCGATAGAAAAGACGGCGTTTACTAGCTCATACATAGATTTCAATACAACATTCTCAAGAATGGGGAATGGTGTCATATCTCTCAATAGCAAAGGATGCGAAGTTAGGCAACTCATTCCCGGGTTGAAGCTATACCAAGAGAGAATACAATAAAATTATACCAAAGATGAAGTTATCCTATCTATCTTTTAGGTACGAATGTGAAGCAAGGTAACCCATTCCGGATGAATCTAATTCGAGGTAGAGATGATAAACTCATCATAAAAATGTTTCATATTAAGCATGTATGTAAAATATCATAGTTTAAAAGAATGAAAATTAGATAGGAAATGTTTACAATGAAATGAAACGGAGTTTATGGAATTAAATCGTCAACTAATCGATTATCATTTAGGATAAACAATAAAGAGTCTCAATAACACATATATTGCAAGAAGAACTCAAAATATCATTAAATGAATCAAGGATTAGCTGAGCACATTTAGAAACCATCCATGTAATTTTAAGAACTTTTTATAATCTCTACAAAAAGGAATAAAAATCCATTGATGGGGGAAATGAGCTACAAACTTTATAGAACCATATAAGTATGTTGTATTTTCATGAATCAACAAGAACTAAATATACAAGGCACATAAAGTCTAATCTTTAAATGAAAATACATACAAAGCTTGAAGAATGAATGATTTGAAGAAGAAAAATGATTCACAATTATTTAAGAAACCTTAAACATGGATTAAGAAATTAATTACCGAAAATTATATCGCAATTCACTTCCGTAACCTTAGTAAAAGACTACTCCATAATAGATGCAAAAGCAAATATTATAGAAGAAGAAATCATTCTTACAATCAAAAACTTACAAGAGAAAATAAAGAAAGGTTACACCTTAAGCTCTCCATTCTCTCTAGAACTTTTATGTGTAAAAAATAAGATAATATCATCTAGCTTAATCCCCTAGTATAAAACTAGCCAAAAATGTACAACAATTAATAAAATATATAAGGGAAAATATCTATGAGACAAGACTCCCCAAAATAAGGCTAAAAGGAGTGGGTAGTAGTTGTACCTGCCAGGCCATGATTGATCATGGTTTGCTCTGTTTGAAGCTCTATGGACCATGATCAATCATGGAAAACCCATGATCGATCATGGGTTTGGATTTTTTCAAACTCAGCACTTTTGCAAGCCTAGAGCTTCCACTTGATCCATTCCTTGAAGGCCATTGCGTTCCATTCCTATTAACACATAGGAACACAATAAAACACACCTAGCGAAACAATATTAGATACAAAACTCGTTAAACATGTCTGTGAAAGAGCTTATGCTTAACAATATTATGCGTTTATTAACTCTGCTCAACTTATCTCTTGCTAGTCCTTTAGCAAGACGAATATATATATAATTACAAAAGCACTATGCTATACAAAAAGTTGCTAACTTTTAAGTTACCTTAGAAGACGAGTTGCATCTCGTGAAGGTTTTCGAAAATGATACCCACAAACATTAGAAATTTGATTATGATGAACGATGAGAATGAAGATTTCATGTTTCAATTTGCAAAGCAAAATGCACTAATATCATTATCTCTAGAATAATGGATGTTTGAAAGATCATCTAATTCGCCTATCTCCTTTAGAGCACAATCTCATTTTCTCCAATGCTCACATACTAGACTTTGGATCAACCAATTCAATATAAACACAAAGAGTTATAATCATTCGAGAAGGAAGATTAACTTTTTCAAAAACAAAAGCTCCAAAATTTTCCTATTCTAAGCACTTTCTTTATCTTTTACTTAGAAAATTTCACTAAATTTGTTCAGGGCGGTTTTCATCTCTAGGGGGGCAGCGGTCTCACTTAATATTTTTACATTATACTGCTCATTAATTGGAGCTCGAAGGAAGCTATTCACCCTTTCCTATATGGTAATCTTTACCCATCCATAATATTAAATAAAGAGACTTAAGATTTAGTCAAGTGAAACTTTAAGTTAATATTAGGATAAAAGTCATCCATGATTCAAAGTGCTATGCTTTTGTCCTCTCATTGGAGGATCTTTTTGAAAGAGTTTCCATCATTTTGGACAAAAATTCCTCTTCTCTCCATGAAAATAAATCTAAGTGTTATTACAGAATTAGAAACAACCAAAGCAATATAGCATATGGAACAGGAAAATATATCGGGATATGAGACTAAGTGAAGCAATGCAATTTAGATTATCATTCAAATTCCTATCTAGATCAAAGAATTCACGCCTTTAGTTAATGAAACAATAGTCTTCATTTGATCACAACAATCAATTTCATTCCTCAAATTTCAAACTTCACAAAAAAAAAAATTGAACACCACTCTTCAACTCATGGAAAAAAAAATAAAGCCAAATAAAAATAGACAAAGAAATGCGTACCACCCCAACTTGAAGGAAACATTGTCCTCAATGGAAAGAGAACACGAAATGCATGAAAAGATTTCTTTGGCATTACTTTCTTTGAGCCAAAAGAAGATATAAAAACAATAACTATACAATAAACGGGTTAGAATTAGTATTAGCAAAACCCATAGTACTAAACTATAAAGTGAACATCAAGTTCAAATTCTAGTACAACCCAAAAGAAATAAAATAAAACTAAGCATAAATATAATTATTATAAAGTTTTCAGGACGCAAAAAAATAATAATAAAAAATCACGGGCTGGGAGGTGGAGGAAATCGACCATACAACGCCTCAAACTGCTGGCATGTAAACTCCTATTGGGCCGCCATCTAAGCAGTCACCTGTGTCTCAACTCGAGCATCGACCCAAGCCGCAATGTCCGTCTCCATCCTGTTTTGACGCAGCGCTAAAAACTCAACCCTCTTATTAATCCCATTAAATCCTGTGTGACTCAAAAGATTCATCTGCTCAAACTGCGCTTGAATTGATTCCATATTATTGTCGACTGGCCTTGAACTAGCTCTTCGGCATCACCTCAAAGGACCCAAAACATCAACTCCCACTTCTTCTCCACCACTCGGTGGTGGTGCTGTGTCCAGTGGCTCGAGTCTGGGTGGACCTGTTAAGGGGTGCTCAATGCATTTTCTTTTCGTCCTCATCTTTCTCTTGAACACCAGCTCTCAAACATACTGGAGTTATCAAGGCCCCAAATTTAATAGTCTCATTATGGGCCACCAAATCGACAATTTTCGAAATCCTCCCAATAATGTGACGCAGCAAACAACATCATTTGTTGTAGCAATCGTATACAACAAATAATCATGATATGGGTAAAGATGCTGGGTATGGGAAGTCGGGTCCAATGCATTTGCAATCATAAGCCACAGAGTGTGATATCGATCGTTTAAATTATGTCTATCAAATTGGGTACCAATCCATTCCATTTCTTTATCAGCTAGAAATGTGGCTAAATCATTAGCCGAGGGCTCTATATAATAGTTGCCGTCAGAATATGGGAGGTCATGGGCATTTTCGGGCAAAGGTTGAATTCCCGTGACCTTACTCATAATTTCTAGATTAAAATGAACCATGTTCCCACACACATGAGCAATGTATATGTATATAATATTGGGAACTTGAATCAAACTCTCAATAAATTCACGACAAATAGTAAGGTTGTATTGGTTACCTACTTGGCGCAAATAGTGGATCCATCTCGGATTGTGCTCGAAGGTTATCGTTTGGGGGAAATTATCTAAAGCCCTAATGAAGACCGGCCTCTCTATCAGAACGGTTCGATTCTTGAAGGTGTAGTTCGACCAATTGAACTCTTGGTGGCTTCAGAAACCACGGTAGCCACCTCGCGACTTGAAGCATAACCGGCTTTGTTAGAGGGTTAGAGGATGCCATGGAGGTGTATTGTGGTACTTTGGAGGAGAATGAGGAGAGAAATTTCTAGAATGGAGGAACTAAGGCTCAAAATAAGTGTGAAGAAAGAGAAAATGGGGTTTCAAGGTGGGTTTGGTGATTTGGGTGTGAAATTGGGTGAGGAAGGATGTAAATGGTGTTTAGGAGGAGGTGGGGCAAATGGGGGTGAATGGGGCTAGGGTTTGGGGAGGTTTAGGAAAGGGGGAATGGGAAATAAAGGCTTCAATTACGCGATCTCCTGTTTTATTTCAAAGCATGATCGATCATGGGTAGACCATGATTGATCATGGTGTCCTCTGGCCAGGCCAAAATTTACACAATAATCAATCATGGGTATACCATGATCGATCATGGTCTCCACTGCCAGAATTTTCTTTGCACAATGATTGATCATGGGTTTACCATGATCAATCATGGTCTTCATTGCAGTCCATTTTCATTAATTTTCACACTCTATCCCTTATAGCTCCTTCTAATATGGTTTGAACATTCCCGAAAACACCTGAAACTCCGATAAATATTCCTGAAACTTAAAAAACACTAACTAAAATATTATTTACAAAATCAACCTTTGCTTTTCAGGCATAAGTTGGGTCTTCGAGAGGGGTAGACTCCTATCAAGACAGGAATTCTAAAAATGGCTTAAGGCGTTGTCCGTTCACTTTGAACACAAAGCCGGTTTTGGGATCCTCAACATTCATGGTCTCAAATGGGAATACATGTCTAACAATGTATGGGCCGATCCAACGAGAATTCAAACCCGGGACGAGATGCAGATGTGTGTTATAAACAAGAACTTTGTGCCAAAGTTTGAATTCTTTTCTTAAAATAGATCTATCATGAAAAATTTTAGCACGTTCCTTGTTTATCTTCAGGTTATCATATGCATCTCTTCTCAACTCCTTTATTTGCTCGATTTGCAACTTACGGTCAATGCCGGATATTTTTTAATTGAAAATTAACCATCTTAGTTGCCCAGTATGATTTGTGTTCCAACTCTATTGGCAAATGACATGGTTTTTCGTACACAATGCGATAGGGAGACAAATTTAGAGTTGTTTTGTATGCAGTACGGTAAGCAAGCACATCGGTCAGTCTTAACGACCAATTCTTACGATTCGGGTTTACTTTTTTCTTTAGAATCTGTTTGATCTCCCTATTTGCCAACTCGGCTTGACCGTTAGTTTGTGGATGATAAGCGAGCGATACTTTATAATTTACACCATACTTTTTGTAGGTCGAAAAATACCCTAGAGGGGGGGTGAATAGGGTTTTTAAAAACTTAATCGGATTTTTAAAAATGATTTAAAAATATTTGATGTCTATGTTTATCAAGCAATAAAGAACAAAGTTAATTCCAAACACAATGAATAAATAGCACAATATAATAGAGCAAGAGATAGAAAGATTGAACCGATCGAAGTCGAAAATTTTTTGTCCACACGGTTCAGCTTGTTCCCCTACTCCGCGCTCGATTAGTTCCTCGAGAATTTCTACTATAACCGATCTCCTTTCGGGTGAAGATCAAACCTCTACAAGTGTATTCTTATCACACACTCACAAGTATTGAAAAAACCTTCAATACTTTCACAAGAAATCCCTCTTGCTAATCTATGAGATACACCTCTCACAATTATGATTCAAATAAGTTTTGGTGACAAACACCAATGTACAATATCTCTCTTGTATATGAAAAAATACAAATGAAGCTTACACTAAGAGATATCAAAATTGATCAAAGTATATAGCTCAAAAATGAAGAATATGATCAATAAAATGAATTGAATACTTGAATAACTTTGTATATATGTAAAATAAGTTTGTTGAATAATTCAAGTATGTTAAAACAAATCTATGACATCTTATATATAGCTTGCAAAACCATATGGCCGTTGGGGATGATTAAGAGAGGTTTTGGCTCCAAGGTATACATTTTCAAACTTTTCAACAGTTAGTTTTGACAAAAAAATTCAAAATTGTTTTGTTAATTTGTCCCAATTAGACTGTTGGATCATGCTCAAATGTTAGTCAAAATTTTCAGGAGATGTTGTCTAACTACTGTAAAAATTTCAAAATGATCGGAGTACGGGAAGACCTCCATCTTAGCATTAGATCAAAACTGGACAAAAACTGAGCGAATTTTAAATGTAAAATAAAAATATTTTTGCAATTTAACAATTTAGTTTGAAATAAAATTCTAATGATTTTTGAACCTCAAAGATATGTTTCTAAGATACCTATTTTTATTAGAGCTTAAAATATGATCATTTAAAATTAATATGAATTTATTTTGAAACTCGGTTTTTGTAAAATAATGTTTTTCAAATAAATTCAATTTCAAGCTAGTTTGAATCAATGTTTAAAATATGTAAGAATATGTTTGAGCTATAGGGATTTGATCAATAAAGTATCTTTACATAAAATCTAAGCACTCACTCCATTTAATGATAATTCGAGTCTTCGTGATGCTTGATTTTCTTGTGTGTATCTTTACTTGTTTGATGTTCTTGATCCTTTCTTGGTTTTGATAACTTGTAGAATATGTGGAGATCATTCTTGTGCATATCTTCGCTTGCTTGATGATTTAGATCTTTTCTTGGCTTTGTTTAGCACATGTATATCACTTGAGTTCATTTCTTGTGAGTAGAGACGTTTGTAAAGCTTGTGTGAGATTTGCTTCGGTTTGAAGTTACACTTGGTCAGAAGATATATCGGTTAAAATGGCTATCATTGGAACAACCGAGTTAAATAACACTTTATTAGCTTATTGTAATTATCAAAATAATATTAATTGACTTTAAGGTCAACAATCTCCCCCTTTTTGATGATGACAATAGAGTTAATGTGTGTTTATAAAAAGATAATAATTTTAAGCATATGAATAATATGCTCCCCCTAAATAGGTGCATAGATAAAAATATACAAACAATTATTAAAATAAAAAATTCTTACATAAATAAGATAAACAAACTAATAGTTCTTGATCAAGCATAGCATAATAAAATAAACGATAAAATAAACGAGTGTGTACCATTATCACTCATGGCACACACACACATAACACACATACTTACATAACACACATACTTCTCCCCCTTTTTCTTCATCAAAAAGGAGGAAATCAGTAATTATCAATCTAAAGCTGCAAAAATACTTGTTAATACTCATAATAATGTGTATTTACAATAACAAGTATAAATAGCATATAAATAATATGCTCCCCCTCAATTTATGCAAAGATGACAATTAAAAAGTATTGAAAATATTCGAAATAGTTTAAAATATATATATATATATATTTAAATAAAGCTTTCAAAAGTATGAATGTATAAAATCATTTAAAGCATTTAAAATCTTACCATAACATTTAAGTCAGTATAAAAAATCTTATCACAGCAAAAAAAAAAATCTTACCGCAGCAAGAAAAAATCTTACCTCTTACCGCAGCATCAACATTACGCACATTTTCTCCCCCTATGTCAACGTCAAAGAGGGATCTAGACCGTGCTAGGGGGTGGACTCTAGATGCACGCGAGGGGCGCTGTATCTTTGACCTTTTAGGATGACAAGCTTTTCGTTTTCGGGATTCTTTTAATTGTTGGATGCCTCTTGTCCCCTCTTTCTTGTTGTCTTCCTCGAGATCCATTTTCTTCTTATAACTTTTATAGGAGGTACTCATGAGTAAGGAAAAGCAAATAACAAGTATGCCGAATACCTTCCGTTGTACATGTTCGTCTTGTGCTGCTTGCACTTATAGACGCAAGAAATGTCAGCCATGGTGTGAATATGCACAAATTTTTATGGATGTGATTAGTGACTACGCTCAGAAACGCGTAATTAATACACCCAAGTGCAGGTGGTCAAGTTATAATATATTTACTTGGAAGTCCAAGGTCGAACCACAGGGAAGGATGGTAATCTTATTATTCTAGCTAAACTTTCAACAGGGGAAAAGAAGAAAAGAAAAATAAAATAAAGAAAAGATAATAAATATTTTTTTTTTAGAATAAGAAAGAATAGAATAAGAAATTAAATTTAAAACTTAAAAGAAAATAAATAAATAAAAGTAAATAAATAAATATAAATAAATAAATATAAATAAATTAAAAATATAAATAAAATAAATAAATAAAGCAAGGATAAAATAAGCAGCAACTAAAACAAGTGTCTAATAAAATAGGAAAAGAGCGTTAGGGGTATCCATAGCTACGACATTACAGATAGTACGACCAACCGATTCAAGAAATGACTGTGGACCTGAGTTCCTATTAACAATGAATGTCCTTAACTTACCAATTATTAAATACTAAATTTCACGAGCATATCATGAGAAGTGCATGACAAGACTCATATAAGCTGCATGTAAATTTAGTTTTCAATAAGGGAACTTATAATTTATTTTTTTACAAAATTAATTTTCACTTAGTAATGCTAGTGCGTGACAAAAACAAACTAAATTTAATCAATTTTAGTAAATATCAAAAGCTTAACTCATTTCTAAGATTTGATTATGCATATGCATGACTTACGTCAAAATCGTTCTAAAAAAGTCATTAAAAGCTAAAATTAGCACTATTTCGGTATCGATTTTGGAATGACACCAAAACAGTGCTCAAAGCTCCCAAATTACTTGGATAACTAACTCAGCTCAATAAAGGATAAGGACCGTCCTCTATTCAGCCTCGTTAGAGTTTTGGTACAAAAATTCGTAATTTGAGGTTTTCCGGTTCTTTTGTCGAATAATCGAGAAATAATCTTAAAAATTCATGTTTTTAACGCATGAAAAGTTACTATATTTTTCAGATTTATTACTTGACCTATAACCAATGAGGAATTCAAGCCACAATCACAATTGAATCATATACTCACACTAGTCCGTCATGCTTTCGCTACGGACCCCTAACTACTAAATTACGCTAGCATATTGATAAAAATTAAACAAAATATGATAAATTCAATCACAAATTGAGCAAACATATTTCTGAAATATAATTGAATAATCATGCAAAATTTCACAGCAATTGAAACTAAGAAACAATTAATAAATTAAAAATACGGTTTAAACAAATTTCGAAAGAAATAGCACACTGGCAGTCACAAAAATTGCCTACTGTCCTCAAGAAATTTCGGAATTTAGATCCCCAAAACAGTATGATTTTGTAGAAAATTCGATCGTGGTCGTTTTGATAGGTGGATCATCAAAATCGGCCAAGAAACGAGCAAGTTATGATTAAAATAAGAAAACACATATTTTTTAGGGTTCTACGCGGGAATCTATAAAATAAATCTAATAAAAATTATAAATTATGCATGGATTTCAATCATCAATCACATTCAAACACATATTTAACTAACAATATATAAGCATTAATGAGCATTAATTGAAATAAATTAAAAATAAAATTGAATGAAAAGAGAAACTTACAGTTACGCAGTTCTTGAAGAACTGTAATGGGACTCGCTATAAACCAAATGAAAATATCTCTTTCTCTAGTTACGCAAAGGAATTTGGAATTATTGAAGAATAATAATGGCGGCTGTTCTCCTCTACTCAAAAGAAAAAGAACGAAGACTGTTTTTCTCTACTCGAAGAATAATAATGACGGCTGTTCTTCCCTTACTCAAAATTAAACCTAAAACCTAAAAAATATCATCGACGTTTAATTCTTTTTTTCAAAATTCAAAAATTAAACTAATTAATAAAATAAAATAAATAATAAAGATAATAATCCAAAAGCTAAAAATAGCTTTGTCGTCTATCAAGTCGTTGGCTCGAGAGACTAAGTCTTCTTCCTTAACTTCTCGGGTCAGCTTAAAAATAATAATTAAAACTTGTTGGCCGCAGGATTCGAACACTGGACTAAGCATGAGTAGAGAGCTGATCACTTGCCATCTAGGCTAAGGACCCCATTCAATAAATATTTGCATCATAAATTTAGGAATTCTTTCGCGCTCAAACTCAATCCACTGGTGCACTGATCGTATTTCTGCCATAACTTTGTACTCCGAACTCCGATTGATGCAAGGTTTTCGCCTACGCGTAGATAACTCAGAGCTCTACAACTTCTATTTTCTGGAGTTTTCTTCAAATTCTGCACGGATAAATACCAGAAATTACCGGAACAGAGGCAATGCACGCAGTGAATCTCTTCTTCATTCAAAAATTGCTCGGTTTGATTCAAATGACTCTTCTTTGCTTGGAACTGCTCTATTGGCTTCTCTTAGTCTCTTCCATCAACTTCCTTCATGCTTGATCTTGAAATTTGCTTTCGGTTCACTTCTTGAACTCAATTCAGCTCCGAATTTGACTGGTAATGACTAACTTTGGAGGAATTTGCTTCTAGATTCGTTCTTGTTCATTTTTAACCTGTAAAAAGGTTATAATGCACTAGAAACAAACATACTATCCTATTTCATGATTAAATCTCAATTCTTAACAATTTAGGATAATTAAAATCAAATTCATGCATATTAAGCCACCTAAATACATATAAAAATGCAATATTTTGGCTTAATCAATTAGTCGTCAAGATTATCGTACAATCTTCACCGTTTTTGGGATAAATAGTGTTGCACATATTTTGTAAAATATTCCTGAACATCAATATCTTGAGACTCTCTATTCAATTCTTTTTGAAGCTAACGCGAGAGTCGAGAATCCCAGTAAAGGCTGTACTGCGCTTATTGTTTCTCTTGAACAGAAGGTACAAGAATTACAATCACGAGTGACAGCGTTAGAGGCTTTGCAATCATGAGTGACAACATTAGAGGCTCGATTAGTAGAGTCTTCTAGCGCTAACCAATGCTTTTCTTTTGGTCCTCCTAGAAGTTTTACAGGGCCCCTATCGTTAGTAGAAAATGTTGCACCTGAAATTCTTCCGACTACCGAAAATCTTTCAGACCATGGTGCTTTTCGAAATAATGTGGGTTTGCCGGCATATCTGACACGCTCGAAAATCAGGGTTTTTCCTAACAGTCTCCTGTATGCATGATGACTCAAGACATGATGCAGAATGCTTGTTAGGTTCACACGAGAGTCGCGGATTGGGGTGTTCACACCTGTACCAATAATTTTACCTTTGGCGTTATCTCCAAATGTAATGTTGCTTCCTTGTTTAGGAGTGAGACTCAAGAAATTTCTCTTTTCTCCCATCATGTGTTTCGAGCATCAACTATCCAATAACCATTTTATTTTGCTAGCTTTTGTTCTCATGCAAATCTACACCAAAATCTTAATCAACTTTTCTTTTAGTATCCAAAATAAGTTGGGTCCTTTGTGGTTAGCGTACATAGTGGTTCCATTAGGAATCCAACCAAGTTTGTTCTTAGTAAAATCCTTTTCTTTGTAATAACATGAATGTGCATTATGAGTGTTTCTTCCACAAAATGAACAAAGATTAGTGGGATTATGCGGTGTGTATGCTTTGAAGAAATTTTTGTAATCCTTTTGGTTACGGATTTGATTCTAACCCAAACCGGCTTTATCAAAGACACACCTTTGTACTCCTAATAGTTTATCCAAGTTATTTTTTTTATTTGTGAACTTGGTTAGACTATTAGTTAAATCTTTTACTTTTTCTTTCAAATCCTCATTTTCTAGTGCAAGTAAGTTTGAAGTCTCCTTTTCTTTGCCCTTTTTCAAATAGTTGATTTCCTTTTTAAAATCAATATTTTCCTTTTCTAAAGTTTCACATTTGGCAGAAGTGACGGAATTTGCTTTCTTGAGACTTGTATATCTTTTTGACTGAATTTCAAATTTAATATGTAATTCTTCAAACATGGTATATAGTTCATCATATTCATTATGCACACTTTCATTATCATCAAAATTATCACTAAATGAGCTATAGTTAGAGTTTAACTCATCTTCATTTGCCATAAGACAAAGGTTAGCCTTTTCTTCATCGCTAGAATCAGTATCCGATTCTCCTTTTTCGGAATCGCTCCATGTTCCTTTTAGTGCATGCTTCACTTGTTTGAATACTTTATCTCGTTTGTTCCTTTATCTCGTTTGTTCCTTTTCTCCTTCTATCTAAATGGACAATTTGGCTTGATATGACCGGGTTCATGGTAATGATAGCACTTTTTGATTTCATCATTTTCTCCTCTTTGTTGATTTGATCGATCATTGTTTCTTCTAAAGGATAATGGATATTTTTTATTCTTTCCTTGAGAATTTTTCTTCTTAGCTAGAAATTTTATAAATTTTCTAGATACAAGTGCCATATCTTCATCACCATCCATTGATACATCATTATCTTCGTGTTGGATAGTTTTGAGAGCTAAAGTTTTCTTTGATTTTGTATCCGATTCTTCTTCTCTTTGAAGTTCCTTCTCATGAGTTTTTAGAGATCCCAAAAGCTTGTCCATGCTGAGTGTTTTGAGATTCTTTGCTTCTTGAATCGCCGTCACTTTTGGTCGCCACTTCTTTGAAAGAATCCTAAGAATTTTTCTTATCTTATCTTCATTAGAATAAACTTTTCCAAGAAGATCCAAATCATTAGTAATAATAAAAAATCTACAACACATGGAAGTAAGAGATTCATTAGGCTCTATTTTAAATAGTTCATAATCATGAACAAGCATATTTATGTTATCGTCTTTAACTTGAGTGGTTCCTTCGTAGGTAATCTCAAATTTATCCCAAATTTCTTTGGCTGTTTTGCAACTAGAAATTTTGTTATATTCATCCATGCTTAATGCATAATTTAAAGCATTTAAGGCTTTAGCATTATATTGAATTTTCTTAATATCATTTTCATCATACTCGGACATTTTCTTAGGAACAATTTTTTCACTATAATCTCTTTTGGTAATTTCATAGGGTCCTTCAAGTATAACTCTCCATTGTTCAAAATCACTAGATTGTAAAAATATACTCATTCTACCTTTTCAATAGCTATAATTTTTACCATCAAATAGGGGTGGTCTATAGGTGGAGAAAACTTTGGAAAAACTAGTTCCTTGATATATAGACATGATCGTAAACTCTAAGATTGTTTAATTAGAATAAGAGTACAACCTCTGATACCAATTGTTGGTCGGATAATGACCCTAGAGGGGGTGAATGGGGTTTTCGAAACTTAATGCAGAATTAAAAACTTTTTCAAACTGTTTAAGTAAAACAATTTAGCTAAATAAGTTTATCAAGAAAAACAATCAATCAAACAATCAATTCCAAAAATAAACAACAATATAAGCAACTTTAATCAATGAATATAACAAATACATAAAGAGATTGAGTAAGAAAGATTGAACCAATTTGAAGTCCAAAGCTTTTTGTCTACACGGTTTTGGTTTACCAAACCATAGTTCGTCCTCAGCTAGTTCCCCGAGAATTTCTACTATTCAATCATCATCGGGTAAAGATCAAACCTCAATACAAATGTTGCTATGCACACAACACTCGCAATGTAGCTATACCCACTACACTTCTCACAAGATATGCTTTCTTGCTCTACAAAAAGACAAACTCTCTTTTGAAATGAAGAATGAATTGTTTGTGGTGATACACACCAATACAATAACTCTCAAGTGTATTTCAAGATTACAAGTGAAGCTAACACTAGAGTTATCAAGATTGATCAAAATGTGTTCTTGAATCTTTGTATATTTGAATATATGAATAATAGAGTATTAGAATGATTCAAGGTGTGTTAAAACATGTCTAAGACCTCATATATATAGCTTGCAAAACTATATGGGCGTTGGAGATGATTAAGAAATGTTTTGGGTTAAAGGTATACATTTTCAATTTTTCCAACAGCTAGTTTTGACAAATAAATTCAAATTTGTTTTGATAATTTCTCCCAATTTGACCGTTGGATCATGCTCAGATTTTGATCAAAAGTCTAACTACTGTAAACATTTCAAAATGATCATAGTCCGGGAAGGCCTCCATCTTACCGTTAGATGAAAACTGTGCGAAAATTGAGCAAATTTTAAATGTAAAATAAAAACATTTTTTTTCAATTTAACAATTTAGTTTCAAATATAATTCCAATGATTTTTGAACCTCAAAGATATGTTTCTAAGATACCTATTTTTATTAGAACTTAAAATATGATCATTTAAAATTAATATGAATTTATTTTGAAACTCGATCTTTGTAAAATGATGTTTTTCAAATAAATTCAATTTCAAGATTGTTTGAATGAATCTTTAAAAGATGCATGAATACATTTGACCTATAAGGATTTGATCAATAATGTAACTTTACATAAATCTTAAGCACTCACTCAATTAATGAATTAACGAGTCTTCGAATGCTTTGATTTGTTTCTTCGAATTGATCTTCACTTGAAACTTTTTCTTAGAAGCTTTTCATATAGTCTTTTGATCCTTTATGCTTCATGATTTGCATTGAGAGATTTGATCTTCGTTGTCTTGTCCAATGATCGAATAATGAAAGAGTGATCCTTGTCATGTTTTTCTTAATTTTTTCAAGTAAATGAACTATATACTTATATCAAGAAACATGTTAAATTACACATGATTAATTTATTATTATTATTATCAAATTAAGATTAAAACCTTAGGTAATAGCAATGTCTTACTACAAACCGCTTACTGTTTGCATAATTAAAACGGGCTTTTAATTGGATTACCAGAAAGTATAAACCTACAGGGTCGCACACCAAAACAAGTAGGTTCAAAAACGGATTGGACTTGGCCTTGGTTGGACTTGGGTCTAATTCGTTTTGTTGCTTAGGGTTTCTCAGTAGGGTTTCCCTTTAAAAGGAAATCATCAGGCTCATTTACTCTAGCAGAGAAAAGGAGAGGCAAAAGGTGAGAACCCTAATTGTGTGCTAGTACACTAAGCAAGGATTCGTTCCGGTTCGTGTGTGCATACCGTAGGAGCGTCGTATTTTCTACGCTAAGACGACACCAACAGAAGGCTTTGAGTCGCCACGTTCATTGAATCAATCCGAAATATCATACAAGGTATGTTTTTCTATCGATTTTATTGAACAATATAAATCTTAGGTTTTAATGATTAATGCAGTTTATTGTGCATGTGATGTATGTTCGCTGTCCTAATTATCGTCACACATAACCACAGACTTTGTTTTAGGAATACCAAAGGCATTAGGGGGTGAAGATACGATTTAGGTGATTGTCGATATATTGACAAAGTCCGCTTACTTCCTTCCCATCCGAAACAACCAAAATGTGGAGACTTTGGGAAAACTCTACGTTCGGGAAATAGTTAAGCTTCATGGGGTTCCGTTGACCATTGTATCGGATCGAGATCCTCGTTTTACGTCTTGCTTTTACGAAAGCCTTTAAAAGGCTTTTGGGACACAACTAAAATTCAGTAAAGTGTTTCATCCGCAAACTGATGGGCAATCTGAGCGGGTTATCCAAATACATGAAGATATGTTGAGGGCGTGTATTCTCAATTTTCGAGGAAATTGGATTAAACATTTGCTGTTAGTCGAGTTTGCTTACAATAATAGTTTCTAGACTAGTATAGGCATGGCACTTTACGAAGCCTTTTATGGTCATCCATGTAGATCCTCGGTTTGCTAGTATGAAGTCGGGGATAAAACCTTGTTGGGTCCGAAGTTAGTAGAGCAAATACCGAAAAGATCAAGGCCATTCGACAACATCTCCTCACCCCGTTGGGTAGCTGCCCCAAACCCTGCGGGGGCATTGCCCCTCGACCCCTTAAAGTTTTATTTATTTAATGTATCAAATTTTCTCATTAATGTGTTATGTGTGTATGTAATATGTTGTATTATTGAAAGTGATATAGTATGGCTAAACTAAATACAGCCTGTGTGTTGTCTTGTATTTTTGTAATATATAAATACAGCCCGCGTGTCGTCTTTTATTTTGCAATGTAATTTTATATTACTAGTCTCTTGTATTAGGCTGTACATTATTTGTATATTACCTCGCATAGAAGATGGAGGATCCCTTATCACAAGAAAAGATGGCCAAGAACTTTGGAATGTCCAAAGCTACAAAGGATGAGGATCAAATATTAAATAGTAGCTTAATACCTTTGGCCATACTATATCACATAATTTATTTCTTTATGCTTGTTTAAATATTCTATTGTATTATTATGAGACTGCATGATTATGTCCCTAGAACAAAAAGGAATTGTTTGTGCCATTCCAACACTGACAACTATTGATGTTATGATTATTATAGAAGACGTCTGCTAGAGCGGGGTTATCTTAGATCATCATAATTTAATAGTATGGATGTAATTAAAACGATTTTGAGCCTTGAGGCAAAGTGTTGAGAAGCCGAAACGTTAGATATAAAACTCAACAAACCAAGAGTTACATAGGATGTAATTAGCATGTATTGCTTACCTAATTAACAAACTTTAAGTGAAAAGCCAAAGCTTTCTTAACGTTTTGTGAAATGTGGGTCTTGGACCTACTATGTCCTATTGGGACAATTGCATGTGAGACATAGTAGGAGATTTTAAGATGATAAGCATATTAAAACTTTTGCATATGTAATTTTGTTGTAGATTGATGATGAACAACAATAACACAACCGCCTTTTCTTTGCGATCTGTCCTTGAGAAGGAAAAGTTGAATGGAACCAACTTCCTAGACTGGTTTAGGAACCTGAGAATTGTTCTCAAGCAAGAAAGGAAAGATTATGTCCTCGAAAATGCTATCCCTGGAGTAAAACTTGTAACTAATGCCCCTCATGCACAAAAGGATGCATATCAGAAGCATTTAAATGATGATTTGGATGTTTCATGTCTCGTGCTTGCTAGCATGAATACTGATATGCAGAAGCAATTTGAAAACATGAATGCTTTCGATATGGTTAAGGATCTGAAGAGTTTGTTTCAGAAACAAGCTCGAGTCGAACGCTTTGAGACTACCAAGTCTTTGTTTTCACGCAAACTTCCCGAGGGAGGCTCAGTCAGTCCCCATGTACTAAAAATGATTTGGTACATTGATAACTTGAAATGGTTGGGGATAGCTATTAGCAAAGAGTTGGCCACGGATGTCATTCTCCAATCATTGCCTGAGTCATATGATGGTTTCATAATGAACTTCAATATGCACAGCTTGGAGAAGACATTAACTGAGCTGCATGGAATGCTGAAAACAGCTGAGCAGAACATTGTTAAGAAAGGAAAGAATAATATTCTGATCGTTCAAAAGGGAAAGAGTTCCAAGAGAGGTGGAAATAACAAAGGAAAGTCTAATGCTCAAGGTAAGGGTAAAGCTCCAGTTAAGAACTGGAACAACAATGCGTCAAATTCTAAGCCCAAACCTAATCCACAACCTTAAATGATATGTTTTCACTGCAATGAAAAGGGTCATTGGAAGAGAAATTGCAAGAAGTATCTTGACGACAAGAAGAAGGGAATAGTCTCTACTACTTCAGGTACTTATATTATAGAAGTAAATGTTACTTCAACTTCTTCAACTTCTTAGGTATTAGATAATGGAAGTGCATCTCACATTTGTGCAAGTATGCAGGGACTTAAAAGGAGTAGGAAGCTACCCAAAACAGAAGTGGATCTACGTGTTAGAAATCGAGCAAAAGTTGCCGCCTTAGCTGTAGGAACATTTGAGATTCCTTTACCTTCAGGATTGATTTTAGAATTAAATAATTGTTACAATGTGACTGCTTTTAGCAGAAACATTATTTTTATTTCTTTGTTAGACAGGAAGTTTTTGAATTCAATTTTAAGAATATATGTTGTTCATTTTGTTTGAATGATATGCACTATGGTCGTGGACAATTATTGGATGGTCTTTATGTGAAGCCCCGAGTTCCGTTAGGAGGGAGAACCTCCGGAACACGGTTGATCACGGAGCCGTACGCGACGGCGGAAGTGAGTAAAAATTAAATAACTCTGGCGAGGAGGGCCAACATGCAAAGGTCTAGAACATAAAACAAAATCAACTGGGAACATGCTAGAACTGTAGCTTCCCCTCCTGTTAACTCGTGCCTTACAAATTAGTTTGTACCGTTGCGCACCGGTTAACTAAAATGCAAGTCACTTGTCCACAGTAGGCTAACATTCAACCATAGACATGTTCCTCCAACCCACTATGCAATAACCAAAAGAATAAAATTAAAGAAACGTAAAAGTCCGCAAAGTACATATATTAGTAATACATAACAGTCACAAAATAGTCATACACAATACAGTCTCCATAACCTCAAGCAGGCTACATAGATAGTACAAACATAGCTACATAATAGAAGTTGGGTTATGGTACAATAAGATAGATAACCTGGCCTTTCAGTAGTGAAAAGCCCTCACACTGCAGTATCAGAGGAGACTAAGACTTGTCGACCTTTCCCTTATCAGCTCGTCCCGTCCCATCCTTAGAAGTACCTGTGTAGGAAAAACTGTGAGCCAAACGGGCCCAGTAGGAACTATAGGAGTTGTGAGAAAAACATGTATATGTAGGAGAGGCTTTATAAAGTGAGTTTGAAATTAGTCCGTATACATAAGTCATAAATATGTATGTAAACAATGTAATATATACATAGTCTCAAGACACCGCGACCAGGCCTACATCGTATTAACCATGTATAATACTCGCGTCTAGGATTTTTCACATCTACTGTACAGAGATAGCCGGCACTCGGTTTCTTCTGCCCAAGGTAAGGACCACCTACCAGGCCCACCTAGACGCTACCTCACGCAGCCACACAGGCATGCGCTACCTCACGCAGCCACAAAGGCATACGCTACAATAATCTCACGTAGCCACTAAGGCTATACGCTACTAGCAATAACCATCTACCTGGTACGAGCGGTGTTGACTTCTCTGTATAAGGAAAATCATATTTTTCCCAATCACAATTATAAGATCATATACATCATGTAAAAAGGTATAGTAGTCCATTTCATGAGTATCAAGTGATATAAAGTGCGTATCATAAGTTTATTTTACTATACGGACTGATAAGTACCTGCGCGCTAAAGGCCAGGAACAAGGGTTTGTCATAAATCAAGGAAATGGAAGAGATACATGGACAAATATGATATACTATGATTTAAAAGTAATAATCAACCATTTCCTTCATAATTTATAGGCCCAAAATGTATATATACGCAGCAATAGGTGTATACCTAGAAAATCCCCAAATTTATATAAAAATGGTGATTGGGTGCATAAACTCTTAAAATAGGTTTTAATACTAGTGTTCCTACCTCAATAGCGTTCAACCTTCACCACTTGAGCCGCAGATCGAGCTCTTAACGACGGAGGCGCAATATACCATGGTTGAGTTTGAAGCCCTAGCTTGGTGGATGTGAAGAAAGGAAGAAGATGATGGAGATGATGAGTTTGATCCTTGATTTGGGTGTTAATATGTGTTAAAATTACACTCATGAACTATCCTCCATGTTTCCTACACTCCTATCACTCTCTCCCTGAGCTCTGGTCGAAGTGGAGAAGAAGGTGGGGTTAATTGTGTATAAAAATCGGGTCAAGGCTTAAAAAATATCATTTTTGACCACTACAGTGAAGGGGAGTCGACTCCCTAAACCCCATGGAGTCGACTCCATGGTACTGGATTTTTGTTCATGCCCAGAATTGCTTGTTTATGCCACCAACTGATCTTGCAACCTTATTTTGACCAACGAGAAGTGGGAATTGGGTTCTGGGCAAAACACGAAAGTTCTTGGAAATTGAAATACCTTTCTAATGGTATAAAGTAGGTTCCATTCTGATCTAAAATGAAAAGGTTATAATGTCTTAAATGACTAAAGGTCGGTTTGTCGGGTAAGTTTAAAATGTGAGATTTTGCAAATTTCGACTCGGGTACTCTACATAACCCTTTCCAACTTAAAAGATGAATGTAATAACATCTCTAAAATAGTGTGGAAGTATTTCCTACATTCGGATACGGCTTAAGCACACTATCGTGTCTCGGGCATAAAATGTGGTACATTTACCCTAGGGGTGTTACAACCTCCCCTCCTTAAGAAATTTCGTCCTCGAAATTAATAGAAGGAAAGGAAATTACCTCATTGTAATAAGTGTGGGTACTTAATTTGAATCTCTGACTCCAGCTCCCACGTAGCTTCTTCCGTCCCGTGATGTTGCCATATCACCTTGACCAGTAGGATAACCCTGTTACGAAGAACTTGTTCCTTCCGGTCTACCACTGCTACTGGATGAGTCTCATATGACACATCTTCATTAACTTCAAGTTCCTCGACCGGAGTTACATGTGAAGGATCAGGTATATACCTCCGAAGCATGGACACATGGAATACATCATGGATTCGCTGTAATTGTGAGGGCAATGCTAGGCGATATGAAACTGAACCAACACGCTGGATGATTTTAAACGGTCCTATATACCGAGGGCTAACTTTTCCTTTTTACCAAAACGGACAATACCATGTCGAGGCTTGACCTTAAGAAATACATAGTCACCCACTTCAAACTCAAGTGGTCGTCTTCTCTTGTCGGCGTAACTCTTTTGTAGGCTTTGGGCAGTTAGTAACCGTTGCTTGATAAGTTTAATCTTCTCCGTAGTGTCTTGCACTAACTGCGGTCCTAAAATTGCTGCTTCGCCTGCCTCAATCCAACAAACGGGAGATTTGCATGGTCTTCCATATAATGCTTCGAATGGAGCCATTCCGATACTGGCTTGGAAACTATTATTATAGGAAAACTCGGCGAGTGGTAGGTACTCATCCCAATTTCCACGAAAATCAAGTATACAGGCCCGTAGCATATCCTCAAGGATTTGGATTGTCCGCTCAGACTGCCCGTCAGTCTACGGATGAAAAGTTGTACTAAAGTCCAATCGAGTGCCTAACGAACGCTGAAGTGCTTCCCAGAAATGTGAAGTGAATCTAGAATCACGGTCAGACACTATTGAAACTGGGATGCCATGAAGTCGAACGATCTCGTTAATGTAGAGTTTTGCCAACTTTTCTAAAGAATCGGTCTCCCGAATTGGTAGGAAATGAGCCGACTTGGTAAGTCGATCCACAATAACCCAAACTGCATTGTGCTTCCGCTGCATACTCGGTAAACCCATCAGAAAATCCATTGTGATATTGTCCCATTTCCACTCCGGAATAGGAAGAGGTTGAAGTTGACCCGCA